>UESW01001391.1:0-257107 GCA_900491605.1 Calamus simplicifolius | reverse complement strand
CTCGGGTCGAAAGCATTCAAGGTTTTCTAATTTGAAGTGCTGGGCTAGTCTCCGCTTGCACATCTCAAAACCCTGAATAAAAGCATCCATAGCAGCCTCGTGGAGTTCCGACGCAAAGTCCGAAGAATCTTTATACTCTTGATGGCCTCCTGAACCCTAGCTTCAGCCGCAGCCACCTTTTCCTGAGCTCTAGCCTCGGCCGCGGTCATCCTCTCCTGAGCCTCCGTCTCCATTGCCGCAACCTTGTCTAGAGCCTCCTTCGTATCCCTCTCGGCCAAGGCCAACTTTTTCGCAGCGTCGCGGGCCGCGGCCTCTGCGTTGTTGGCCCGATTCTTAGTGTGCTCTAGCCTGAGAACTGTTCCATTTAATCTTTCTTCTGTTGGCAACAATTTTGCCCGGACTTTAGATAGTTGGGCGTCTAGGCTCTGCAGCTCCTTTCTCAGCCCTCTCCCGCCATGTTCGATAATCTTCCTGGACAATCTGAAGGTCATGTAAGGCCTTCGACTGCCGGGCCTTCGTCTCCGCCAATTCTTTATCCAAGCTCTCACTATGAGACTTGGCCTTCATCAGGTCCTCACGAAGCACGAAGATGCCGTTAGACATCTATGGTATACAATCGATAAATACCAGAACTCCGTAATTACAAAAGGAGGAAAAGGGAAAAGATCATAACCCTACGTGGAGCGCGGCTGTGAACATGGTGTCAAAAGACTCCTCCAATGATAAACTCCTCATTTTAGCCTGAAATCTGGGCAGGATTGAAAGCTTGAGAACTGTTTCCGATAAACAACTTTTATACGAGGCGCTCTGGCTAGGCATTTGGGAAGGTTGAGGCAGACTTCCTAAGGTGTCCGAGGGAGCGGAGGTGCCTGCTTCTTTCGGCGATGACGGGCTAGACGGGTTGGTCTCAACGACCTCTAGCTCCCGGACGACCCCCCGGCGCCCTTAGCAGGAGATGAGGCAGCCGCCAGTAGGCCCCCCTCGGCAGGGCCCTCTATCGGTACTCCATCGGGAGGATTCTCCGCTCCCTCGCCCTCCTCTATTAGTGTCGCTTCAGGGAGAGCCGTTAGGGGCTGGGTACTACGACCGTTCCCGCGGCAGGGCCTCTTAGGTTCAGTTCCTGCCGTGCCGCGGTCACTCCCCCCTCTCTTTCGAAGACCCGATATCAACGAATCTTGAGAAAACCTCATTGCTGCATTGTAGAGAACACGAGGTTAGCTAAAAAGAGAACACAGGATATACTAGCCGCGAAAATAATATGCACACTAAGGGACATCTATTCAAATACCAGATGTCCAAACAAGCAAGGAAGTTACAATAATAATAAAACTCTTCGAGGCTCACCGGGCGCTACAGCCAGCGACACCGGCACGAATGCGATCTACCAAAGATTATCCTCCGATAGCAATTCCCTACTGGGGGGCACGATGGTGGAAATCAAAGTGTTGAATAGTTCACGATCTCCCTCATCAACACTTGAGTTCTGGTTAGAGCTAGTATCCGAAATACCCCAGTCTATGCCCAGCCCCTCCAAATGTGCGTAAAAGAACCGTGACTTCCACCCTTTAATTTTGGAAGGAAGGTTAAGCTTAAGGGCCCTCTTAGGCCTCGACGCAAAGCTCTACCACCCATCCCTTACAGGGTTTCTGATCCTATACAATGCCCTAAATAAAGAGAGCCGGGCGGAAGCTCCGTGAAAATAACAAAGTACTAGGAATGAAAAGATGACACGAATGGAGTTTGGAGTAAGTTGTGCGGGAATGAGGCGATACCTATTCAACAAGTTTATAAGGAAAGGGTGCAAGGGCAATCGTAGACCGCCCTTAAAAAATTCTTCATACAATGCAACCTTTCCTGGTTGCGTCAGGGTAACCCTATCCGCGGGGAGGGGAACAGAAGCCGAATGTTGCTGGGAATCCCAAACTGGGCCCTAATGTTCCTAAGATCTTGGGAATTGTAATTGAGGCGACCTCCGCTGGGCCGGCTGATTTAGAAGTAATTGCCGGGAGCCCTACCTCACGACTGGTGGATGAAGAAGAGGCCCTAGGGATCGGGGTAACGACCTAGACACAGGCCGAGCGACAGGTTGATCCCCGTGGATGGCCACCCCTCCGAGGGCCTGGCGACGCGCCTGAAGAATCTCTTCATGGGAGGGCTCGATCATAGGGTTTTTACCTTTCCTATCTTGGGAGGGATCCATGGAAAAAAAAAGGAGAAGAAGGAGTCAACTAACCTGGGCTTGGAGAAGTAAGACCGCGGAAGACTCTACAAAATAAAAGGCAAAGGGATAGAGGGGACAAGCCCTTTTTTATTTTGGATGCAACGCCTCGAGTGCCGCAAGGCCACATGGCGATCCCCAAGGGGGACCGGATAGGAGAAAAGACACTATCTTCCTAGAAATATGTACCCCCTTCCCCCCTTTTTTCCTTTTCATGAACGACACTTATTGAGTGCAGAAATTTGAAATTCAAACTTTTCCGCCCCTCTCCCTTGCGCATGTGCGACGCACCTGAGTACAAGGGACATGGGCGAGGGGGCATATGATATGGTTGGTAAATAGAAAGTAAGATTGGGGTCCTAGGCGGCCCTGGGTCCTGGGCGGCCCTCAGGTTTTGGGCGGCCCCCAGCTTCTGGCGGCCCTTAGTCCTAGGCGGCCCTCAGGTTCTGGGCGGCCCCCAGGTTCTGGGCGGCCCCTAGTCCTAGGCGGCCCCCAGGTTCTGGATGGCCCTAGTCCTAGGCGGCCCCCAGTTTTGGGGCGGCCCCCAGCTTCTGGGCTGCCCCTAGTCCTAGGCGGCCCCAGGTTCTGGGCGGCCCCCAGGTCCTGGACGGCCCCTAGCCCTAGGCGGCCCCCAGGTTCTGGGTGGCCCCAGCTTCTGGGCGGCCCCTAGTCCTAGGCGGCCCCCAGCTTCTCGGCGGCCCCCAGTCCTAGGCGGCCCCCAGGTTCTAGGCGGCCTCCAGGTCCTTGACGGCCCCTAGCCCTAGGTGGCCCCCAGGTTCTGGGTGGCCCCCAGCTTTCGGGCGGCCCCCCAGTCCTAGGCGGCCCCCAGGTTCTGGGCGGCCTCCAGGTCCTGGACGGCCCCAAGCCCTAAGCGGCCCCCAGATTCTGGGCGGCCCCCAGCTTCTGGGCGGCCCCTAGTCCTAGGCGGCCCCCAGCTTCTGGGTGGCCCTCAGTCCTAGGCGGCCCTCAGGTTCTGGGCGGCCTCCAGGTCCTAGACGGCCCCTAGCCCTAGGTGGCCCCCAGGTTCTGGGCGGCCCCCGCTTCCGGGCGGGCCCCCAGCTTCCGGGCGGCCCCTAGTCCTAAGCGCCCCCCAGGTTCTGGGCGGACCCAGCTTCTGGGCGGCCCCTAGTCCTAGGCGGCCCCCAGGTTTGGACGGCCCCCAGCTCCTGGATGACCCCTAGCCCTGGGTGGCCCCCAGGTCCTGGGCGGCCTCTAATCTTGGAATCATTCTCGTATCAAAAGCACTAAACGCGAGGAGCCGTCATGTCCTGAACAGAAATCGAGAATCATTAAGCATCATGACGCTTTAAATGACTCGAATAAAACAAACACTGGAGCATTACATCCATCGAAAAGCTCGAATAAAGAAGATACTGAGCACCTGTTTTAGGGTCAGATAACTCTTCTCTGACTCTGACATTCCTACTAACCCTGACATTCCCTTGAGAAACCGAGATCATCATGAAGATCCTTAGCTTCCGAGGCAAGTTTCTTAATACCTTTGCTAATAATTATCGATAAATAACCACGTGGCACGCTCTCGTCTGGAGCTAACTTTTATCTTACACGTTGACTTTCTAACCGAAAAGAAAAAAAAGAAAAAAAGGCTCGAAAGATATAAGAGAAAGGGAGGGGGTTCTGGGGGGGGGGACTCTCTCTCCTCCATTAGGAGATCTCATAACAAAGAAAAACTGTACTGTTGATTCAGCGTCAACAGAAAGCTTACATGCTGGATCTTCAAGTCAGGACTGAGCTAAAATATCCATTTCATTTGAGTGCATCAACTGCTGCCCCTAGCCTAACTTAATACGCATGCCGGCATGAACTAGATGTCCCGTTTAAGAAAGAGAAGTGCTTCATGTATTCAGTCGAAGCAATACTGCAGTTAACTCAAAAAAAATCACTCAATAAAGTCACTTAGGTGCACCAATGTTCACCTGTAATACCAAGGGGCTCTCGGTGTTACTTATTTTCTTTTTAAGAAACAAAGCTTAAATCATGGCCATTGATGAAATGGATGATAACGAGATCACTAGCTAAATTGGTTTGCTTAGTTTTTCTCATGTTCTACATAGGGGTACAACTCGAGCTTATGAAACTCGGGTTTCCTTCAATCCTAATCCTAATCCTATTGTAAAATATCAACCCTAACCCTAACCCTAATCCTATTTGTAAAATATCAACCCTAACTCTAACCTAACCCTATTTGTAAAACCTCAACCTTAACCCTATTTTTAAAAATCAGGTTCGGATTGAGTTTCGGGTTGAAATTCGTTTTGATGAGAAAAAAAAATAAAAATAAAATACTTTTTTTAAAGTAAATAAACACCGAATTATGGATCCCAAAGATAAAAAAACAAAATTCCTTGCTGAACACATAAACTGGACTCGGGGCTTTACATTGTATTAAAAAAAAAAGTCTTATCTGAAACAAAGAGGAGGAGGTGCCGTAAACAAAGAAGAGAAGGCGAGAAGTGAAACGAAATGTGCGGATGGTGCCTTTATGTTTTTCCTTTCTTGCCTGTGATCGACGACTTTGCCCTCCTCATCCTTAAGTTGATCATCTCGTCTTATCTGATTGGCACCTTCAATGCTCCAAAATCTGGTGTTGATAAGCTACCCCCGTTCGGATAACCCTCGGGTTCGAGTTATCTTGGATTCGCGTTGCGGTTAACCCTAACCCCGATCAATTACAAGTCGGATTGGGTTAAACCCTGGGTCTTTCGGGTTTGGATTGGGCAAACATGAGTTTAAACACTATTGTAAATCGGGTTTGGTGGACCGGTTCGGATTGAACCCGATCTAATTTGCACCCCTAGTTCTATATCTTTCAAATGCTTCTCTTGGCTTCACACTTCAAATTTAATATTCTCCCCATACATGTAGATCACTTTTTTCTTCTAAAATTTTGTTCTCACATCCATCTCCTTCTAAATCGAAGCCTAAACCCCTCTAGCTACTGCAAAAAAAAAAAAAAAAAGGTGAAAAATAGAGATCGAGCTAAGTGAAAGGTGAAGACGGCTGCATGATCGCTCGATGAGCTTTAACAACCAGAATGGAGGGTTAAGATTTTGATAAGAAACAACGGCCAATATGAGAATGATAGAGGACAAATGGATATGAGGAGAAATTCAACTTGAATTTGAATCTTAAAAAAGTCCTTCAAGTTGTTAATATATACTTGCGGTAGCCTTTCAAGCTTTCAAACCACTCATACCAAATATTGGCTTTAACTCAATTGCCCAGGAACCAGATTTAGCCGTGCAACTCCAATCCTCTGGCTGATTTTTTTTATTTATTTTATTTTTATTTTTAAAAAGCATTGTAGTATTTCTTAGATAACCAAAATATATATTACATAGGATCGAACTAGAATGGCATATTTGAGCGGCTTAACCATTTTGATTTATCTGGAGTTTTTATTTAATATACTGATGCTTGAGACTTCTCAATAGATCAAACTATAATACTTAATTCATATTGATCAAACATGTAACATCCAATTTATCATATTAGCTTTTTTTTTAATTTTTTATAATTTTTATTGTGTAACGTAAGAAAATAATTGCGTGCATCAACACGGCACACACACCCATCCACACAGTGCACATAATTATTTCCCTTTGTACGATATTATTCCCTTATCATATACAATAAATGTAGCTCCGCAGGCAGTTATTGTGTAATAAAATGGATTAGAAATTAAGAAAGATTGACACGATAGATGGGATGTTGCGAGGTTGGTGATCCGGACCAAAACAGGATGGTCTGGGTCCACGGAAAGGCTGGTCCTAACATAAAACTAGTATTTTCGATGCGTGCTGAGTGAGGCAAATTCGAAATTATAGCTACTCATCGTGTGTATATATACAATATATTATGATGACACATAATTACCTTTTTTTTTTTTTTTTTTTTTTTTTGAACGTTAGGAATGAAGGCTCTTTTTTATCAGGTTATCTGTAGAAAAGTCTTAGAACGAAGGAGGTCTTTGATGGGACCCTCCGATGCCCAAATTAGCAACTAAGGTCACAGCTGAAGAGGGCTCGAGAGAACCCTTTTTAGTATAAGAAAGGAGGTTTCCCGGAGAAGGGATTTCTTCCTGAATGCCAAGGCAGCGATTTTGGGGATTATCGTGCATACCTGTTTACTGGGTAGATTCACCTTTTTATAGGGGTTGACCCTGGCATGATCACGTGGGATTGTGTGAAGTCAGAATGTCTGCTGAGCCCTTGCGTGAATCTGGGCTGGTTGATGGGCTACGTCCCATCAGTTGTTGGGTAGGTGGATCCTGTCCCATCACCAACGTTGTGAGTGGTTTACTGGATCTGGCGCTGTCGGGCGGCGCGCGTAAGAGGTAGCGCCCTGAACTGATAGGGCCATGCTGGGCTGATCTAGCGGGAACTGGGAAATTCCGACTTATCAGGGCCGAGTCGGGTCGACCCAAGATGGCTGGGGCTAGTCCCGCTGGCAGGGCAGTGCCGGGGCGGGACCGAATCGACGGACTTGGAGGCGTTGGGGCCGAGTCGGGCCGGCCAGGGGTGGCCTTGGCCGACTCGGAGGAACTGGAGACGCCGGGGCCGAGTCGGGCTAGCCGGGGATGGCCTTGGCCGACTCGGCAGAACTGGAGATGCCGGGGCCGAGTCGGGCTAGCCGGGGATGGCCTTGGCTGACTCGGCGGAACTGGAGACGTCGGGGCCGAGAAGGGCCGACAAGAAAGTGTCGGGGCCGACTCGCTTGGAGAAGTAGGGGCCGGCTAGGAAGATGCCGGGCCGGCTGGGAGGTGCCGGGGCCGGCTGGGAGGTGCCGGGGCCGCCTAGCTTGGAGACATAGGGGGCCGGCTGGGAGGTGCCGGGGCCGCCTAGCTTGGACACGCCGGGCCGGCTAGGAAGGTGCCGGGGCCGCCTGGGAGGTGTCGGGGCCGCCAGGAAGATGTCGGGGCCGGCTGGGAGGTGCCGGGCCGGCTAGCTTGGAGACGTAGGGGGCCGGCTAGGAAGATGCCGGGGCCGATTGGGAGGTTCTGGGGCCGCCTGCTTGGAGATGCCGGCCTTGGAGGTGACGGCCTTAGAGGTGTCGGCCTTTGGGGCCGTCTTGGAGGCGTCGGCCTTTGGGGCCGTCGGTCTTGGAGGCGTCGGTCATGGAGCCGTCGGCCTTGGAGGTGCGGCCTTTGGGGCCGTCGGTCTTGGAGGTGTTGGCCTTTGGGGCCGTCGGCCTTGGAGCCATCGGTCATGGAGCCGTCGGCCTTGGAGGTATCGGCCTTTGGGGCCGTCGGTCTTGGAGGTGTCGGCCTTTGGGGCCATCGGCCTTGGAGCCGTTGGCCTTTGGGGCCGTCGGTCTTGGAGGCATCGGTCATGGAGCCGTCAGCCTTGGAGGTGTCGGCCTTTGGGACCGTCGGTCTTGGAGGTGTCGGCCTTGGAGTTGTCGGCCTTGGAGGTGCCGGCCTTGGAGCTGTCGACCTTGGAGCCGTCCAAAAATTTTTATTTTTTATGGGGTCAACTGGCCCCATCAAATGCCCCCCACACTCCTTGAGCTTGCGCACCCCGCATCAGCTAAGCGAAAGGAGTGTAGAACTTTTACCTTGGCATCTGCTCTTTCATCTTGCGCTGCCTTGTATGGGCGTCTTCATGCCTTCTTTGGCTAGCTGAGGGCGTGGCAAAATTGCCGAAGCAGAAATAGAGCCGTGGAGGTTATGATAATGCTGCTGAGGTTGAGATAAAATTGTCGAAGCAGAAATAGAGCCGTGGAGGCTGCATTGATGCCGCTGAGGCTGAGATAAAGCCGTTGAGGCTGCAATAATGCCGCTGAGGCAGAGATAAAGCCGATGAAGCTGCAATGATGCCGCTGAGGCAGAGATAAAGCTGATGAGGCTGAGATAAAATTGCCAAAGCAGAAATAGAGCCAGGGGGCTAAAATAAAATTGCCTCGAGTATTTATGTGCTGGTTCGAGAGGTGACTCGAAAGAGTACGGGCTGTTAGGGACTTGAACCGACTCGGGGGCGTATGCTAGCCAGACCGAGTAGTGTCCCGTTAGCTGTGATGCCGTCAAGCTCCTTCGGAACTACCTTGGGTGTTTGTGTGCTGGTTCGAGAGGTGACTCGAGTGGGTACGAGCTGTTAGGGACTTGAACCGACTCAGGGGCGTATGCTAGCCAGACCGAGTGGTGTCCCGTTAGCCGCGATGCCGTCGAGCTCCTTTGGAACCACCTCGGGGGTTTCGTGGCCGGCCCGAGGGGTGACTCGAGGTCGCTGGAACCATAGGTCTTGAACCTCCGCTGGGGTTTTGCGGCTGGCCCGGGGGTGACCTTCTGATCGCAGAACCGATGAGAGCCTTTTGAATGGTTTGTTTTGTTGGTTTTTCTGTAATGCATTCAGACACTAATGAAAAGAAACTTTTTTCTCAAAGTGTAGTATACTTAGCTTTTTCGTAGCTGTTTGCCTTTGCGTCGTGTTCGGTGTCGACGTCGATTACAGGCTTGAGAGTTTTTTTTTCTTTAAAGAAATTGGTTTTCTTATGCAGGGTTGATGACCTGCCCCCCAGGAAACTCTGTTGATTGGAATCCGCAGGTCTTGAGCTTGAGGGTGCCGACACGGAGCTGATCTTGAGGTGCCGACATGGGGCGGTCTTTGGTGCCGACGCGGAGTCGGTCTTTGTTGCCGACGCGGAGCGGTCTTTGTTGTCGATTTTTTGGTGCCGACGCGGAGTGGTCTTTGTTGCCGACGCGGAGTCGGTCTTTGTGCCTGGCTGGCCCAGGGCTTTTTGACGCCAAAGCGAGGTTGGCCTTGGATGTTGATGCAAGGTATGTCTTCCCTGCATGACATTTTTAAGTATTAATGAAAGACAACTGTCTTAAGTGCAATGTACTTAGCTCTTGTAGCGAGCGGATCACTAGCCCACTGGTGCAGCTATCATGGACGGCGTGAGAGGCTTGGGGTGCTGCTGAGTGGCCCCCGAGCGTTGCTTCTGCAGTTCATGAACTGCTACTTGAAAGCTTGATCTTGCCGATTGAGGATGGCCAGCTGGTTAATCAAAGCAGCTGAAGTTGACGGTGAAGGAGGGGCAGAGAGAGAGAGAGACTGATCTTTGTCGCTCAGTGCGATGTGGATGCCCCCAGCACGATTGGTAAGAACCTCTAGCATGCGATCACCACTATAGCTATCTTAGAGGGGACGAAAACTTATAGCTCAAGGAGACAGCATTCTTTCCTTCAGCACGTCCCCCCTTCCTAGCATGCCAATCTGATGACGCGCAATCACCTCTCCTGGACGTCGGGAACGGAATGTTTCTCCAGGCGCTTCTTCACTAGGTTACCTGCAGAAAAGTCCCAGGACCGAAGGGGTCTTCGGTGGGACCCTCCGATGCCCAAGTTAGCAAATGAGGTCACAGCTGAAGAGGGGCTCGAGAGAGCCCTTTTTAGTATGAGAAAGGAGGTCTTCCCGGAGGAGGAATTCCTTCCTGAATGCTAAGGCAGATTTTGGGGATTATCGCGCATACCTGTTTACTGGATGGATTCACCTTTTTATAGGGTTGACCCTAGCATGATCACGTGGGATTGCGTGAAGTCAGAATGTCTGCTGAGCCCTTGCGTGAATCTGGGCTGGTTGGTGGGCTACGTCCCATCAGTTGTTGGGTAGGTGGGTCCTGTCCCATCACCAGCGTTGCCAGTGGGTTGCTGGATCTGGGCCTGTCGGGCGGCGCGCGTAAGAGAGGTGGCACCCTGAACTGATAAGGCCATGCTGGGCTGATCTGGCGGGAACTGGGAAATCCCGACTTATCAGGGCCGAGCCGGATCGACCCGAGATGGCTGGGGCCAATCCCGCTGGCAGGGCAATGCCGGGGCGGGCCGAATCGACGGACTTGGAGGCATCGGGGCCGAGTCGGGCCGGCCAGGGGTGGCCTTGGCCGACTCGGAGGAACTGGAGACGCGGGGCCGAGTCGGGCTGGCCAGGGATGGCCTTGGCTGACTCGGCGGAACTAGAGACGCCGGGGCCGAGTTAGACTGGCCGGGGATGGCCTTGGCCGACTCGGCGGAACTGGAGACGCCGGGACCGAATCGGGCCGACTGGGGATGGCCTTGGCCGACTCGCGGAACTGGAGATGCCGGGGCCGAGTAATGGCCTTGGCCGACTCGCGGCTCGGGCTGGCCGGGGATGGCCTTGGCCAACTGGCGGAACTGGAGACGCCGGGGCCGAGTCGGGCTGGCCGGGGATGGCCTTGACCGACTCGGGGGAACTGGAGACACTGGGCCGAGAAAGGCCGACAAGGAAGTGTCGGGCCGATTCGCTTGGAGAAGTAGGGGGCCGGCTAGGAAGATGTCGGGCCGCCTGGGAAGATGCCAGGGCCGCCTGGGAGGTGCCGGGGCCGGCTGGGAGGTGCCGGGCCGCCTAGCTTGGACACGCCGGGGCCGGCTAGGAAGGTGCCGGGGCCGCCTGGGAGGTGCCGGGACCGGCCAGGAAGATGCCGGGGCTGGCTGGGAGGTGCCGGGGCCAGCTAGCTTGGGGACGTAGGGGGCCGGCTAGGAAGATGTCGGGGCCGACTGGGAGGTGTCGGCCTTTGGGGCCGTCGGTCTTGGAGGCGTTGGTCATGGAGCCGTCGGCCTTGAAGGTGTCGGCCTTTGGGGCCATCGGTCATGGAGGTGTCGGCCTTTGGAGCCGTCGGCCTTGGAGCCGACGGCTCCAGTCGGTCACGAAGCCGTCGGCCTTGGAGGTGTCGGCCTTTGGAGCCGTCGGTCTTGGAGGTGTCGGCCTTTGGGGCCGTCAGCCTTGGAGCCGTCGGCCTTTGGGGCCGTCGGTCTTGAAGGCGTCGGTCATGGAGCCGTCGGCCTTGGAGGTATCGGCCTTTGGGGCCATCGGTCTTGGAGGTATCGGCCTTTGGGGCCGTTGGTCTTGGAGGTGTTGGCCTTGGAGCTGTCGGCTTGAAGGTATCGGCCTTGGAGCTGTCGGTCTTGGAGCCGTCTAAAATTTTTTATTTTTCATGGGGTCAACTGGCCCCATCATATTATTATTAAGCTCTAAGTATGTTTATAATCGCTATTAAAAGCTTAAAAGATCGATGAAATTCTTTGTTATGTCCAAACTCAACTCAATTCAATTCACCAAAATCTATTTTCAACTACATAAGATTGGTTATATGAATCTGTTTTTTTTTATTCTGCTTTATTCAGAACTAAGTCGATATTTAAATTATGAATAATTATATTTTTAAAATTATTTTTATTCGTATTAGTTTAGATCTATCTTTATATATCTCTATTTTATTATAGATTATTAAAAAATATTTTAATTAAGAGTTCTGACGAAGTTTTATGTTGACCTTCAGTAATCTAACCTAATTCTTCCTCTTTATTCGGTTTGGTATCGGTCCTCATGAAGTTTCTTTGTTTCACTGATTTTATAAATTATTTTTCATCAAAAGAAAAAGGATTCCTAGCATGGCCTGATCAGCAAGGCCACTAGAGCCCTACTCCTGGGACGGATTCTACCAGAAAAATCTCATCCACCAAGAACTTTATTGCTCGATATACATCTGGATCCAATTAGGATACAAATGGGACATATACCTCACATTTGTTCTATTGTGAGATCTGCAACCTTGTCTTTCCTAATTAAAAAAAAAGAAAGTAGAAAGCAGGCCATCTGAGGTCCAAAACCTTGTTCTCACTCCAAAAAGTAGCCATTTCCAAAGTCGAAGCACATCACAACCATATCCTCGATCGTGTTTTACGTCAAGACAAACCATATTCTTGCCTCGATCAGCTGCAAACTTCAATCAAATTGTCTTCCAAGTTTATGCAGAGCCAAGTGAGCCATCTCTATTACTTTGAAACATCCAAGCCAAGACCTCCTTGACATCCCCTTGCTCCAAATATTCCTCAACTGAGGGTGCCCTGGTAATGAGATCAGATGGGAGCCTCCTCAAACTAAATTAGAAGGGAGTCCATGCACGTGAGATCGATCATGGAAACTCATGCAGGCTATAAGCTGGTACGTACGGTGCAGCTCCGATCGGAGAGTCATGATGGGCTCCGTCGAGCTCGAGAGCAACCGGCTCTATTAATCTTGGTGCCCGATCGAGGGCTCTGAGGGATGCCGAGAGACCTACGAGAAGTTCTGAGGGATGCCGAGAGAACAAGGGAGGGAAACGATAGGGTGATGGTTTAGGACCAGGGTTTGTTGCCCGAGGCTTTCCAGGTGAAGAAATCTCCTTGGAGGCCAGCGTTGAAGACTATAAAAGAGATTGCATCGCCATGTTTGGGCGATCATGCAAAGAAGTCTTTTCCAGCAGTAAAGGTGAATTAATTCACTGAGGAAATTCCTCTTCTGTACAAGTTAATTAATTTCATGGGCCTTTTGTTCTTGTAATTAAGAATACTCCTCCTGTCTTCGTGCCAAGTATGTGGCAGTGTAAACTAGCTAGAGATTATTCTGAAAGACCAAAAGAGGGAAAGCAACCCTTCTTTAGCCCTTATGCAGGCCATTTTAGGATGAAAGAATGTGGGATCTTTTTGCCAGCCTATATTCAACGCACGCTTCCAGACTTCATCAGTTTTGATTTATTTATATTATCTTGCAACTTACTCGATCTCTTCGGTTCAATTTGTTTTTCCTGTTCCTCCCAAGTATATATATCGGATCGAATCAAACTTATGGAGGGGGGATGACATTATCTAGATAAAGTGAAAAGACTGTACAAATCATACTCCAATCCCCGCCAAGCTAGACAATGATGAACTTAATTAATTCTAAATTGCTGTGGAAAATTATAGTAGCTGCTCTAATAAATTGGGACTAGTCCTGGTAACCATACCCTCTGTTAGCAATTAAAAGTTCTCAGTTTAACTCTGGATCGTGCACATCCCAGTATGGGAATGTAGATGGTTATAGTACAAGTAGATCTCTCTTTCTCTCTATCTCAAATAATAATAATAATAATAATATAGCCCATCTATGCCTGCTTTTTTATTTTTTTAAAAAAAATCTTGATTTATATGTACGTCTAGAGACTTTCTTGTTGAAAAATTGCACATGTTTATGAGCAAATTGTTTTGTTATTAGAGAAAATTAGTGAGAGTGGGCCACAAACTTGGAAACATCCGATGAGAATAAAGATGCCAACATATGAGGTAAGTCTCTGAACTATTGCCTAGAAACTATATATCTTTTAATCACAAAATTCTCAGGTACCCATGTTAAGTTAGGTGATCGTATGAGAGACTTGGTAACCATTTAATCTTTGTTGAAGAGATTCATGAGAGGTTTAATTTGGACCAACGCAAAGTTCAAACAACATTTATATATATGTCCAGCAGGCTTAGCAGCATGCTATCGCTAACGTTCTCCCAGTTAAAAAACAACAACCATTTAATTACTTCTAAAAAAAATACATCATTAAGATCCCTGGTAATTATAAATTAAGGAAGTCATGCTACAATTGGCTGTTTCACTTTTTTTTATTATTATTTCAAATTCATATGCTTCTCGGGTCACAAGAGCTGCAAATCCGCAGTCCTGGTTGTGGAGAATTCCTGCAGCCTCTCACCTTCATACGGGCGTGAATACGGGGTACTAGACAATGTCGACATTATATTTCCATTTTGGTATACAACTCATCAATCAAAACATATTTTTATATCATTATATTTTTATAAAAGATAAAAAAAAAATAATGAGATCAGGAAGGAGTCTAGTGTTCTGTGAGTGTGACCTAGACGTCTTCCTTTGATCCTGCATCCACCCACCATCTTCATCCCATCTCCCAAACTCTCCCAATTTCGCCCTCATGATTTATTCACCTGCATCTCGACCAAGGATGAGGCCAAGTTATTAAAGGAGGACAAAAGCAGGAGGCTTGATATGGAGACTAGCAAGATCATAGACATCATCAAGTTTGATGGCGGAAACGTTGTCATGGTAAGTGGTGGCAGGAATAGAACAGGAAGAAGCACAAGGCTAGTTCATGCTATATATCCACATTAAGTTAAACTTAATTAGTCACCAAGTTTGCGATTCATCTAGCAACGTCTTCACCATTGGCAAGGTGAGAAAGTTTTGCCTGCAAAGCTCCGGAGAGCTGGAGATGGATGAAGATGGGATGCAGGATCTCCGGCGATCGCTCCAGAGATAGGTTCCAGCTAAACAGCGAAAGATAAGAAGGGAAAGGGAAACGTCTAGCTAGGTCACGGTCCCACAAAAACCCTAGCTTTTTTTTTTTTTTTTTTGCCCCATTCTTCTGAAAATATGATGAGCTATGGGCTGCATACAATAGCGCGGACGCTTCCCATCCAAGCGTGCACAACTTTTCGCAACGTAAAATACGCACAGCAGATGATCCGAACTCCGTCGCGCATCGTACGTCTCAACGTATTTGAAGAAAACTAGTAGTAGTAGTAGTCAATGGACGGCCATATCTCTAAAATTAAACTTGATATATTTTATTATTTTTTTAAAAAAAATATAATAATTTTTAAAAATTTACTAAAAATATATAAAATTAATTAAAAAAAAGTATGATAGATCAATAACTATTGTTAAAATAATAATAGAAGAAACTAGTGAGTTTTCAATTCCTATAGGTTTATTTACATTAAGGATTTGTCTTAAGTTTATATTTTTGTATTAGCTATAAATTAATTAATCAAACATATTTGAAATAATATCATGCATATTATTTGCAGATGATATAGTATTGATTGATAAAATAAAATTTGGAGCAAATACTAAGCTAGAGATTTGGAAAGAGGCTTTAGAATCTAAAGGTTTTAAGATTAGAACTAAAATCAAATACATGAAATGTAATTTTAGTGGAAGTAAAAATATAAATGAAGAAACAGTGAAGATTGCAAGCCAAGAAATATCAAGGAGTCAAAAATTTAGGTACTTGGAATTAATTATCGAATAAGAAGGTGAAATAGATAAAGATGTCAATTATAGAGTTAAAGTAAAATGAATTAAGTAGAGAATTGCTTCGAGAGTATTGTATAATCGATACATCTCATTAAAAAAAATTATATAAACTGTTATTAAGCCAGTTATGCTACATAGAACATAGTGTTGTATAATACTAAAACAACATGTGAATAAATTAAGTGTAACAGAAATGGATGAATATGATAAACTTTAAAGATAAATTAGAAATAAACATTTAAGAGAAATAATAAGAATTGCCATAATTGAAGATAAAATGAAAGAAAATTGATTACGGTGATTTGGACATATACAATGAAGATCATTAGATGCTTCGGTTAGAAAGAGTGATCTTTTAACAATCTACGATAAGGATAGAGGTAAAGATATACCTAAACTAATATGGATAAAAATAATTAGCAAAGATATAACCATTTATAATTTGAATGTCGACTTAGCCTTTAATAGAGCAGAGTGAAGGAAGCATATTCATGTAGCCGATCATACGTAGTTAAAAAAAGTTTTAGATGAGTTAAATTAATATTTTATCATCCTTGATGGCAATTAAATTATATATATTATTTTAGAAATGATAAAAATTAGTTTTATTTTTATTATTTATCTTTCTTGAGCAAAATAATAGGTTAGCCACCCAAGTCTCCGGCAGTATCAACAATGGATGCTGCCAGCCATAAAAGTTGACATCCGCCAGAAATATCTGCAGCATATCTGAGGACAGAATATTTTGGAATTTGGACTGCTTGCATTCTTATGTCCATCCGCATCGCCCACCTTTAGCCTTATTGCCAAGAAAGCGACAGCCCACCACAGCCTGTCTCTCTGGGCCATCTCCATGATAGCCGTGTGGCGGGCAGCCTGACTCGTACAATGACACGCTGAACCGCTCCGCGCTCCCGGTGAAAATTAATCCTCCGCCGAGTGGAGAGCAATCCAAATCCTCTTCTCCTTCCATTAATAAAAACTCTTCCACCATGCTTTGCCAAACCAATCATATATCTCGCAATGGAGAGAGAGGTGGCATGTCATTTTCTATTCATTCCCTGGGTGGTAAGAAGGTTGTAACCTAAAACCTAACCCTCCTGCGCTTAATAACAGGAAACTTCTAACTAAAGTGGGACACAAGTTTCGAAAACTTTCAGAAAATTCGCACCAGCACCTGCTCGGACTGCCTTGTTCGCTCATGCCCAAGCGTGAGACATGGTTTTACAACACATATATCAATGCTTCCCACATCAGCCTCATGATGGCTCTAGCTGGAGAATTGTTTTGCCTATTTCATGCCATCCAGAAGAGACGCTGGGACTGGGAAATGGTGAGGTTCCTTGTCACCTTTCCTTTCTTTTAGTTGAAAATTTTATTATGTATACGGCACCAATCTTCAACTGCCACATCAATCTCAGTTTCATGGCAATGCCAGTACTCCAATGAAACCTTTTCCAATTATTCTTTTTTGGTTTATAATTGAAAAATATTTATGCATTAATCAATCCTTACTTACCACGCTTAGCACAGCTCGACTGTATTTGGGAAATCTTTACATGTTAATGAATTTTGCCAACCATTCTTAGCTTAATTAGCACTTGGAGGAGATCAAGGTAACGAATCTTGGTAGTGGCATCTCCTTAAGCTTATTTCAACTGGATCAATACGGCTTAAATTTTAATGTGTGGATTTGGACAAAAAACTTTGTCATCGATCTCACGCGAGGAAGACTTTTGCAGAGACTAAAGGAGGTTCTCTGACATCAATACTTCGTAATGAGTGGCCCCAAAGAAATATCTTGGGTTGTTGTCTTCAGAATTTAGTGTAACAAAAGTGTTATTTTGCGTTCTGTGCTGCGCAACTACAGCCCAGTCACCGTTGTTGAGTGTAAGAATGGATTCATTGAATGGTAGGAACACAGCTTCGGACGCCAAAGTTTGATATCTTATGAAACATTTGCTTGTCAAAGGCACTGCAACGCTGGCAGCTCGATCATATGTGGAGAAAATCACAAGTTTGGAGCAGTCTGAGTTGCGGCCTAATCTATAGGGATTTCAATACATGACCAGCCTCAATATTTAAGGACAGACCATCAAAGGTGGTTTCAAAATGAGAATTTAGGAAACATAATGGCAGCAGAGGTTCACTAGAAGCCAACCCACAAGCTCTACAAACTCCAGAGTTGTCACTCCTGAAAGCAGGCTAGCGTACCGCCACCAGATAAGATCCAGAAGCTCAGTAGCTATCACTGTCACGGGTATATTTATTAAGTCCATCCTTTTGGTACTTCGGAGGTGATTATTAAAATTTATTCAGGTGAAAATGAATGAGGTACAATTTAGGCCGCATTTAACTGGTCCCAGATAGCCAGCCATCCAATCTGTCTCCAGCTCAACTAGCTTTTTGCTACCAGGATGAAAGTGTAGAGCTTTCAGAGTCGTAGACTGTATAATTCATACTCGAATATGTGCGTTTTCTAAGTTCGCATACAATGACACTGATACTTAAAAATAACTGTTAAAACCATTTGAGCAGTATGCCATGCTTGAGATTTGCATAAGGAAAAAAAGGTGAAATAAAAGGACTGTAGATTCTTTTGACGTACACAAAAAAGCTTTCAGCCAGAACCCCAGTCTGAGACACAATTATTCACGTCAGACTAGAAAAAAAAAAAAAAAAGTGTGCAAAGGGAGTGGTGAATTTGATGGAATTCTAAGCGTAGATGATATAATCTGAAAGTAGTCTAGCTAGCTATGTAATTTTATAAATTTAATAAACACTGGGGGGGAAATCTCTTCCTCCACCATTACATCAAAAAAAACGAAGAGAGTACTCTTGATAAACACCTGTTAAGTAATAAACACCCACACATGGGCTAATATACACCCACCCTTCCAGAGAAGCTTCCATAAATGGCATGCCTTCTACATAGGCACCGTATCTCCACTAGGCTTTTTCATAGGGAACTTATCCATTTCTGGCGAGTCCCTTGCCCAAGAGACCAACCCCATTTCACATCTCAAAAGCAGAATACAAAACAAAGACTCCAAGACACAATGCTGATCTCTTTCAACTAGATACACTACCCATGAGAGTATGTTGGAACTAAAAAATAAACTTGCACACAATCTTTAAAGGAAGAAAAAGATACATTATACAGCAAGTACAACTTGGCATAAAGTAAAATAACCAGTTGATACGTACTTTCACCGCATAGTTTACTCATAAAAAAAAAATAATCCTTCATGTTCTCCACTTTCAAGGCAACGTTTAGGAGGGACCAATGGTTAGGGACGCATTGGCAGGAGTGCATTCACTTATGGATATGGGGGAGAAAAAGCATTTTTCATCAATCTCAAAGGACTTTACACAACAGAGGTATCAGCTAAAAAACCACCGGTATCAGCCAAAGCTCAACAAAGTTATGGACCAGAAGTGATGTACTTTCACTGTAGATTAGAACAGTAACTCAGCCCTTTTCAGTCCTGTAACGGCAGAAATACTCAAGTTAGACCTTTTAAAAGTCTCCAAGATGAGACTACAATATTACAAAAAAAAAAAAAAAAGCACTTGTTTTGATGACAGTTAGTCCCAAATAGCCCTCACCTTCCTTTCCTTCCCACCCTCTTCAGCACACATATCCAAGGCTTCTCTTCCCACCCCTTCAGCACCAATATTCAAGGTGAGGCAGAAACAAGAAGTGGCTGCCAGTTTCTGGCAGAAACAAGAAGTGGCCGCCAGTTTCTGTTTTGAAATCCAAAGATAGAGGGGGGGATTGATGGTTCCCCACATATGCTACTAAAAAAGAAATGCGTAAAGGCCACTAGCAACAAAAGTAGAGAATACTCAAAGCACACCCAGGTGGGGAAGCAAGACTTCTTTTTATCTCTTTACTGACTTCCTGGGAGGTTGCCCACAAAGGACATAGTGATGAGACCGACCCAAGAGATGAGTATAATATCATTCCTTAAATAAGCAATAGGTATTCCAAGGACCCAGTAGAATGAACTCAATTCATGCTATACATAATTTTTGAACTGGAGGCATGTAACTAGAATCCATAAAGTTAGGAATCAGCTAGACCCTGCAATTAAAATAAGTGAGATCTTTATCTTCCTTCTTGCATGAAGATGTCATGGGGCAATTGCTGACTTGATGTTAAATATATTGGAAAAAGATCCACCAATTGAAGATGCTTATTTCAAAAGAGAGGACCTAGAAAATAGGCACAAAATAGACAATAGAATATGATGAAACACTAAACAAGTGAAGAACCAAGAAAAAGAGTCCTGGGTCCAATTTTCAAGGAAGAAAGGAAAAAAAAAAAAAAAAAGAGGAAGGTTTCAAAGAGGAGAAAGAGGGAGCTCCCTTCAGTCCAAGCATGGAATGGATAGGAAGGAATAGTCTCCCGCATCATTCACTCATTCACATAGTAGCACAAAACTTCTTTCATTTCTCAGTGAGCTCCTGATTTCTACTGAGTGTTTGAGTGAATGAGTCGGCAGCTGATTCCAACCCCAGAACCATCCGTGAGTGGACTGAAGGAAGCTCTCTCGGACGCATTTCTCAATTCCTCCAATCGAAGAGAAAAATAAAAAGAAAATAAAATGCTATGATTTTTTTAACATTAGCTCTCTCTCTCTCTCTCTCTCTCTCTCTCTCTCTCTCTCTCTCTCTCACACACACACACACACAAATGTTACATAAGCCATGCCTTTATATTGTGTGGAATGGAAAAAAAGAATTCATGTAGATAGAACCAACTAGTTTGAGATTAAGATTTAATGGTTGTTATATCTCTCAATAAAAAATAAAAATAAAAAAGAAGAAGAGGTTATATGAAAGAGAACATTAAATGTGAGCCATTAGAAGTACTTCCATAAGTTCTAAAAACATGCATTGCGGGCCATTAGAAATACTTGCATGAGTTCTAATCAATCAATAACTTTTTTTCCCTTTGACATAAATTATGAAATTACCTATCAATGCTTCCAAAATAAGTTTCAATTAAAGATGTAGGTAAAGAAATGGCTTTCTTTGTGCAACTAAAAGAAAATTTAGAATACAATTTATTTCAAGAAAAAAGAAATTAAGAATACAATAAAGAATCCCAACAACGGAACAGAATCTGAATTAGACATGATACACTGCAACATGAAATATGAATTAAATCTGAATCACAATAACATGCTAGGACTTCATGAGATTATTCCTTTTCTTTTTTGAGAGAAAAGATCATTCCATTTTACACTTCGCTATAAAGGAAACACTCCTATTATGATCCTGCACCTGAGAAATATGGTGGCGATGTCACCACCAGAGTTTGAATCCTAGACCTCTTCCAAGCAGGGAGAGATGCCAACCATCTGGTTGGCCATGATCCTAAAGCACCTGACCGTTGCAAAATAAGATCATCATCATCTCTCAAAAATACATGTTAAGGCCTTATTGTTGATTGCAAATTCATACACAATAGTAATTCTCCAAAAAAACTGATCTACAATATCTCAAAAATTGAAAAAGCTGAAGCTTGAAGACCAAGAAGAATGATCAGACCTTAAAGCATGATTCTAACTTCAAGCTGTTATTCAAAGAAAGAAAATCAAACTCAAACCAACAAAATTTTCAAACATATAAAGAGGATCGCTACCAAAAAAAACTCGTATAAGCGATGACAACTAATTTAGAATTAAGATTCAACCAATTTAGAATTAAGACTTTATTGTTGTTAATGCTGTTGAACAACCTCTGGACCTAAATCATTGCAACTGAAATGTTAAATTAAAAATACAAGAGATCAACAGCTATTCGCTCGGTTGGTTGGCACCTCTCCACTAAGGGCTCGCTAGCCCTTGAAGTAGGTCCAGGTTTCAAATCCTGAGTGCTTCTCAAGAAAAATTAAAAACTCAAGACAAGGCGTTTTCTCCTTAGAAACCACATAGCAATAACATATCAAACTATAATCGTTGGTCAACATTTGGTCCTGCATCTTAACAAAAAATTATAAAACGAGCTCAACCTTTTTTTCTCCAAGGGAAGGAAGAGTGGATCCATATATTTCACAGATAACAGAAGATCATGATCACTTGTGACAGAACCAAATCCTTCAACAATCTTCCGACCACATACACAAACAGATCAATAAAACCGCAAAGCAAAGTAGATGAACTTGAAGCTAAACAAATCTCTCCTCTTTCTTTTTTTTTTTTTTTTTTTTTGCCCCTGGAAGAAGGAAAGGAAGCCCGGGGGGTGCGGGGGAGGAGAGAGAGAGAGAAGGGGGGAGGAGTGGGGAGAGAGATCTTGCCATTTTCTTGGAGCTGATACATAAACCTCCAAACAAACCTGAATTCAGAGGGTCTAACCGGTTGGTGGCTGCTGTTCTGCCCCTCTTCTCCAAACCCTAATTCCCATTTCTCACCAAGCAAAGCTGCATATATAGAGGGAAAAAGAGAAGAAAGAACCACAATATGTTTATAAATAAAATTCTAAAATTGGAAATGAAAAAGATATATTATAAGATATGACAGAAAATAAAAGATTCTTTCCATTTTAAAACACTTTCGGCTACCCAATACTCCACAAACCGTAATCTCATAATACTCCTTTAAAAGGCAAAGTCCCAAAGTTTTAAAGCTGCAAGGCACCCCTCCAAAAATTCTTATAAAACCAGCTACCATTACCAACATGCAGTATAGCTGAAAGAGTTGGATTACAGAAAGGAAAGATAGCAACAAAAAAAAAAAAAAAAAAAAAAAAAAAAAAAAGAAAGAAGAACAGAATATAATCACACAAAACCCATATACCACACGCCAGTCCAAAACAGCTAGGTAACAAGACAAAGACAACACGATCCACTGTGGCCTAATCAAAGATTGAAGAGATTAGAGAATTTTTTTCTATCGGCCTGTTACTGGTCACACGGAAAAACCTATCCACTATAATATGACTAGCCGAAGAGATGGGAGAGGGGCCTTTAATAGGAGGGACGAGACCGTCGGTTCGATTCGTGGGAGTTCCGAGGGAGGGAAAGCGACTGGAGGCCGATGCCAAACCTAAGCCCTGGGAAAAGCGAACCAAGCGAGGGGTTCGCTCGAGTGATCTAATATTTGGAGCAGATCAAACAGAGACGGGCGCCTCCCAAAAAGTCCAAAGCTACGTTCACAAAGCCATTGAATGCAAGAGCAGGGAAGGAACAGTAGGTGTTGTACTGCCTCTTTGACTGCCTTTTGCTCTCCGGATAGGGCGGGTTAAACAGTATCAAGCGGGGTTTGCTCAAAGCCTGGGCCCAGAGGACCCGACAGTGGTCGCCACTGAGAGAAGGTGAAAGGTGGCTGTTGTAGCCTTTCAGACCTATCGAACTCGAGTCTCCATGTAATAGGCCGGGGTGTCCCTTTCCAGGCACAGTCTTAGAATGGAGACAGAAGTTAAAGGGATTAAGGAGGCAGCTCGGTCATGTGAATTAAAGGGTATGGTCACAGATCTTTCCGCACTTAACTCAGGTTTATGGTCCAAACGTGATACCACTCCCTTTTATCCAACCATATACGTCTGTGCAATAATGATGCTGAGAACCTCTTTCATTGCTTTTGTTTTTCTGGGGTCCGTGAGTCACCTGATGCATGTGGATGTCTCCGGTTTGTTTTTGCTTGGAGTAAAAGCTGAGTGCTCGCTGGCCAATCCTCATGCCATGGTGGTCAGGGTCTCCCCACCTTGTCAAAGGTTCAAGTGCGACGTCTGCACTCACTCATCAATTGTTGTTTATCTGGATTTATCGGACGGCTTGTTTGGCTCGCAAAATTAATCCTTTATAATCAATCAATGCCTTCTCTCTGACAATTCATCTTTCCTCCATTCTTTTCAGACAATCCTTTTCTTTCTCTTTTAGCCTTTTCAAACCCTTTAATCACACTAGTAATAGAGATAGACCGGTTTCTGTATAGTATTTTCAACCACTTCTCTATCCATATTTTTGGAAATTATTTTTCCATAATAAATTTAATTTTGTAGATATTATTATCTACAATTTTTAATACATTTTTGGCATATCTATTTAAAAATTTAGCCTGTCCAAGGTTTCGATACCAATTCCAACTTCTATGCTAATAAAAATAAAGCAGATGGGAGAATGGGCAATTTCAATTTCATTTTTTGTGAAATTCATTTTTGATTTTGTTTCAATAAGAATACCAAAACAAATGAATCCTAAATAAATCTGGAGGTTAGCTGTGTTGTTATTCTTTCGTCATTGTTGTTGTTGTTGTTGTTGGATGAGGTGATCAGGGGTTCATAATTATAAATGTTTGCTTCTCCTCAGCTGTGGTTGAAGGCCAGGTAAGTTTTAAATGCGATGTGTCTCTCACTTGATGAATTTAAACAGATATCACTCTTGATATCAAAATAAGCTTCCACCTTACTTTGGTTATATATTAGACTAAGCTTATTGTGGGTAAAGTCCCATATAGCGGGTTAATATATACTACACCAATACTTAAATATATGGCAGAGTATAACGAGAGGACTAAATATGAGACTGCCTGCAACTAGACTTTAACTTGAACGCTTCCTATATGCTAGATTTAGTTTTAGGACAAAATCAAGGTGCACTTTATTAAGTACTTATCAATAGATTATTTATTTAACAAGTAATACGTATATAATTTATATTCTATAGATATTTAGAGTCTGCTAGGAAAAGAATAATAAAGATGTATTACTTGTTAAAGTATGATACTTGCATATGAGCCGCTTGTTAAGCAGGGAATGTGACAAGTATATTTAAGTTTTGTCCAGAGTTTTATATTTATTTTATGCCTAGGACCACCTTAATCATACCTAGTATGTAATGTGTGCATCTATGAATGATGGTGCTTGTTGCAACAACTTTTTCTTTTTCATTCATCATTGACCATTAATTCCATCTCTGCTGCCATTAAGCAGCTATCCCAAGAGAATCACTATTTTAAAAATTGCCCTCTTGGAATTCTTTGCGTCTCACATGCTGTACTAATATCATGCACTGCTAATAAAAAAGCAGAAGTGTTGAAAGATGCTTGCTTCTGATAGTTGATAGACCACAAGTATGTTATCCTTCTTCCAGAGGATCATGCAATATGATCTCGTTCTTCCATCAAACAACCTTTGGGTAACTTGCATAATATCTTTCACCATTTATACACCATCAAATATTACACTTACTTCTACAGCTCCATTTTTTGGTGAGAAAATTTTATGAAAAAATTGATCAACTTTTTCATTGATCAATTTATTCACATCCTTTTGCTTCAATTAGAAAAGTTAAAAGAGCAAGCCGCATTCCCAAGTTATCATTCAAACAAACAAACAGAGTTAGACTTAAAAAATTAAAACAAAATAGATGCACATACTAGGATGGTGCATTAAGCGGTGTCTCACATAGGTTGTTTGATTTGTTATTAACGAGATGCCCTAGAGCAACCTTTAAGATTCCTTCCCCTTCTTAATAAAGTTAGAGGCTCAAATGTTTCTTTGAAGAACATATCAATCTGATAGAGGAGTAACGAAAAAGAATAACTTCAGCCTATGTCGGCACCCCTATCCTGCAGGGGCCACCGACAACAAACCTGCATACCTGCGGTAATCGGATGGGGTTCTACTATCCTTTATGTAGTACTTCATAAAGACCTAGAAAACTCCAACAGATTATCACAAGCGGCAGACACTCAAAAATGTATCATGTTTAAAAACTTTTTATCATCTGCTCATTTATACATACACATCACTCAAATCAATATTTTTACATCATCTTGCTCAGATAATATTTTTCGTAACATCCTTAGGCAGTTTATAAGATACATACATTATACTCATAATTTCCTCCAAAACACAAGTTTTTCATTCATATCCAATTAAGTATGATACATCACCATATCTCATTGTATATATACATATATACATACACACGAAGGTCACTTCATACTAACTCAATATACAAAGCTATCATTTACCCTCTTGCATCTAAGCAAGCTTCACCAGCTAAAGATCCGGTCCTGCTAATCCTTTGATCCTGCCAGATGGGCTCACTGATCTGAAAGTAAATATCAATCATAAAGGGGTGAGACCTAAGTCCCAGTGACTGGATAACCATCTAACCATGAAAAATTGAGAGTCACAACACCATATCAACTATAATAAGAATACCTAATATGAGTAAACATGAAATGCACATTTGGACATGATATTAGAAAACATAAGACTTAGCTTATTCTTAGAATAATATACTTCTTTTTGAAATAAT
Organism: Calamus simplicifolius; assembly: GCA_900491605.1. NCBI lineage: Eukaryota > Viridiplantae > Streptophyta > Magnoliopsida > Arecales > Arecaceae > Calamus > Calamus simplicifolius. The sequence continues at coordinate 231,714 of UESW01001391.1, read as the reverse complement.
AAAGAATAACTTATAATTTAGCTTATGCTTTCAATAATATATACCAGTACTGAAATACTTTATAAATAACTTTTTATTGAAAAATAACTCATTAATATAAAGATCCGTGTATGATGCATTACAACATAAAGATATGCATTCTTTACCTATAGTCTAGACTTTCTTTATTAAATTTTTTGATCCCCACTGAGATCTATCTGCCCACTGACATCTCATGTAAACCTTTTCCCCTGGAATAAATACTTGGCCCATTAGTCCTTTTTAAATTACAATACAAGCTTTTCAAGAGTTGCCCATTGATATTTCTTTTTCAAATGCAGATGCAAGCTTTTTAAATCTCATGATGCTGGGTTGTGTGTGTAATGCCTCCGAGATACCACCCTATAGTTGTTGGAAATTGTATCCTAAAGCCAATTATTTGATGATTGTGCTAATGTAAATTGTATATAAATTGATATATTAATAAAAGTTATTTGGCAGTTTATTCATTACAAGAACATCTTCTTAAAACTCCTAATAGTAATGAAGCCCTCAGGATCTTCCTTCACGATAAAGAAGGATTTATCTTTGAAGGTCCTTAAAAGAGTTCGCGACAAATGATATACTATGACAGGACCATAGTACTATCAATTATAGGACGTTGTATATCATATTTGTTGGTTGTCCTCTTAACCAAGGAGTGTAGAGACACTGTATGACATACAGGTGAAAGTGTAGGAGTACATTTCACCGAACGTGACTCATTTCTGGATACTCTGCTATCAAGAGTTAATCCGAGAAGATATGGGTATAAGTATCCTTTAGACCTGAAGATCACAACCGGTGACTTGCAAGCAACTCATTGTACTTAGGTGCCGGACCACCTGGATTTCTAATCCAGCTACGAAAGGTTACTGGGTGCAGTCAAGTACTTGTGGTAGTCAGTTGTGGATCAAGATGGAATTTGACCTATCCCATTAAAAGGAGAAATGCTTGTGTTTCAATTTAGCAAGACCTTGGCCAAGGCACTTCATGTGAAAGTCACATGATCACTAAAATTGAAATCACTTTATGGATTTGCTGTTTAGAGTTGACAGGCTCTTAAGCCATCCTTAGCATTTGTGGTCAAGAGGATGAATTATACGGTAACTGTTTCTTAGGGTTCTTGGAGTTTGCTCGGCAACTCTTCGACCTATCCGGACGTCGGGTTCCATTGCTAGATGGGCACATCGATTAGTATAGAAAGTTGTTTCTATGCTACCGGCTTAGGTTCGAACCTAGAGAGTCACACGCATAGAAGTTTCCTAGGATGATCTATTTGCTGATCAACGATTGAGAATCGTATATGATTTAATTAATCAATTTGATTGATTGAATTATCTCAATTGGGTTAAGTACAAGTGAATAAGATTCAATTTGGTTTAAGTCTATTAGAAGGACTAATCAATTTCAAATATTGATTTAAAATTAGACTTGATTTGGATTTAAATAGATTCAGGACTAGCCAAATTTGATTTGGGCTAGGACCATGATCTATGTGGGTTCAGTCCAATAAATTCAGATCAGATTAAACCATCACCTGAACCCAAACCTCTCGCATAAGTATCTCACATGATGAGATAACTAATGTCTGAGAGATTAAATTCTCATTTAGAATTTAATGTATTAATTTAATCCTCTCCAAACCATTTCGATCGGAATTCTAAATGTTAGAATTAAAATGGAATTAATGTGCCTCTTTGAATCAACCAGGCGATGGAATTCTAAGTGTTAGAATTCACATCTCTTTAGTTCTCACCGATGTTGGAATTAACAAAACGCCACGTCTCCTTGGTTTTCACCGAACGTCAGAATTAACCAAACGCCGCAGCTCTTTGGTTCGGTGTCTCTTTGTTTTTTGCCAAACGATAGAATTCTTAATGTCAGAATTCAATGGGCAGGCTGAAATGAGACTATAAATAGAGCACATCCCTCACCAGATTATATAGAACAACAACACACGATGTCGTGGATTGTAATTCTAAAAAGGTTAGAATAGAAAATCCTGGTGATTCTGGTGTTAGCAAAAGCTTGGTGGATCTTGGAGGAAGATTCAAGTGGGAGGATTCAAGATCAGCAAAGTTGGTTTTTCGCGAGCTAGCACTCTCAGAAATCCGATCATTCGGGGCTTCGTGTGAATGATACTAGAGGCCGGACGATTGAACGGCTGCAGAGCACAAAAGGATTTACCAACCACCCTTAAGGTAAGTGATATGATCCTAGATCTTAAGGCATGATTCAAGGCAAGAAGTACGACTTCTTACGTTGAAGATCAAGATATGATCTTGATGGTTATTTATATGCATATTTTAGATCAAGCGATCCTATATATAAGGCAAAGATATGATCTTGATGCATATTAGATAGATTAATATGTAATCTTTTAGCTTCCGCATTGATAATAGTTATCAAATTTTAAAAATATGCATGCCTCGGAGTTTATTTCTCCTACAAATGGTATCAGAGCCATGGTTTCGATATTGATCTAATTTATTGCATGTAAATTAATGTTCTTATTAATTGTGTAATTATGGCTAAAACTGATCACAAGGCCATATGGTCACAGATGGATTAAAAATCCAAATTACCTATTCAATGAGGTATTCTGTGACATATTGCCGTGCGATTGTTTAATTTATCATCGATGCTTAGTCTAAAAAAATTTAAATTGGGCTTTGGCATCAAAACATAGATTACACTCACTCTCAAAAATGTTTTATATTGATGTTGTATAAAAGCATGATATTTGCATGTTTAGTATAAAAACATAGATATGAGATATGATGGCTTGTAGTCTATGTTATGAAACATACAAATATTTATGAGAGTTTTATTTGAATGTCAAATATTAATTCATAATCTTTTTAGATATGATCTAAATATAGGAATTATGAGTAGTAACATAATGCAAGTGATGCTTGATTGAAATATATGACATGTAAACATGAAATATATTTAATCTTTTGGGTTAGCTAAATCGAGTCCATAAAGGGTTAGACCCTAAGGTTTAAATCAACTGGACTAAAAGAGTATTTGATCAAATCTAAATTAATTAGATTAGGTTAAGAATGCTCTAAATCAAACAATAGTTGTAGTTGATCATGTCCTTCTCTTTGATTAAACCAAATGGAAGTAGATTAGGCTCCGTGGTTGAGCATGAATCTCTTAGATGGTCAAATCAAAATTGGTTAACCATATGATGTCAAGGTGAGTTGGCAAGTTGCTCTAGGATCAACGATCGAATGGTTTTTAATTGGGAGCTACTCGTATTGATGCGTCTTTAACGAGTTAATGGCATATCCCTCCCATCGATCTCACTCACCTGGTCAATATGGTGAACCATTTATGATTCAGATCATTTACCTGATTCGGTTGACCCATGCCTGTAAGGAAATCAGTCTGACTGATTTAGGTGCCACTTAACCTGACTTAATCTTGTTTCATTCTACGATTTCATAGATTCAGTGGGAGAACTTGATTAGTCAATTTATCTTTAGATTATTAAATCCTCTAAAATTATTAGGTCCTTAAAATGAAATAGTTATATGATAACTAGATCATAGCCTCCCATTAAGGTGGGTGATAATGAGTCCGATGTCTTGATAATCATTGGAGGCACTCCATGCCTGGTGCTTGTCAACCATCGAAATTATCATTCATTATATGATAAGTCAGCGTAACTATTAAATAGACAGTCAGGTGGGCCGAGCTTCACTCGGGCTTGGTTGTCTATTGATAGGTTACACTGATTATATCATTTAATGGTTGGACCTAACCAGAACTTTCAGTGGAGGCACTCCATGCCTGCTGAAGAGGAACATGGGGCAAAACTGAACACTAAGAATTGTTTTGGGAAACAATTGGTTTTGAACCTACTCTTAGATGCATATGGGTTAGCCAAGCTTCACTTGGGCCTGTATGTAGTCTATGTAGATCTTAGTGCCCACTAAAGAATTAAGAATAATTCTTCGAATTGGGGTGTAGAGGCTGCCAATTTGAACAAAATAGTGGAAGAATCTTTAGACTAAAGTCCAAGTCTTTAGACTGAATCAATTTATATACTAATAAACTTTAGTTTTTCCTTATGCAGAAAATGGCCACTAATTTATCATTAAGGTCCCTATTGGATAGTGACAAGTTGAATGGTTCAAATTTCAATAGCTGGTTTAGAAAACTTAAGATCGTCCTTGAGCATGAGAGGATTCTATATATTCTGAATAATCCTGCACCAAAGATACCTGATGCAAACACCCAAAGTTCTGAGAAAGACACTTATCAGAAGTGGCTCAATGATAGAACTAGCGTACGTTGCATCATGCTAGCAGCAATGAACGATGAATTCGGTCGCCGATTCGAGAATGCTCAGCCGGAAGAAATCATTCAAGCGTTGAATGAATCTTTCGGCACACCCGACGACGTTGAAAGGCACAAGACTAGTTGTGCTATTTTTAATGCTCGAATGAGGGATGGATCTCCTGTCACTGATCATGTATTGTACATGATCGAGAAGATAGAACTCCTAAGCAAGCTCGGCTTTCCCCTACATGAGCAGTTGGGAAAAGATGCGATCCTGAATTCCTTGCCTCCATCCTTCCGACCTTTCCTTACTCATTTTCGAATGACAAAGCCTGCAGTCAACTACCACGGTTTGTTGGGGTTGTTACAGAACTTTGAGAAGGATAACCAGCTCTCTAAGGGTTTGGTTAATGTGGTTGAAGGATCTAAGGTAGGGCGTCAACCCTTTGGGAAAGGGAAGAAGAAAAAGAATAAGAAAAAGGTGCAACATGCTAGGACATCTATAAGGGTCAGATGCAGAAGAAGAAAGTTGATAAAAGTCAAGCTGAATGCTTTCATTGCAAGATGCAAGGGCACTGGAAGAGGAACTGTCCTCTTTACATTGCCACACTTGATCCAAACAGGCCAAAGAAGAAAAAGGGGCAAGATGTTGCTCAACAAGTATTTATATGATAACACCTTGTAATTTTTCTGTATATGATAATCAGACCTGGGTATTGGATACCGGGAGTCCTTTTAACATTTGCAATTCATTGCAGGGACTACAGGTCACTAGAAGATTTGAGGACAATGAAAGATTCCTTAATGTCGGCGATGGAAGATTAGTTCCAGTACTGGCATTAGGAGTTCTTGAAATAGTTTTCAATAGAAATGTCATTATACTAAATGATTGTCATTTTTGCCCAACGTTCTTATTGAACGTAATTTCTGTAGGCCTTCTGGCCAAAAGTAATTATGAAATTTCAATAAAGGATGTTACTTTGAATATCATTATGAATGGAGTCACTGTAATGACTGGGCATTTATCTAATGGCATTTATATATTATCACAGCCTGTGAATGTAGTGTACAACTCAAGTAAGCGCCCTAGAACAACTGATGTCACAGACATTTATCTTTGGCACCATCGGCTGGGTCATATCAATAAGAACAGATTAAACAGGTTAACTCAGGAGGGCATCCTTCGAGTTGATGATTGTGAATCATTAACTACCTGTGAATCATGTCTTCTTGGTAAAATGACCAAGTCATCTTTTACTGAAAAAGGTGAAAGAGCCAAAGAGCTATTGAGTCTAGTACATACTGATGTATGTGGACCAATGAGCACTTGTGCCAAAGGTGGATATTACTACTTCATTACTTTTACAGATGACCTTTCTAGGTTCGGTTATGTCTATCTTATGAGACATAAATCTAAGTCATTTGAAATGTTCAAACTATATCATAAAGAAGTAGAAAAACAAATAGGAAAATGTATTAAGACCCTTCGATCAGATCGAGGAGGCGAATACCTTTCCAATGACTTTGTGACATATTTAAGAGAGAATGAGATTCTCTCCAATGGACTCCTCCTGGAACACCGCAGCATAACGGTGTGTCGAAAAAAGGAATCGAACTCTGTTAGACATGGTTCGGTCCATGATGGGTTTTGCAAGCTTGCCAATATCATTTTGGGGATAGCATTAGAATCAGCTTGTCATATTCTTAATAAGGTTCCAAGTAAGTCTGTTTCTAAAACTCCACATGAGATGTGGTATGGACATAAACCGGTTATCACCTATCTGAGAGTCTGGGGGTGTCCGGCTTATGTGAAACGTGCAAAATCAGACAAACTTGAACCCAAATCTGACAAATGTTTTTTCATCGGCTATCCGAAAGAAACCAAAGGATATTACTTCTACAATACTGAAGAACAAAAGTTGTTCATTAGTAATAGAGCAGTTTTTCTTGAAAAGGAGTTCCTTAGTGAAGGAATAAATAGCTCTAATATTGAACTTGAGGAAGTTCATCAAGTAGAAGGAACAACACAAACCATCAAGTAGAAGGAACAACACAAACCAGTGAACCCTTAGAATCTGAGTTGATTAGATCAAACTCAAAACTCATTCTAGATGCACCATTAAGGCGATCTGATAGAGTACCACATCAACCAGACAGATACTTAGGTTTCTTGATCCAGAATGAAGATCCTGTTGAACTCGATGAGAACAACGAGGATCCGATCACCTATATGGATGATATGCAAAGGATTGACTCTAATAAATGGCTTGATGCCATGAAATCCAAACTTGATTCCATGAAGGACAATAATGTATGGACATTAGTTGACCCACTCGAAGGGATAAAACCCATAGGGTGTAAGTGGGTTTTCAAGAGGAAAAGAGGCGCAGACGGAAAGGTTGAGACCTATAAAGCACGTCTGGTTGCTAAGGGGTATCGTCAACGTTATGGTATTGACTATGACGAAACTTTTTCTCCTGTGGCAATGCTAAAATTCATTCGGATTATGCTAGCTATAGCAGCACACTTCGATTATGAGATTTGGCAGATGGATGTTAAAACTGCTTTTCTAAATGGTGATTTAGAAGAACATATGTATATGATACAGCCTGAAGGTTTTATATCTGAAGACGAGTCTAAAGTGTGCAGGCTACAAAAGTCTATTTATGGACTTAAGCAAGCATTTAGGAGTTAGAACATATGATTTGATAAAGTGATCAAATCTTATGGCTTTATTAAGAATAAAGAAGAACATTGCATTTATAAATGGGCTAACGATTCTGTTATTGTATTTCTTGTATTATATGTGGATGATATTCTCTTAATCGGGAATGATATCCCTGCATTACAAGGAAAAAAGACATGGTTATCATCATAATTCTCCATGAAAGATCTGGGAGAAGCATCATACATCCTAAGGATGAAGATCTATAGAGATAGATCTAAAAGGATGCTTGGTTTATCCCAATCTACGTACACTGACACCGTGCTAAAAAGGTTTAGCATGGAGAATTCCAAGAAAGGCTATCTTCCGATAGGCCATGAAATTCATCTTTCTAAGAAGGATTGTCCGACAACTCCTAATGAAAGAGAACGTATGAGTAGAATTCCATATGCTTCGGCAGTGTGATCGATTATATACACCATGACATGTACAAGACCAGATGTGGCATACTCACTAGGAGTAGTAAGTAAATACCAATCTGATCCAGGAAAAAAACACTGGCAAGTTGTTAAGACAATCCTTAAGTATTTGAGAAATACTAAGGACCAGTGGTTAGTCTATGGAGAGTCTGATTTGAAACTTGTTGGATATACTGATTCCAGTTTCCAATCAAATCATGATGATAGCAAAAGTGTATTGGGTTTTGTGTTTATCCTAGATGGTGGAGCTGTTTGCTGAAAAAGTTTCAAGCAACATACAGTGGCAGATTCAGTGTGCGAGGCAGAGTACATCGATGCATCAGATGCTGCGAAAGAAGCTGTGTGGCTGCGAAAGTTTATCTCCGAGCTTGGAGTGGCACCTTCCATCGATGGACTAGTCCTGTTGTACAGTGACAGCACTGGTGCCATAGCTTAAGCAAAGAAACCACGAGCACATCAACGCACCAAGCACATACTGCGCCGGTTTCATCTTATACGAGAGATTGTAGACCAAGGTGACATAAATCTTCAGAGGATTGATGGAAAGGAAAACCTAGGTGACCCATTTACTAAAGCACTCAGCATCAGGGAGTTTGATGACTATAAATTGAAGATGGGTATTAGATACTATAATGAGTGGCTTTAGGCTAAGTGGGAGTTTGTTGGGAATTGTATCCTAAAGTCAATCATTTGATGATTGTGCTAATGTAAATTGTATATAAATTGATATATTAATAAAAGTTATTTGGCAGTTTATTCATTACAAGAACATCTTCTTAAAACTCCTAATAGTAATGAAGCCCTTAGGATCTTCCTTCACGATAAAGGAGGATTTATCTTTGAAGGTCCTTAAAAGAGTTCGTGACCAAATGATATACTATGACAGGGCCATAGTACTATCAATTATAGGACATTGTATATCATATTTGTTGGTTGTCCTCTTAACCAAGGAGTGTAGAGACATTAGTATGACATACAGGTGAAAGTGTAGGAGTACATTTCACCGAACGTGACTCATTTCCGGATACTCTGCTGTCAAGAGTTAATCCGAGAAGATATGGGTATAAGTATCCTTTAGACCTGAAGATCACAATCGATGACTTGCAAGCAACTCATTGTACTTAGGTGCCGGACCACCTGGATTTCTAATCCAGCTACGAAAGGTTACTGGGTGCAGTCAAGTATTTGTGGTAGTCAGTTGTGGGTCGAGATGAAATTTGACCTATCTCATTAAAAGGAGAAAGCACGCTTGTGTTTCAATTTAACAAGACCTTGGCCAAGGCACTTCATGTGAAAGTCACATGATTACTAAAATTGAAATCACTTTATGGATTCGCTGTTTAGAGTTGACAGGCTCTTAAGCCATCCTTAACATTTGTGGTCAAGAGGATGAATTATACGGTAATTGTTTCTTAGGGTTCTTGGAGTTTGCTCGACAACTCTTCGACCTATCCGGACATCGAGTTCCATTGCTAGATGGGCACATCGATTAGTATAGAAAGTTGTTTCTATGCTACCGGCTTAGGTTCAAACCTAGAGAGTCACATGCATAGAAGTTTCCTAGGATGATCTATTTGCTGATTAACGATTAAGAATCGTATATGATTTAATTAATCAATTTGATTGATTGAATTATCTCAATTGGTTAATTACAAGTGAATAAGATTCAATTTGGTTTAAGTCTATTAGAAGAACTAATCAATTTCAAATATTGATTTGAAATTAGACTTGATTTAGATTTAAATAGATTCAGGACTAGCCAAATTTGATTTGGGCTAGGACCATGATCTATGTGGGTTCAATCTAATAAATTCAGATCAGATTAAACCATCACCTGAACCCAAACCTCTCGCATAAGTATCTCACATGATGAGATAACTAATGTCTGAGAGATTAAATTCTCATTTAGAATTTAATGTGTTAATTTAATCCTCTCCAAACCATTTCCATAGGAATTCTAAATGTTAGAATTAAAGTGGAATTAATGTGCCTCTTTGAATCAACCAGGTGATAGAATTCTAAGTGTTAGAATTCACATCTCTTTAGTTCTCACCGACGTCGGAATTAACAAAACGCCACGTCTCCTTGGTTTTCACCGACTTTGGAATTAACCAAGCGCCGTGGCTCTTTGGTTCGGCGTCTCTTTGCTTTTTGCCAAACGACGGAATTCTTAATATCAGAATTCAATTGGCAGGCTGAAATGAGACTATAAATAGAGCACATCCCTCACCAGATTACACAGAACAACAACACACGACATGTCGTGAATTGTAATTCTAAAAAGGTTAGAATAGAAAATCCTGGTGATTCTGGTATTAGCAAAAGCTTGATGGATCCTGGAGGACGATTCAAGTGGGAGGATTCAAGATCAGCAAAGTCGATTTTCTGCAAGCTAGCACTCTCAGAAATCCGATCATTTGGGGCTTCGCGTGGACGATACTAGAGACCGGACGATTGAACGGCTGCAGAGCACAAAAGGATTTACCAACTACCCTTAAGGTAAGTGATATGATCCCTAAACCTTAAGGCATGATTCAAGGCAAGAAGTACAACTTCTTACATTGAGGATTAAGATATGATCTTGATGATTATTTATATGCATATTTTAGATCAAGCGATCCTATATATAAGGCAAAGATATGATCTTGATGCATATTAGATAGATTAATATGTAATCTTTTAGCTTCCGCATTGATAATAGTTATCAAATTTTAAAAATATGCATGCCTCGGAGTTTATTTCTCCCTACAACAGTCGCCCTCCTGCAGGTATACTCTCATCGGGTGCGTGACTGTCAACAGAATCCCTGCATAAATAGCATCCCTTACCCGTGCGGTTTATCCAACAAAATGCTTTGTTCCTTAATCCTGGAACCTTAGGTTTTCACTTTGCCCCCACGGGCTATATAATAACCAGCTCCATTGAGCTATAATTTCTACCTCCATAGGCTATTTTCAACCTACTCCACTGGGCCTGATTTAGCGTGCACTCACCCCTGGCCCCGGGGATCATCATTCGATCAAATCGCGAGGAGGTGCCGACTCAATAGTAATGTTCAATACTCATGCTACAACACAGTCTAAAAGATAATCAGGCCCATAGCTACCTAAATGCTCAATATGATACATACATCAAACCATATTATTTGAGAAGCTTTATTATGCAAATATGCCATGTATGCATCAAAAATTCACGCATCAAAACTCATGCTTATTTCTTTGTGCTTGAAACTCATGCTCAAAACTCATGCTTTAAATCTTGTAATAAAACCCATGCTCAAAGATTCGTACATCAGAACCCATGCATCAGAATATCATATATTAGGTTCTCATTTTTTAAATTTAAAACATATGAAATACTCTGCTATCATACCATCGCTAGCTATTTAACATCATTATACAAATTCAAAATAACTTTTTCATTGCTAGATGAGAAACCCACTCACCTTAACAAAATTATTCTTTCAACTGGTACTCAAATCTAGTGTTTTTGCTTCCTGAAATAATCCTTTAGACCTATGTCAACATACAGACACAATAGCTATTAGGGTTACCTGCACACAAGGTTTTCCCCTAAAATCATGCATGCATACATGCTCTAACCTCTAATATCTCTTTATTTTCTTCCATTCTTTCTTTACTCAAGATTACTTCTACTATCATCTTCTAATACAAGAATCTAAGAAATCTAAAGCCATCTAGGAAAGTTATAGCTTACTTGGAGCTTAGCACGAAACCCCAAGCTTCCCTTCTCTTTCCCTTTCTTTTCCTTCCTCTTCTTCTCTTCTTCTTTTTCTTTCTCTCTTTTCTTTCTTTCTTTCTCTCTTTTCTCTGGCCAGAACCCACCTTTTTTCCTTTTTCTGATGACTTGGGGATTAAGGCACATAAAGCAGGGGCTTGCTTAGGGGCTAAGGCATGAAAGGGGGTTTTAAAAAGGCTTAGCAAAATTTTCTTTTTGCTCTCAACAACTCTTAAGGCAGGCTTTTTGAAAAACACGTGGCTCACTCGTGATCATGATATTTTGCCCTTCAAATCTACTTTTTCAATTTGCCCTTAGCACAAATAGCAAATGGCCTTGAAGTCTTTTCCCATTTTGCCCTTGAACATATATATTTTTATTTATTTATAGATCAAATTGTTTTTATTTACTTAAATCGATACTTTTATATAATATTTCTAAAAAATGACCTTGCCAACTCGAAAAACCCAATTTTAGGAATCCAAAAATTCAAATGGCACTCAAATCGGATTTAAAACGAAATAAAGATGGAATTTTTAAGATTTAACCCAAAAATCGTGTGCAGTCCTGGAGTTGGCTCGAGCAGAATCTCGAGTCGACTCGAGCATGATGCAGAATTTATTATCTCACTATTTTCTGATCGAGTCGACTTGTTCTTTTACAGAAGTCAACTCGAGAGCATGCTCTGTGCCAGAGTCGACTCCTCACCTTATGAGTCAACTCCAATTGCTAAAATACAATACTTAAGGGCAAAACTCAAATTAAACTTGATTTTTCTTATGATTTAGGCCTATTAAAACTGAAATCTCTCAAATTCTTAAATCAAAATCATTAGCACATAAAAATATACTCATTTACACTATAAATTTTTTTTTTTTACATTTATCAAGTGGCCAACACACCCATACGTCATTGAAACCATCCGACTTTCATTACAAATAAAAATGCCATTAATATTATAAAAATTATAAAATTTTTAGAATGTTACAGCCTAAGTGATGCAGGCAGGCTACTCTAATATCTAATTTGAGGTGGGCAAATGTAGCAAGGTATAACTAGTTTTGCTCTAGCTAGTAATTTTGCTCCAGCTCCTTAAGGGTCTTCAATTTAACATCTCCAATTATTCTGAAAAACTTTGTAATCTCACACCACTCAAGTAAGGAATCACTTTAAGACATGAAATAAAAAAACTATTATAATTTTATTACTCAATTCATTAACTCAATGGAACATACTAAGGGTCTATTTATAGAGCAAAATAAGTTCAAAAGAAATCGAGCTAGAATCAAAATATTTACAAAAATAAGAGACCACCAATCATAAACTTATTCAATGTTAACAAATAATACTTCTATTAGTAAAAATAGGACTCTTGAGGAGACACCTAATAGGGTTTCATTTTTTGACTAAAATTTTATTTACTCTTTCTTTTTTAGGCTACATCAACTTTCTTTGGCTTGAAAAATTTATTTCTAATAAATTTAAGCTCAAAATATATGTGATATTTATTATTTTATGAATGTGCATATCAATTTGATAGTCTTAAAGAGCATATTCCATCCCACTATTGCAACTTAACATGAATATTATAGGCCCTCTACGTTTATTCAAATATAGCTTGCGATGTAACCTTGCTTTCTTTTTGTACTTTAATAGTACTTCATCATTTGCTTTCTTTGATGATTCTCTATCGTATGAGTTATCTTAATAAGCCTTCTTTTTAGAAGTCATTGTATTTGACTTAAACTATTGAAAAATATGGGGATCTCTAGCTGCATCAACTCTCTCCGTCTTAAAAAAATTGACTATCGATAAATCAGCATAGGATAAGATATAGTTACCTTCAAATTTATCTATATAATGATTAGTTGGTTAAATTTTATGGTTCTTGTTCATTGAGTTTACCATCCTTCAAAATAAAGATGTCTCCTTCAATTAATTTATTTGCCATCATATAATCTTTTTCTTTTTTATCATAAGCTAGCTAATCAATTGAAGTTATAGATTCAAGACGTTCTTCTATAAGTTTATATCAAAAGTATCATTGATTACATTAGCGATAGACTCTTCTACATTATAGTAGCTTGGACCTGACTCTTCTTTTATTTCTTCAACTATAATGCTATTCTTGTCTTCTTTAACTTAATTTTCTAACTAATTAGATTATGATATTATTATTATTTTCTCCTTTATTTCTTTTTTAGTAGTTGTAAAAAAAATTTTATGCTTCAATTTTAATAGAAAAGATCATTAATAATGTAGATTATAGATCATGACTTTAGTATGAGTAGGATAAGAGACAGAAGTATGATATCTCTTTGCTTAAAAATTTGGCTCATAGATAGAATTCTTAAGGCATTTATAATAATCATGAGGCCGATACATTTCTGTCAAATTTATATGCATGATATCTCAAGTATTAATGGGTTCATCATAATTACAAGTAGAATCTTCAACACTCTTCCATCAAATTTTAGCTTCTCTTTTGAGCTTGTTGTTAACAAAGTCAACATTCATTTAATTAGTCAATTTATACCAGCTAAGAAAATTTTAATAGATGCAAGCTAAATTGTATAAGCATTAGGATCTAAATTAACAAGAAAATTAGATACTTCAAGTTAAACTCTTTTGCAAATATAATCAAAAGTGTCAGGAGTTCTTGGTTTAGCTCTTAGTAGTTGAGGAATTGCCACAATGTTGTTACATTGTTGCAACGGAATAGGGGGCTGGTAGACACTAGGTTGTACTGTCCTTCTTTAAATGTTGATCATCTAAACATCACTCTAGTCAAGTAGTATGGTTGCAAGATCGCTACTTTATCTAGTTAATATTATCTTCTATGATGATGAAGATTATGACATACGAACTCTGTGCAATCACATACCAAACATCATATACAAGTATGACAACAATCAATTAAAGAGGAAGCCTCCTGAATCTCAAAGGGAGCCTCATTTATGAATAATTATTCTAGATTGGAACAAGAATGAAATAGTTATTCCATGCTATTCCAATGTTATTCTTAACTTATTCAAGACTTATTTTGAGCATCTTTTTTACCAAATTTTTTGGTGTTTGGGCTATCAAATGGCAGTTGATTAGAGTGGAAACTAGGTTTATCAAGCCGGTGCTAGCTCTAGTGGTGCAGTAGTGGGCGATGGCACATAGTGGAGAGATTGCCACCAGAACATGGAACAAGTATTGAATTGCCTTTGTTTATGGCCTTGGTTGTGAATGAGGCTCTCAGGCTCCTAATTTCGTAGGCTACTAAGGCTAAACGAAGCTTAGGCTAAGAGGATCATAGCACAAGGATGTCTAGTGCTGCAATAGGGAGATGACTGCGATAGGGCATACCTAAGGATGATGGAAATAAGAGATTTTGTAGCAGCAAAAAGGCAATCGAGCCCTATTTCTTGTGAGAAGGCTGCAATTGAGAGGCCCGAGGTGGCATCGCGGTAAAGGAAGCTCAAGCAGATGCGACGGTCATTAAGTCTTCCAGAAGATGATCCAAGTTTTCTTCACAGTGACACTGAAGGAGTTAAGTGGCTATGGTGGTGGCAATGGAGATCAATGATGTCGGGTTAAGCGGCTATGGTGGTGGCAATGAAGATCAATGATGGTGTGGAATTGAGCTAGTTGACAAGAAAATTCAGAAGGAATTTTAAGCGTAGTTAGGGCCTATCTTGCTTCTGGTTTATCAGTGTTTGTGGCCAATTACTTCTTCAATGATGGCTAGTGTTGGTGGCCAAGGCTTAAATAAGGGGTCTTGACTTTCAATTTTAAGAAAAAGCTCTTGTTTTTCTTCTTTTCTTTTGCTTTCCATTTTTTTCTACACCTTTTTTTACTTTTCTCTCTCTCCCTCTTTTTTCTTGCTCTTTTTCTTACCCTCTCTTTTAAATAAAAATTACACTCATTTTTTCACACTATTTACTCTCATTTTTTTTGCCCTTTTTTTTGGAATTCTCTCACTATCATTTTTTTTTCCAATACAATAAGGGAGATCAAGATTATGTCATGTTTTCTTTTCTTAAACTAAGGTTTTGAAGATGCACATATAGAAAATAAAGGTGGAAGAGAGAGAGAAATTATTACTAGGTTTAACTTTGATACTAAATCTAATGTAGGCAAACTGCTTTAATATCTAATTTGAGGCAAGCTGGTTGTTGTGTAGGATTACTACTAATTTGATAATAACTTCTTGAGGGTCTTCAATTCAGTATCTTCGACCATCTTTTAAAAATTTATGGCCTTACACTACCCAAGTAAGAAATCACTTTAAGACATAAAAAGAGAACACTCTCATGATTTTATTATTCAATTTATTAATTCAATGGAGTGCACTAGAGACCTATTTATAGATCAAAATAAGCATAAAAGAAATTAGATTAGAATTAGAACATTTGCAAAAATAAGAGATCAATAACATAGGCTTATTCAACATTAACAAAATAAGACTTCTACTAACAAAAATAAAACTCCTGAGGAGATACTTAATAGAGTTTTCTTATTTGACCAAAATTCTATTTATTCTTTCTTTTTTGCGCTACATCATCAAGAGTGGAGGGCCTTTTGAGTTAGAAGAAGGAAATCTTATCTCTTTCATTGCCTCCCTCACTATAGTGGAAGGGCCCATAGTAGCCTTTAGATGAGCGAGAGTTGATTTATCAATAATTAGTTAGACAACTCTAGCCTTAGCCTCATCGCCCTTAGCTTAGCTTGCCTAACTCAATAGGACGACTTGCCTTTGGAGACAAGCTTCTTCTTCTTAGCTGGTCAAGAAGTTCAAGGATCTTCGGAAGCCAACCTCTTTACCTTGATCATTTGATTGAGAACCACAACATCTACTATTTTAGCAAAAAGAAAAGGTTTAAGTTAGTAAGCTTGGTTAGAGAGTAAAGCAAGTAAATCAAAGCTAAAGAAGATATAAAATACCCTAAGAAGAGGCCAAGCTTAAACCGGTATTAACAAAATCTTTTTAAATTAGCAACTCGGTGATTTTGGGAGGCATGCATCAAGCAAGCCATGCAATAATTACTCCTCATCTTGACGGAAGAGGAGAAAATAATTTAACCTCATACTTGCTGCCTCCAAGCCATATCAAATGGCCAAGAGCCTTCATGCAAATAAACAAAAAAGAACTAACATTTCCATCAGTTGATAGAGGTTGGACAATGAGTTACGAATTTTTTTCTTTTCTCTTTCAAGCACAAATGTACTCCCATCTAATTTTAATCGAGTGCTCCTTGATGACAAAAAGAACTTAGAATATCTCAAAAAAAGGGGATCCCAAGCTAAGATATATAAGATATGAGGCTAATTATAACCCTTCATAAGTTTAGGATGAGTTGAATAGGACCACTCCTATTTAAATAGAGAAGGTCAAAGACAAAGAGAGGAATAGCAATTTAAGCCTTACCTTCAGAGCATCCTCATGGAGTCGATCTAGCTATTGGTTGGAGGCTCTAACCTTCTAATTAAAGACACTTAAACAACAAGATTCTAAAATAAAGTATAATTGATATATTTTCGTTAGGTCATCTCTTATAAACATACTACACTCTGCATCTCTAAAGTTAAAGGTCAAGACATGAGGCCTAATGACTGACCTAAGATGTTCCAATTTATAGACTGATTGAGCTGGGTGATTTAGCTTAAAGAACGAGATCAGCTTGCAAACCTACATAAGCTCTTGGAAAAGACAATCAATTTAAACGAGAAAGTTTAAAGATATATTTAGAGGACATTAAAAAAGCCAACCAAGAAAGGACCTAAATGAGGTTGAGGAACACCTAAATACTACATGGAGAGCAAGTTGAGCTAAGGAGAGCTAAAGGAGAACAAAGTAAATGAGCCTCTTCTCTTCTCTCTTATATAAATCATAAAGTGGGATCATGGGAGATGAAGCAGCCCGCTATTTTTTGAGATCTCAAAAATATAGTATTAATCACAATAAATACCACATGGCACATAATCATGTGCTAAGCCTAGTGTTACTACACTATCACATTGAGCTCAACTTAACTTTAAGACCTACCAATGCTTCTAAGCATCATTAAGCTTGATCTAAGCCAACCTAAACCGAATAGAAGTGAATTGTCATAGACAAGAAAAAGAAACCTAAAATATGCTGACCACGATAAGTTACTTTCATGATTTGAGCATTGACTTAAGTCAGAGGCCAATGATATGATATCAGCTAACAAATTGTCCTGATAATGATATATGGTGGATGACCATAAGGTAATTCATTGTGGCTGATTAGATGGTGGCGCATGTTCTTTTAAGGAACAAAATTCTAATTAAAAAAAAAACTTCTATCAATAGTGCTACCCAATCTGAGATTTGATCTCATCCATGCCATCCACCATTAAGCAGATAAATCTAAGAAAAACTTTTCAATATTCTTTTAAGGGACAAAATTCTAATTAAAAAAAACTTCTACCAATAGTGCTGCCCAACCTGAGATTTAATCTCATCCATGCCATCCACCATTAAGCAGATGAATCTAAGAAAAACTTTTCCAAGCGCCTATAAAAGCAGCTCTATACCCCTTGGGTAAACCAAGTTTGAAATTAGGCTTAAAAACTTAAACTCTAGCCTCAAGAGATTTAAGTCTTCTCACTTAGGCTGACTTGAGCATCATGACTCTTTACAAAAAAATTCTTTAAACCTCTTTCACTTTTCTTATCTCTTATAGAAATCCGCCCATAAGCAGGGTAGGAATACTCTGCCATCTAAGCTACCGTCCTTCTCATTGGTTGGCATTTATTTGAGAGTTGGTCTGTCTGCAAGGATATTAAGGATATGTTTAAATTTTTGGAAGGAAAGGAAGATGAAGAAGAAAAAGAAAAAAAAAAAAAGAGAAAAGGAAAAGGAAAGATTGTCATTCTCTCTTTATTTGAAAAGAAGGAAATGAAAAAGAAGGATAAAATTTATAAATTATTTTTCTCCCCTTTATCCCCATTTTAGAAGTAAAAAAAAAGACTTTAAAAATAGAATAGAAAAAAAATGAATACCCAGTTCTTCTTTTCCTTTTTATTCTACCTTGCATCCAAATAAGAGTTTTTATGATATTTCTTCTTTATTTTTTAATTTAAATAGGCCCTAAAATGTATGTCAAAATTTGAGATTATCATTATTGAATATTGTATAAATTGTAACGAAGCGATATTTAACATTACACAATATGTTTTTATATAATTTTCTCATCCCCCCCCCCCCCCCCCCCCAAGCCGATCCACTTCAGCTCCTCCCTGTCATTTTCTCCTTCCAATCCATGCGGTCTCCACTCACCAATCCACTTGACTTCCGCTCCTCCGTCAATCCATGCGCTCGAGACCGACCACATGTTGATTCACGCCCTCTCCCCCTTCTCATGCTCTCACACCCTGACATCATCGCCTCTCCATCTTTTGCCCCGGTATTCCCAAGGACTGGTTGCCGTCGACCGATCCTTCGACCAATATTTTTTAGCCATCGTTAGCCAAAAGTGTTTGGAAAAGTCTTTGTACATTGCCTTCGGTGCAGCAAGGCCTACGTGGGCTACACCACCTCTTTTGATTGATCCACATGGAGCCTACATGGATGACGTGCCTGGCGGTATGGCCCTGCTATGATGTAACGTTCTGAACGTAACGGCCATTTAAAGCACTTCGCTTTTTTTTAAAATTAGCGTTCAGACGAAAATGCCCTTTCCCTCCATTCTATCGCCATTTTACGTTGGATTTCATCTATGCAAGAAAAACTCTTTCTTCCCCCTCGCTCTGGCTTTCGCCACGATCCTACGCCCTCGCTCTGAGAGTCCGGTCGAAAGAAAATATTTCAGCTTCGAGGCTAGAATACCTGGCTACTGGAGTCTTTGTACAAAAACTTCTGGAGGAAATGTCGTCCGCAGCACGAAACATTCTTTCGTTATGAGGTTGTTGTGGTTTATGAGCTTGACGATATGGTTTTCAACTAGGGTGTCGTGGGTTTCCAACTAATGCTTTGTCTTAACGTTTTGAACTATGGTGTCGTGTGTTTTGAACTAGGGTGTCGTGGGTTTTTCTGCAAGGGTGTCGTGGGTTTTGAACTAATGCTGTTTGTCTTAACGTTTTGAACTAGGGTGTCGTAGGTTTTGAACTAATGCTTTGTCTTAACGTTTTGAACTAGGGTGTCGTAGGTTTTGAACTAGGATGTCGTGGGTACTAGGGTGTCGTGGGTTTCAACATGATAAGAGCGAATGACAGCAAACACCCCAGGAGGAATTCGCCCCCCTCGTGAACAGAAACTAATAATGAAGAGAGTGTGGGGAAGCCAAATACTACGACACCCTAGTACCAATGCTGCGATACCCGTGCGTAAAACTAACCACGGTGAGAATCCCCATGACACCCCTGTGGAATTCGGCTGAAAATCCTTCGCGACACCCCAGTTGAAACCTCACGACATCCTAGCTTTAAGGCGACGACACCCGTGCTTAAAACTGACCACGGAGAGAATCCAAGCGACACCCCTGGTCGAATTCGCCCGAAAATCCTTCGCGACACCCCAGTTGAAATCTCATGACACCCTAGCTTTAAGGCGACGACACTCGTGCTTACATATGACCACGGAGAGAATCCCAGCGACACCCTAGTGGAATTCGGCCAAAAATCCTTCGCGACACCCCAGTTGAAATCTCATGAGACCCTAGCTTTAAGGCGACGACACCCGTGCTTAAAACTGGCCATGGAGAGAATCCCAACGACACCCCTGGTGGAATTCGATCGAAAATCCTTTGCGACACCCCAGTCGAAATCTCATGACACCCTAGCTTTCAGGCAATGACACCCGTGCTTAAAACTGACCACGGAGAGAATCCACGCGACACCCTAGTTCGAATTCGGCTGAAAATCCTTCGCGACATCTTAGTTGAAATCTCACGACACCCTAGCTCTAAGGTGACGACACCCGTGCTTAAAACTGACCACGGAGAGAATCCCAGCGACACCCTAGTTCGAATTCGGCCGAAATCCTTCACGACACCCAGTTGAAATATCACAACACCCTAGCTTTAAGGAGACGACACCCTTGCTTAAAACTGACCACGGAGAGAATCCCTGCGACACCTTAGTTCGAATTCGGCCGAAAATCCTTCGCGACACCCGAGTTGAAATCTCACGACACCCTAGCTCTAAGGCGATGACACCCGTGCTTAAAACTGACCACGGAGAGAATCCCAGTGACACCTTAGTTCGAATTCGGCCGAAAATCCTTCGCGACACCCCAGTTGAAATATCACGACACCCTAGCTTTAAGGAGATGACACCCTTGCTTAAAACTGACCACGGAAAGAATCCCCACGACACCCTAGTTCGAATTCGGCCCAAAATCCTTCGCGACACCTTAGTTGAAATCTCACGACACCCTAGCTCTAAGGCAACGATACCCGTGCTTAAAACTGACCACAGAGAGAATCCCAGCGACACCCTTGTTCGAATTCGGCCGAAAATCCTTCGCGACACCCCAGTTGAAATATCACGACACCGTAGCTTTAAGAAGACGATACCCTTTCTTAAAACTGACCATGGAGAGAATCCCAGCGACACCCTAGTTCAAATTCGGCCAAAAATCCTTCGCGACACCCCAGTTGAAATATCACGACACCCTAGCTTTAAGGAGACGACACCCTTGCTTAAAACTGACCACGGAGAGAATCCCCGGGACACCCTAGTTCGAATTCGGCCGAAAAACCTTTGCGGCACCCCAGTTGAAATCTCACGACACCCTATCTTTAAGGCGACGACACCCATGCTTGAACAAGGCGGGAATTTTGACGTCACCCTAGTACTAATTCGATGACACCCTAGTAACTCAGCTATGCCATCTTTTCAAGAAAAGTTACAAAACGTGGGCAGTTCCTATGGGTTTGCGGGTCAGTGTGATGTGATCATGGCGATCCTAGTGTCCTTTCGTATTTCTCTGAGGTCGGTATAAACCTTAGAGGTCTTTCATTTGTTGCTCGAGAAGCCATCCTTTTGCTCGAGAAGCCATCCTTCGTTTCTTGCTCGAGAAGCCACTGGTCTCCTAAATTTCTTCCATAGTTCTTTCATCGATATACTTCATTCATGGAGATAAGTGCTTTCGTTTGTGGACGAAGACCGCGAACAAGGAAGAACCAGATGGAGAAAATGGCGGAACAATGCAAGGACATCGTTCTTCATTCGAATGAGGATGCGGCTCCTTCAGGTATGTTTATCACTATGTTAAAATACTATGACATCCTCTCTTAAAATTTCATGACAAGTATGTCTTATGTCTTATGTCTTACCCCCTGTTTTAGTTGACATGAAAATTATTCCAGTCCCCCCGGTGAAGGCTTCCCAGTTGTTTAAGAATAGTTGCAGGCCGGCCGTATACGTTCAGAAGGTTTGGAGGATGGGGTTCACTAGACGGCATACAAAACTTATTCGAAGGACCCCATTTGGTGCCTTCGTCGACATACAGACGTTCACAGTTGACGAGCGACTGCTAGCAGACATCATAAGATGTCACAATGGAGGCAACGAGTTCATTTTCTGCGGAAAGCCAGTTTTATTCAGT
The DNA here is from genome assembly GCA_900491605.1 of Calamus simplicifolius. Classification (NCBI taxonomy): domain Eukaryota; kingdom Viridiplantae; phylum Streptophyta; class Magnoliopsida; order Arecales; family Arecaceae; genus Calamus; species Calamus simplicifolius. The sequence continues at coordinate 209,955 of UESW01001391.1, read as the reverse complement.
GCCGACGAAGTTGCACTCATTCTGGGTCTTCCAGCTCATGGGAAGAAGATCGACATGTCCAGCCAATTGTTCAACAGAAGGTTGTTCAGACGGTTTGGCCAGGGTTTAGATCTTCGCCAAGAAGGTTTGGAGAAGTTAATATTTCAACTCTAATCATCTAAGGCAAGGAGGATGTCGAGGACACTGTCCGACTTTGGATCGTATACATGTTGGCCATGTTTTTGGCTCCAAAGTCTAATCAGAGATGTCGACGGTATCTCATCCAGCACTTGGATGACTTAAGTCAACTGGATAGCATCGACTGGGCTTCGGCATTGAAGGAGTTGATTGTTCTGGCTCTCCCAGAAATAGCTGCTTGCTTGCGTTCTGAGGAGCCGGTCCACTCAAAGAATGCAAAAAAAGTTAGGAGGCAGCCTACCCTGTTCGGATGCTCGGCAGCACTGGTGGTAAGGATTATTGAGACGCAGAAATAGTGTTCTTAGTATAATTTCTTTGTTAATATTACATTATTTAATATCCAAAAAATATCATGTTCAGGCGTGGTTCCTCGAGCATACATCAATGCGAACACCAGTATATCCTGATAAACTGCCCCGGCTATTGAAGTGGTATGACCACCAAATGAAGATCCAGTCGGTTCGGGTTGCCGACTTACAGCCTCACGACTTGGTAAGCTAGTACATTGCTCCATTGCTCTGACCATATTTTTCAACTTAATGTGTCAATATGTTCACTTAATATTAATTTGTTATTATCTTGCATTGCAGATGGAGGGAGACTGTACCACTGTCAGAAGAGCGCTGGCTTCTCACTCAGCAGAATGTAGCATCCTCTCAACCAATAGATAGCTGCGCCCCTCAACCAACGGATAGCTGCGCAGGATGTGCCGAGTTGAGGACTGAATTGGAGTGCGTTAAGGATCAACTCGACGATGTCAGGCACAGTCTGTCCATTGCTGAGAGCCTCCTCAGTTCACTGCTCAGAAAGGAAAGTAATGCAAGAAATGAGGAGGACAAGGGAGACGGGAAAATAGAGAAGGTGCATTCCCTGGAGTTGGTCCTCCGTGAGCCTGGTAATGGAAACAGTGAGGAGAAGAAGATGGAGGAGGACCATTCATCCGAGTGTCCAACTGAGACGGATAATGCAAAAGCAGAGGAGAAGAGATTGGAGGGGGACTCATTGGATGATAAAACAGAGCATGGGAATGAAAATAAAGAGGAGTCCAAATCCGATAATAAACTTGGCACCCCTGCGCCAAAGGGTGATGATATAGACATAGAAATCGTTGGAGTACCTTCGCTTGTTAGGAGGGTTAAAAGAGAGCCGAGGAAGCGTAAGGCATCCATGGTCGTCGGAGATTGTTATGAGACAACCCGTCCTAAAAAGTCGGCGAAGACAGTTGGCACGTCAAAGCCCAATACAACGGTCGAAGATGACCAAATTATTATTCAAATTTTTTGAGCGAACGACTAACCGACGAGATCGTCTACACCAATATGTTTTCTGGCGTTGTAATAAGAAAAAATCTTCAAGATCTCATTAACAATGAAATAATAATAGATGATGTAAGTATATCAAGAAACATGTTCTAGTTGTTGATTTTAGAATTATATTAATCGGTTTACATTGCATTGGCAGATAATTGATGCCGGCCAGGAGTTTCTGATGCGCAACTGGATAGAGCATCCGGACCGATGCCATAAGTGCATATTTGCATCAGTTTTGTATCCGCTATGTGTCTGACTTCTTCATCGCCTAATCATGAACTCGCTGGCACATCAGGGGCCTCGATATTTGACAATGTATCCGATGAAGATAAGGACCAATTCCGGTTTCTTTTCACCATAATAAACTCTGATAACTCGCACTGGCATTTGGTTGCTGTCGACATGGAAAGAAAGGTGTTCATGCACCTGAATTCAATGAAACGCAACCCTAAGTACAAGGCCAATGCAAAGATATGGCATACAATTCTTGACCACATATTCCATATCTACTGCGATAAGAAGGAAGCGATGACTTGGCCGATGGAAGAGATTTCGGATTGCCCAAGCCAACCGACCAGATTGCTGGATTGCGGCCTATACTGTTTGAGATACATGGAATGTCTTGCTCGATGGGACAATCCTGATATGAAGATGGATTTCATGGATGAGGAAGTCAGAGATTACCGGTGACACTTAGCTGCGACGATATTGAGAGAGTGCCTGAACAAAAAGATCAGCGACATTGTCGAAAAATTCTTAATTTTTTAATTCTTATTTGAATGAAAATTGAATGTAATTTATTCATATTAATCCTAATTCGGATTTAATGCAAATGCACAAATTTTATATTGAGAACAGGGGTGTCCTCGATTTATTCATATTTTTGCCTTTTCTACCTCACAATTTCTTAAGTTTTCATATATGATGTCGTAAATTGAACACTACAATGTCGTAAATTGAGCACTGGGATGTCGAAGGATTTCGCCTTTCGGGTGTCGCCGCGCTAGAGCTAGGGAGTCGTTAGCCAGAAGATGGGGTGTCGTCGCGCTAAAAGCTTCGGTGTCCTTTCGTGAGTACTGGGATGTCGAAGGATTTTGCCTTTCGGGTGTCGCCGCGCTAGAGCTAGGGAGTTGTTAGCCAAGAGCTGGGGTTCGTCGCGCTAAAAGCTTCGGTGTCGTCGCGTGAGTATTGGGATGTCGAAGGATTTTGCCTTTCGGGTGTCGCCGCGCTAGAGCTTGGGAGTCGTTAGCCAAGAGCTGGGGTGTCGTCGCGCTAAAAGCTTCGGTGTCGTCGCGTGAGTACTGGGATGTCGAAGGATTTCGCCTTTCGGGTGTCGCCGCGCTAGAGCTAGGGAGTCGTTAGCCAAGAGCTGGGGTGTCATCGCGCTAAAAGCTTCGGTGTCCTTTCGTGAGTACTGGGATGTCGAAGGATTTCGCCTTTCGGGTGTCGCCGCGCTAGAGCTATGGAGTCGTTAACCAAGAGCTGGGGTGTCATCGCGCTAAAAGCTTCGGTGTCATCGCGTGAGTACTGGGATGTCAAAGGATTTCGTCTTTCGGGTGTCGCCGCGCTAGAGCTTGGGAGTCGTTAGCCAAAAGCTGGGGTGTCGTCGCGTGAGTACTGGGATGTCGAAGGATTTCGCCTTTCGGGTGTCGCCGCGCTAGAGCTAGGGAGTCGTTAGCCAAGAGCTGGGGTGTCGTCGCGCTAAAAGCTTCGGTGTCCTTTCATGAGTACTGGGATGTCGTAGGATTTCGCCTTTCGGGTGTCGCCGCGCTACATGTAGGGAGTCGTTAGCCCGGAGCTGGGGTGTCGTCGCGCTAAAAGCACTTCATTTGACTGAAACATACACCCTAGTTTGAAAGCACTTCATTGCGACCAAGTCACCCTAGTTAGAAAGTCACGACACCCGTGTTTATATATGCTCCTGTGTAAGTTGACTCAATACATAAGCATCAAATTCGTCCATCAAAGCTTCGGAAGGCGGTACAATTCTTTCCTTGTCCTCTCCGATATTAATTGACTGCAAACAAGTCTGCCTGTTGCTTGATGCAGCTCTTTCCTTGACCATATTTTTTCTTGATATTTTTGACTTCTTCTCGACTCCACTCTTTAATCTGTTCTCTCTTGGGTGACCTTTCGTCCTAATTTGTTCAGGATCTTGAATTACAAGCTCTGTACCTAGTTTAGTTATGCAGTTGGCATCCATGGCAATTTTGAATATAGGTGTTAGACCATCCATCACTACATTAAATGCATCTTCAGACATGGAGGCTATCTCTGCGAGCTTCATCATCCGATGACTCAACAAACTATATCTACAATCATTAACATAATATTAACGAAAACATATATTAAGACATTTCAATTAAAAAATTGTCACTGCGTACCGTGATTTTCGTATGCTTTTATCATAACCTTCAGTATTGCAGTCGAATTCGTCAAATTGGTATTTCATGTCCTTGCACCATCTCTTCAAGAAGTATTTATCTGGTAAACAAAATACGTCACTTTGATGAAGAACCAACAAGGCATGCCTACACAGGTACCCCTTGAACTGAAAGGATTGGCACTGACATTGGACATCCTCAATATTTCTATTGTGTGACACAATATAATCTTTGATCATCTCCTTGCCGATTCCATCGACTTCAATCCTTTCGTATGACTTTACAGAATATGCACAACAGTTGCCAGCTTCCTTGATCAATTTAGTATTTGATGCAGCCATTTCAAGGATCTCATTCTGAAATTTTTTGAAAATGCGCCTTGTATACCTTCCTGCAGCTTGTCTCTCAAAAGGTGATGATGTCTTTAGGAAAGCAATCGTTTGCAACGTCCTATTATCTTCCTCATTTTCGGCCTCGTATCTTTTTTCTAAGGCATCTTCGTACTTACCTATGAACTCCGTTAGTGTAGTCTTTGAATTTATAAACCCATCGAAGAAGTGATTTATGCCCTCGCTCCTTTATGAAGATGACATCCCTGTTTAAAATTTTGTCAACAAAAAAAAGCGTTGAACGCGAACATGAACCAAAGACAATGACATACAAACCTGCGAAGAATGTATCCTTTAGGTAAACTGGGACCCATTTATCTCGACATTCGTAAAGGACATTGAACCAATCTATAGACTTGCATTCTTTATATTTCTCCATAACATGTGCCCACCTTTCCTCGAATGACTGTATGGTCAATGAATCATATATTGCCTCATCGAAATCAACCATAAACTTGGGATTTGCCATACAAATGTGGCCAATCTTTTCAGGTATGTTCTTCAATATATGCGAAAGACAAAATCGATGTCGTGTGTTAGGAAAAACTTCTTTGACAGCAGCCTCGATTGCCTTATCTTAGTCAGTTATTATGACAATAGGTACTTGACCACCATTTGCATCCAGCCATGCCTGAAAAACCCATTTATATGTCTCAGTGCTCTCATCAGACAACAATGCACAACCAAGCAAGGTGGACTGTCCATGATGGTTGACCCCGATGAATTGACAAAAAGGAATTTGATATCTGTTTTTCAAGTAGGTTGAGTCAAAGCTTAGAACATCGCCGAAGTATGTGCATGCCAATCTTGACCTTGGATGAATCCAGAAGACAGACCTCAGATGACCATTATCATTGAGGTCTAAGGTATAGAAGAAATTGGGATTTCTAAGTTGCATTTCGGTGAAATGAATTATCATCGACTGAGCATCTCCTTCTTTCAGCTTAGACTGACGTTCGCGACAAATGAGTTACGAGCATCCTTCTCGGTGAAATCCAATTGTCTTCTGCCCCCTTTTCTCCTTGCTATGGCAGAGTATATCTGAGTTGTCGGAACATTCACGGCATGTAAATTGCTGATCTCTCCCTTCTCTGGTGTGCTGATCCTCCTATGCGACCGTAGATAACCAGTTGATGTTATGGACATCCCATGGTTATGTTCTAGAGAAACCTCACCCAATATCCACTTACCACTTGTAGCATTCAGTCTTGCTTTTATGGATGTCATACAATCAACTTTCCCAGTATCCCTATGATTCATACTCTTCTCTGTTTTTCTAGATTTTTCTTGCCTCCAACACGCCAGGTGCTTGAAGCAAAGTTGTTTTTTGTTGTTGGCCCTGCTACACACTGTTGTGATTCCAAAACCAACTTGTTTCGCGTATCCATTGTAAGACGTATATACATTATCTGCTGAATTGAATTCCATTCCAGTTGAGGAACTACAGTATCATCCACTGCATTTGGAGCAACGGGTGAAGGTGCACGGCCGGGAGTGTTATTGATTTCTTTCCGATCTTTAATTTCAGCATCGTCTATAGAAATATAGGCACACAGTCATGAACAATGATATCCATAGATTTAGTTGTTAATATATCCTACAAAGGATTAGGACACGAAGGTTAAAACAATACGTCCATAGATTTAGTTGTTAATATATCCTACAAAGGATTATGACACGAAGGTTAAAACAATACGACACCTATGATCTGAATTCAGAAGTCACGACACCCCAGTTTACAAAAAACGACACCGGAGCTGTAAAATTACGACACCAATTAATAACACATTGACGAAGGCCCTAACGACACCATCCCCGACTCATGCTATTACCGATACCACAGTTCTCATCTGACGACACCCTAGCTTTAAGGCGACGACACCCGTGCGTTGACTGTTAAGGCGGGTTGGTCGTCGCCTTAAAGCAATAAGCACGGGTGTCATAGCATTGGTGCTATGGTGTCGTGATGTTTCAACTGGGGTGTCGCGAAGGATTTTTGGCCGAAATCCAATCCACCTGGGGTGTCGTGGGGATTCTCTAGGTGGTCAGTTATAAGCACGGGTTTCATCGCCTTAAAGCTAGGGTATCGTGAGATTTCAACTGGGGTGTCGCGAATGATTTTCGGCCAAATTCAAACTAGGGTGTCGTGGGGATTCTCTCCGTGGTCAGTTTTAAGCAAGGGTGTCGTCTCCTTAAAGATAGGGTGTCATGATATTTCAACTGGGGTGTTGCGAAGGATTTTCGGCCGAAATTGAACTAAGGTGTCGCTGGGATTCTCTCCGTGGTCAGTTTTAAGCACGGGTGTCGTCGCCTTAGAGCTAGGGTATCGTAAGATTTCAACTAAGGTATCACAAAGGATTTTCGGTCGAATTCGAACTAGGGTGTCGCGGGGATTCTCTCCGTAGTCAGTTTTAAGCACGGGTGTCATTGCCTGAAAGCTTGGGTGTCGTGAGATTTCGACTGGGGTGTCGCGAAGGATTTTCGGCCGAATTCCACCAGGGGTGTCGCTGGGATTCTCTCCATGGCCAGTTTTAAGCACGGGTGTTGTCGCCTTAAAGCTACGGTGTCGTGAGGTTTCTACTGGGGTGTCGCAAAGGATTTTCGGCCCAATTCCACCAGGGGTGTCGCGGGGATTCTTTCCATGGTCAGTTTTAAGCACGGGTGTCGTCGCCTTAAAGCTAGGGTGTCGTGAGATTTCAACTGGGGTATCGCAAATGATTTTTGGTCGAATTCCACCAGGGGTGTCGCGGGGATTCTCTCCGTGGTCAGTTTTAAGCACGGGTGTCGTTACCTGAAAGCTAGGGTGTCGTGAGATTTCAACTGGGGTGTCGCGAAGGATTTTCGGCCGAATTCCACCAGGGGTGTCGCTGGGATTCTCTCTGTGGCCAGTTATAAGCATGGGTGTCGTCGCCTTAAAGCTAGGGTGTCGTGAGATTTCAACTGGGGTGTCGCGAAGGATTTTCGGCCGAATTCCACCAGGAGTGTCGCAGGGATTCTCTCCCTCGTCAGTTTTAAGCACGGGTATCGAAGCATTGGTACTAGGGTGTCGCAGTATTTGGCTTCCCCACACTCTCTTCATTCTTCATTAATGGTTTCTGTTCACGAGGGAGGCGAATTCCTCTTGGGTGTTTGCTGCCATTCGCTCTTATCTTGTTGAAACCCATGACACCCTAGTTCAAAACCCATTCGTTTCCTTTAACCGCCCACTGAGATGGTGGCACGTGGCGAGTTTTCACGATAGGGGCGCCGAAGCTGATAGCTCGGGCAATCGAAACACCCGCCAGGAGTACCTTAAATATAGATGGGGGAATGCGATCGTTAATCACCTTTTCAGTTGATCTTCCAAAATTTTTGGATACTGAGATGGCTTCTAGAGGCGAGGGGCGATCGACTGGCACCCATGGGAGCCTCCGCACAACGGTAACCGTCGATGCGGAGGTCTTTGCGTTGTCGCTCGCAAACAGCGAGCGACTCCACAGGGCGGCCGAGCAATACCTGTCCGTTTCAATGAGAGAGATCGAGGTCCTGTGTCGGGCCAACAGCCAGCTGGAGGGGCAAGTAGCATCCCTCCAGCGCCAGATCGCCGAGTTAGCCCCGCAGCGTGGGGGGAGCTCGGCAGCGTCCGGAGAAAATGACAAGCCCCAATGAGGGCTCATGTACTTTTTCTTTTCTTTTCTTCTTGTCTTTATTTGTGTGATGAATAAAAAGAAATTTTAGTGACTTTATGTTTGCTGCCAGACCGAAGGATAAGGAAGCTTGGATGTCGTAACTGACTGATTTCATCCTAGGATGTGCTAAAGTTTTCTCCTAAGCTTGAACGGGTGTCTTAGGTTTGTAACTTGGGTGTCGCGGGCCTTCTCTCCGTGGTCAGTTATAAGCACGGGTGTCGTAGAATTGGTGCTAGGGTGTCGTCAGGTTTCAACTAGGGTGTCGCGAACGACAACATCACTGACTCAGGCTGTTAACGACACCCCAGTTCTCATCTGACGACATCCTAGCTTTAAGGCGACGACACCGATGACTGACTATTAAAGCGGGGTGTCGCGGGGATTGTTCTTCATACGGGGTGTCGTAGCATTGACGCTTGGGTGTCTTAATGTTTCACCTGTCAGTTATAAGCACGACACACCCTTTAGCATTTAAAGACACCCCATAGAAACGCTACAACACCCCGGAAAGCAACATACGAAGAGCACGAAGGTTATAAGCATGGGTGTCGTAGCGTTAACGCTAGGGTGTCATAACGTTTCAACTGCGGTGTCACCAATGATTTTAGGCCGAATTCCTCCTTGGATGTCGTAAGGTTTTAAGCATGGGTATCGTAGCGTTGTCGCTAGGGTGTCGTGATGTTTGAACTGCGGTGTCGCGAAGGATTTTCGGGCGAGCATGATGACACTAGAGCTATATGGACAGGAAATAACGGGGAATATAGGCCGAAACACTCTGACGACACCCCAGTTCATGAGGTATAACATCCTAGTTAAAAGAGTATGACATTCGTGCTTACAAAACAGTAAACTCTAAACAGTTATGACTGCTATAATGTCATAACTGTTTTGTTCTAAGGAAGTTACCCGCGCATTAAACGGTTTGGTCACGCATTAACTACCTCTAACGATAAAAAACAGTTGGTGTAATAAAGGAGCTTTACAAAGAAGTAGGAAGGACTTTTTACTTCGTGCTGCGGACGACATTTCCTCTAGAAGTTTTTGTACAAAGACTCCAGTAGCCAGTATTCCAGCCTCGAAGCTGAAATATTTTCTTTCGACCGGACTCTCAGAGCGAGGGCATAGGATCGTGTCGAAAGCCAGAGCGAGGGAAAGAAAGAGTTTTTCTTGCACAGATGAAATCCAACGTAAATGGTGATAGAATGGAGGGAAAGGGCATTTTCGTCTGAACGCTAATTTAAAAAAAAAAAAAAACGCTTTAAATGGTCGTCACGTTCAGAACGTTACATCGTAGCAAGGCCATACCGTCCGGCACGTCATCCACGTAGGCTCCACATGGATCAATCAGAAGATGCGATGCAGCCCATGTAGGCCTTGCTGCACCGGGAGCGGTGTACAAAGACTTTTCCAAAGCGTTTTTATCCTCCTCGACAAAAACATCCCAAGAGCAGGTTTGGACTTGGGCCTGGCCAGTGATGATCCATCAACACATTTTTAATTGGCCGGCTGACGCCGCTCCGATCCCGTTAAAAGTGATCCATCAACACCGTTCATCCGGTACGCCCCTGTGATGATCACTGTATAATTAGATCCCCCAATCCCATTCGCGCGTTACATGGACGGTCCTGATTCCGGACTTTGCGCGCGGTCCGCGCCTGGAAACTCGGCGAGAGGTCGTTTAAAGATGCCAAGTGACGAATATTCCGGTGCTCGCTTCTCTACGTCGTCTCGGCCATGGCGTATCGGAGGAAACACAGCATGCCCAAGGCCACCACCTTCGAGGACTTGCGATCCACGCCGGCGGAGGACACCTCGCCGTCGTCGCTCGCCGCCCAGGCCATCCGCGCCTCTGCCGCCCACCGCGACTCCTCCCTCTCCTCCGCCTATGGCGAATCTGCCTTCTCCTCCGCCTACCGGGAATCCAATCCCCCAAAGTCCCTTAAGGTGCGTCGCTTTCGATTTTTTCTCTTTATTTTCTTTTTGGTTCCGGAGATCCGATTTCGATCGGATCGTAGCTTTCTCGTACGAATTGGTGGGTTAGTCACGTGTAGATTATTGAAATCACAGTTTATGTGGAGAGGTTTGAGGAATTCGTGGTGGATGTAATTGGAAATCGTGTTTTTATTTTTATTTTTTTGATTGGATTGAGGAAGGTGATATTTATTGTCGGATATGGATTATTTTTAAAAGTGGAAATTTTGGTAAATTGAGTTTCAATTGGTCGAGATGCATCAAAGCTCATTTGATTTTAAGAAAGAACAGAAGCAATTGATGTAAGAATAGCTGAAATACGAAAGGTGATAGATATTTTGGTTTCCTAAATTAATTTTGAATGCAAAAGATATCCCGAGCAGATATGGTTGTTTTGGATAGGATTTATTTGTGTCATTAAAAGTTTGCGAAATTTTAAGATGCTTACAATAAATTCTTTTGATAAAATTGAGATAATACGGAAGGTTGGAAATTATGGAGCACAGCTGTATGCAGTTGTGTCGCTGGCGAGAAATGTTTGTGCTGTTGTCTTTTTGCTGTCAAACGTGAAATTTACCGTTTTGATCGTACGGATCCAAGTTCTTAGGGACTTGGTCAATAACTATGATGTTTATTGCTTGACCTTATGGACATCTTGTCTTTAGTTACCTTTAGGTTAATTCTCTTTTACAAACAAAATTATTGTTATGACAAAATATTCCCTAACATAAATTCTGAGGACAGAGCCACGCAAATCCTGTGATATTGGATTGTGATCTCTTATTTAGTTGGAAGAGACTATTTTTAGTGGATTTAAATAGGTTACGGGTTAGTTACACAGTTGTTCTTTCCATCAAGGGAATGGATACTAGATGTTAAATCGATGGGAACAAAATCATCGATTTGGAGCTGTTGGAGAAATGTTCAGTGTGCAAAAGTATGCACCAATTTCAGTGAGAATCTTTAGTTTTTCATGTGATCTCCCTATAGCAACAATTACATTGGTTTGCTTAATCAGCTGATGGTCATATGTTTTTTATATGACCCACCATACTTTAGGTTGACTTTTGAGGATGGAATGCATAATATTGCATGTTAGATTTATTATTTATAGTTATGTCATAAATCATGCACATGGAAGCAGGGTTGTGGATCAAAATTCATTGTGGTCGGACTAGTTAATTTCTGGTTGCAATTGGGTTTACACCATAATTCCCTTTGGTATAAGGATTCAAGGATGGTCACATCTTCATTGTATAATTTCCTTATGATTCATGAATGCTTTATGAAGATATGCATGGCAGCAGTAATTCAGATAGTTCATAAGACATGTACGTGGGAATAATGTTGATTGAGAATTAGTTTTGGTTTGACTTAGATCAGCTTTTGATTGTGGTTGACCCAAGCCACTATTAGCTTCGTTACATGTAATTTCTGTATGATGTGGTTGTATTCAGGAAAGTTGTCATATTGGATCAACATACAAATAACCTAATTAAGGGTATAGTAAGCTGTAGCATGTGATGATTTGCAATCCAATTTAGGGCTAATGATGTGAAAATGAGGGCTAAGTGAACCCTCTCAAGATTATCTAGACCTCCTTAAATCTATGATGTAAAAAATGATATTGAAATAAGATATGTGACTTAGCAGTGCTGCATGATTGGTGTATGTTAGTAAGCTTAAATGTGGCATTATTGAACAATTCCAACATTTTTCTATGATAGGTTCATTGGTAAATAAATTGTCTAGGAGCACATAAGATGAGCATAGTAAAAATGAGTGTGCTCAGGTGGACGCTAGCAAAACTAAGAGGGCCAAAGATTAAGATAGCATGTTTATGGATGCATAAGTGAGAAGAAAAAATGCAGGTAAAAGTGGCTCAGTTTAGTATGAGGATAGTAAAAGTATGTTTACGGGTTGTTGGATGAAAGTTGCGTCAAAGGGCTTAGAAAGTGTTCATATTTATTAGATGGAAACTTGGAGGAGTAAAGGCAGTTATGGTTAACATGGAAGGAGAAAAAATCAAGGTTATTAGATAGATTCCATTTTTTTGTTCAATTGTTGGGAAGTTATAAATGTAATTTGGAATGTTTGTAAAATTTCCATTATAAAGGAAGAACTTTTGTTTGTATCAAAGAAGAAAAGGAGAACAGTTATTTGGTTGAATTCTAAGTACTAAGGATGCAAATGAGGAGTGATGGCCAAGTTTAGGTAACTTAACCTGTCAACTTTTTAATGCAATTTAACTGGATACAAGCCTGATCTCAACCACAACTAAAATAGACAAGAAAAGCAGGGTGGGGGAAGAGGGAAATGGTTGCTTGGGATTTATTTTATGGGATAATGCATGTTTGCATAATGATAGGTACATGTGCACTTTAGTTGTTCTCTCAAATAGGTATAGACTGGGCTACAAATGTGGAAGTCTATATCATATTGCTAGTAGTTGTGGGTCTATCAAACATAGAAAGATAATTTGAGAGGAAACAGCACTTTAACAATGTTTCCAAATGAAAATAAAAAGATAGAAAAAAAAATTCTTTGGAGGAAATCCATTGGTTTCAAGTCCACCTCCTACTCCTTTTCCATTCTTCTCCGAGGACCAAGTTAGAAGGATTGGCTTCCCTCATCTATGCCTTCTCTGCCCTCTGCATCCGTGTTGTCCCATGGCGAAGCTGGGGGAGAAGAGGGCAGGGAGGAGAGGCCAAGGAAGAGGCAAGAGAAGGTGAGGAAGAGAGGCCATTGGAGAGGTGATATAGGGCAAGGGCATGTTGAGGGAGGAGTGGAAGGGGGCCAAAGTTGGTCAAGGAGGGTGGCCGAGAGCATGTAGGAGAGGTTGTTGAAGGAGTGTTGGTAGCAGTTGGCCTTGTGGAAAGGTTTGGAGCTTGTCCTGTAATTTACTTTCTTATTTATTTACAAATCAGTGTAGTTGGTAGTAGACATGGGTTGTTGGAGTTTTTGTTGCAATTCATATTGGTTGCATCAACGATGAATCATTGGTTCTGCCTTGCAAGATAGAGGTAATTCTGACTATATTGGAGATGCATTTGCATCGCTGCTGGCTGCTGCTAGGTGTTGCCTGCTAGCTGCAGGTTATTGATGGTACCATCTGTGTGAATATACAATCCATGGCCATGACCATTTTACCTCTACGCTGCATCTTGGCACCTAAATGTGGTCTTCCACCTTTAATTTGGATTTGTTGCTGGAAGATGCTTTGAGGAAATCATCTATTTCCTGGTTGTGGTTCCATCTTTTGTTTGCCATCAATATATTTTAGTTTTGATTGGAAAGTAACTTGGTGTCATTGTTTCCTCTTTTTTCGTTTTTCATTTTTCTTATTTGTCATTGTCATTTTTCACATTGTTTGCTTCTTGGTTCTGTCTCCACATCTTGATCAATTTCCTGGTGAAATTTTTAATGGCAAGCATAGTCATAGACAAAGACGAGCCTTACCCATCTTCTCTTAAATAGGTTTCTGATTCCTTTATTTGTTTATTTTGTGGTTCCATCTTCAGTCAACCAGTTTTTTATGAACTTTTCTAAACAATATCCTTGTGGTTTGTATAGGTCATCTTCTCTCCTCCTGATCCCGCCACCTACCCCCCCCCCCAAAATCTCTCTCTCTCTCTCTCTCTTTCTAAAGTTAGCTTTTATCTGTTTAGAAGCATGTAGAGTTCCTCATACACATACTATACTATAACCAATTTACTAGTTATCCTTTATATAAATTCAATTCAACTCTTTGCTCTCTATGTTGTATTTTTTTTCCTAACCTTGATTCTTCCCTACCATACATCATGTCCATGTGAAAATCTAATCTTGCAATTCTCATCTGATATAGTCACACGCTCTTTATTGCCTGAAGTGCTAATTCATTTAAATTGTCATTTTTTTGTGCTTTCATAAGATTTTCCTGTTGGTCTTAAAGAATGGATTGCACTGTAATTTACAAGCTACGTTGAACATGTTATGTCAATTGTCTTCTTCTATCTGTCCTTTCTTCTAGATAATTCATGTTAGATATTGAGAGTGATCATATGGAACAACAAATAAGAGCAGACTTATTTGTTTATGGTCTGGGCTCATGTTCCTTGGGGGCTTGAGTATCCCTCAACCTATTACTTTTTTAACAATCAAAACAGAACAGACTTCTAATGCATGCAAGAACCATAAGGATGTTTTACTTATTTATCAAGAATGAGTTATCTATTATGCACCTGAACTTATCATTAATATGAAATGAACGCACTCAAATTGGATTAAGTAGAAGGAGCAATAAGTTAGTGCTAGTGTTTTTGTTCTTGGGAAATGATGTCTATGTGATTATATAATGCCTTCAGAATCTTATGTTCATCTCTGGCATACACAAGACAAATTCATAATTACCTTATTTGACATTGAACTACATAAGAGGGATTAGAAGGTTAACTGATTGGCTGGATTTTTTTTTCCCACTCAGTGTGTTGTTTTTTCTTATCCTTCCTGGTGAACCTGATAGTTCTACAGAACTTATTGTCTAAACTGCTATACGCTTTGGTCGGAATGGTTTTGAGAGGAAACAGTGCTCCTACTAATTTACCGCATCAGCATTTTTAAATTAATGAAAATATTTCATTTTTCTTTTATCTGAGGATTGTCATTCCTGTTTTACTCAGACTGTTAGCATGTCTAGCTACACTTTACTCGAAGCTTAGGTGCTTGTTTTGATGAAGACGATTGTAGAAGAGGAGGACTATCACCATCTAGATTGAATATTATTGGTAGGCCTTTACCGACACCTCTTCTATGTTACGTAAACTAATTCTTCTGGAACAAGTTTATTATTGTTTTCCTTTCCAGAAGTTTTGTGAAAGACAGCCTAGCTTTTTCTCTGTTTCACCAGAAACTTGATTATGTTGCGCACGTGCAATTGTTAGCTTCCTGTAAATTGTGGTAACAATAAATTATTGGGTGTATATTCAGTCATTTGTTTTGTCATGTCTGTAGAATTTTTCATGCAGGATTCAAATACCTATGAATAGACTAAAAACTGATCCTTTTTTTCTGTTTCACCAAAAACTTTATCATGTTGTGCATGCACATTTGTTGGCTTCCTGTAAATTGTGGTGACAATAATTTATTAGGTGTATATTCAGTCTTTTGTTTTGTCATGACCATGGAATTTTTCATGCAGGATTCAAATACCTATGAATACACATCAATGACAAGCTTGAATGAACCAAAGCATGGATTTTGGGGGGTTTTGGCTAGAAAAGCTAAAGCAATTCTTGAAGATGATAATGCTACCCACCAATTTGATGACCATGGTAGGAACCAGTTCCAGATGTTTGACTCATCAACAGGTGCACAGGTGAGACTTGGAAAGAAAATTCAAATTTCTTTTTTAACATTAAAATCATTAGAGATTTTGTTTAAAATGAAATAGTGGTCTGAAGTTGGATCATCCAGTTTTTTTTTTATAAGAATGGTATTTAATTGGTGGGAATCGAGCCTGAAAAATTTACTTTGCTTAAATTTTATCATGTTATAGGCTTGTAGCAGTACATCATTTATTTACAAAGACAAAATGGTTGAAACTGGTTGGTTATTAACTCATTTTTGTCGTCATCAAGGTTTTAGTTCTTATGAGACAGCAATTCTAGTTTTTTCATGGAATGAGACGTACCACCATCCTGTCTTGGCACTTGAGACAAGAGGTCTCCCAAAATGTACTGATTGGAACGGTGGACAAAGTCCCACAGGATGTCCTACTAAGATCTAAAACCTTGGTCACCATTATTATCCCTAATATTGCATGGTTTCCTCTCTCTCTCTCTCTCTCTCTCTCTCACTTTTATATGGTTTTGTGCCTTGTATCATCACTCGACCTTTTGCATTTATTGTGGTAGGATTTTGAGTTTTTGCTTTTCTGACTTCAATCTAATAGTGGCAGTTCAATCGATCCCATTCTGAAGGCTACCAGAAAGCAGAAAAGCCTGCATTTCATAAAGGATCTGATTCAATTGCTTCTTCCCTTAATCACATTGGTGGTACAATCAGAAATGCCCTTGAAGTAAGTTCTCTAAGAGCTTGAGTTTTACCCTTGGTTTTGTCCTCAATTCCAATAGTAATTCAAGTCAACAATGTTGTGCTGAGTTCATATTAACAGCATCCTTTCTTTATTGGCCTGGTATATCAGATCATCAGATCGCATCTCATAGTTATACTTGCATGTTCCCTTTTCGGTTTCCAAAAACTGTTTATGTTCTGAATTCTGCAAGTAGAACTCAATGTTGCTTTGATAATTTCAGGTTTTAAGGTTAAATTCTACTTTACATTCTCATTTTAAGTAACTCATGTTCCTTAATTTTTGTCAGGAGGGACTGACAATTATGGAGAACAGAACAGCTGATATCATTCAAGAAACAAGGAAGCTACAAATTAGGAGAAAAGCAAGTGGTTCCAGTGGACAAGATCAGCCTATTGATAAATTGGCTCCGAATATTCTCTCTCAGATTCAAACTGACCAAGAGACACAACTGAAGGCTTCACGCGACGTAAGGTGGCAACTGTGTATCACTGGATTACATAGGAAACAGTTCTGCATTTGTCAGTCAGTTTTGTCAAATAATGCATTATATCAACCTTATTTACAACAGCTTATGATTTGCTCAAGTTTTCAAATTTGCAACTCGAAGCATGTGTTACATGGAAATTTTCTTTAAAGCAGTAAAGCCTTTTGAAAATTGGAGAGTTTGAGGTGCAGACTGACATGAATGAAGTCAGTTCTTAAAATCTGGCATAGGTAACGATGTTTCATGAGTTAAGCTCATCTTGATGGTAGGAATATTGCTAATAGATTGTTTTCCCAAGAATTAGCTAGAATCGTCATCTCTTATGTCCTTTCAAAATGCAATTTTCTCTTATTAATCGGCAGTATTTAGCAGAGATAGGTCTGTCCTAGGTTTGTATAGCTTATCAAGGTGCAATCACTATGCTGTCCTAGGTTTGTATAGCTTATCAAGGTGCAATCACTATGCTATCATACAAAAGTTATATATATACAGCAGATTTGGCTTTGGAAGTTTTCTACTTTCCAATCATAAGAAGTTAAAATCAAAAATTACACCTTTGGTTTCCCTCACAGAAAAATTACACCTTGGTGTTTTGCCTTTGCAATATGAGAAACAGCCTGTTGTTTATTGTTGCAGGTTGCAAATGCAATGGCTGCCAAGGCCAAACTTCTTTTGCGGGAACTGAAAACAGTCAAGGCAGACCTGGCTTTTGCAAAGCAAAGGTGCTCTCAGCTTGAAGAGGAGAACAAAATCCTGCGAGAGAACCGTGAAAAGGGAACTCACCATGAAGATGACGATCTGGTATGCATATTCCCCAATAGTTTCTGTATGTCAAAAAACCACTCAGATTCAGAAAATTCTGTATTATTTTCCTGGTACACGTAACACCATTAGATCAACTCTTTCACTATTCCTGCCCTGGCTGCTTCAGCATTTAGTTGTGAGTGATATCATCCACTCAAATCACTTTTGAGGAAAATGGTTACATCTGAAAATGGGCATCCCATCTTGGGCCTTCCAAGGGGCTGGGCAGCAACACTCTTGTAGTGGAGCTCTAGTGTCATTTTCCTCTTCTGAGATCTTATCACTGTTTTTATATTCTCTTTCCTGATGCATGATATCATGTGTCAACACAGATACGTCTCCAGTTAGAGACGTTATTGGCTGAGAAGGCAAGGCTGGCAAATGAGAACTCATTATATGCACGAGAGAATCGATTCCTGAGGGAGATTGTGGAATACCATCAGCTTACCATGCAGGACGTTATCTACTTGGATGAGGGCATCGAAGAGGTCACAGAGGTCTACCAGATCCCTTCCCATTCCTCAGCATCTCTTTCTGCACCTCTTCCCTCCCCTGTCCTCTCTAGCTCTCCTGAACCCACTATTTCATCATCTCCAAAGGCAATCTCTACATCAAGCACCCCCACCAATCCTACAGCTCCAAAGACACTTGCAAGGGTTGTGCCTACAGACAAAGGGACAGGTCCACCACCATCTCCAGAGGCTGAAGGTCCCAAGCAGCAGCAGGAGATTAGTCCATTGTCATCTTCAATGTTTGAAGGTCCCGCGCTGCAGGAGAGGAGTCCCTCACCATCTCCAGCATGTCAAGGCCCCAGGCAGCTGCAGTCTCCAATCCCACCTGCCTGAGATGGGAGTAGACCATTTCCAGCCTTCCCCACTTGGGTGTGCTTGGTTGTTTGTGCTTGTAGAATTTCATTCATTCATTAATTGTATTGTTTGTAACCATAAAGTGGCATTGATTTGTGCCATCATTATTTTTTGTACTCATAATAATGATGTAGAGTTTCGTTGTTCTTGTGTGCCATCTTCCATGGGGTCCTGTAATTGTTACTCAGCTTACTGGGGTCGGTCGTCATTCACAAGATTTTAGATTCTAATTCATGTCTGCTTGTGTTGAAGATACGGGGACCCAAGTTTAGGCTACTGTTGCGTTGTAAATTTCTGATTGGACTAGCAGCTTGACTTAAATCATAATTTGTTGGTCGGCATCCTATTGTCGTGATTATATTTTTATGCAAGTGCGTACGTCCAGCACCGACCAGCATTTGAGTTGAGAATGACTGACATTTAGTGACAATTTGTACCCACTGTCGGAAGTTCAGCGTTTACCAATACATCGGAGGTAAAATTTTAGAATTTCAAAAAAAAAAAAAAAAAAAAAATTTATCCAAAACTTAAAAAAAAAAAAAAGCAAAAAGCATATATAAATAAAAAGTAAAAACTTTGTAAAATATTTGTATACTTGTTTATTTCATTTTGAGTATAAAGAGATAATAAAAATAAAAGTAAGATATAAATTATTATTCTATGATTTAAGTATTATTAAATTGTACTCATGTGGTTTAAAATGCTACAATACATGGGTGATTAAGTGTAGCATTTCAAATTATATGAGTGTAATTTGATAGCATTTAAAATATATAGTAGTTAAGTGTTACATGAATGTAATTTGATAGAATTTAAATTATATTACAGTTAAGTTGAACATTTCAAATTTAATGGGTGTAATTTAATAAAGCTTACCTATATTTACCCTAAAAATAAATGATGGTAAGAAAACACATAGACTATACAATATCATTTTTTTTGAAGTAATCATATTTAACTCTAATAAATCTATAAAATCTATTCATAATTTTATAATAATTAAATTTTTTATATTGATTTATTTATCCAAAATATCTCAAAGGATCATTTAACTAAGGGGAAGAAAAGGATAACTCAAAACTTCTTAATGTTTAAATAATATTGTTGCTATGCTTGCATCAAAACTATGCACTTAAATAAGACTAGTTTGGCTCCACATTGTATATAACCTTTCTAGGTGATATTTTTTTATGTTACACATTTTATTATTTATATTGTATTTATTTATTATGGCTAGTTCAATGTTTCTTAACAGACTCATACTCAAATATGTCTAATATAGCATATCTTGATATGTAGGCGTCTAATGAATGTTACAAATAATATGAAGCATATTGGGTTCATCTTTAATCATATTGTATCTAGCTTAATGATAATGATGATTTAATATTCAACATTGTATAAGTATACATTTTTAGGACCTAATTGCATGTGACATAGATGGCTTAATCAGCTACTGCTGCCTTTTTAGAAGTATTATCAATTAGTACAAATTGGTTCTAATTAGCAAGACATGCCCACTAAATCTAGAGAATAATTAATAGTTGAAAAACTATAATTTAGGAGGCATGTGTTTATTATAACCATCTAATTTTAAAATTATCCAATATATAGGGGATAACATTATTGTATTGCTATTTAGATACAATCTAAACCTCATTGAGATAGCAAAATCACCTAATTTTCTCATGAATCAATAAGACTCTAAATTTTCTCCTATTGTTACTTCTTAAGCTTGATGGTTGAATAATTGTAATACCCGTAATAGCTTTAATCTCTCAAATTTTTTTCTATATAATATTCTCTGTTCAATTACTAATAAGATGTGGTGAAGATTTTATTAATATTTAATAAAATCTTTCAATGAACATTGATACACACACAAATATAGTTAGTTTATCACCTATTTATCCTCTAAAAACTACTATTTTCTATTTTTATTGTTAAATTTTTTGCTATTGATGTTAATAGATAATTCCTTTAAGTATAAAAAGTTATTTTTATCTTTTTGTATTAATACCCCTTAAAAAAATTATGCAAACGTATAGCTCTTTATATATATGTTAGATATTAAAATGTTTATTTTTTAATGCTGCAAATTAAAAATCTAATGAAAATAGTATTATTACAAAATTTAAATTCAAAAATCTCTAGCGAAGGCGAGTGCATTGGCCTTTCTATCTCAAACTAATGCATGATGGCAACAAGTTTAAGGGCATAGCTTGTAAATTATGAACAAAGAAATTATTATTATTAATTTTTATCAAATAATGAAGTAATATATCCCGTTGCAATTCATTTACAAAGAACAACAAGGTTTGCCTAGGCATAGGAGGGGAAAAGGCCAAATATGCATGCAAGTATGTATTATTTTAGATATTTTAAAATTTTTAATCATAAATTTAATGATTGAAAGCATTAAATTTTAAACAATAGAAATAAAACAAAGAGTATAAATGTAGGTGATTTAAAAGCAATATGATTGCTTGCAATAAACTAAGGGTACGATTTATATATCATACAAATAACATCATTATATGCTATTCTTTAATTACATTGTATTTTCTATTAGTAATACTTTTAGTCTCAAATTACATAATTATCGAGACATAAATTGTTATATATTGTTTTTAGTAAACAATCCAAAAGCATCCTAAGCGAGAGTGGAGGACAAAAACTCTTGTATACAATGAATAGGTCTCCATTGCTCTTTATTTTTCAAGCAATTCATGGAATCCCAAGTCCCCGAGCATGAACGAGGGCAGGGCGCCCAACCCGCCACGGCTGCATTTCCCTCACGTGCACCGCAGGTGCCATTCATTTGGTCGGTGCACCGGGCATGTGGGTATGGAGATCTCCGTAACCTTTCTCAACCAATCATTCAACAACGTGGCACCCGACCGCAACAACATGAGCCAATAGAATCATTACACGTGTTCAACGCGAACAAAAAAAAAATCGACCCACACCTCACCTCACCTCAAAAGTCTCCGTCCACTGCGCCAGGCCCAATTTGTGCCCGCCACGTGGCGACAGCAAGTCGACAAAGATCCGTCGAGGCGCTGCAGGCTTTCACGTCATCCTCACCGCCCATCTCCCCGATTTCGACCACGACACTCCATACAATTTCCTATGCTACCGTCGCATCCACCGTCGGCCTTTCCCATCGGCACGAATCGCGAAATCTCCATAAAAATTTCCTGCGGCTGAGATTGGAAATGACGCCACCGTTAGATGCCAGCGTTCCCCGAGCATCCAATGATTGGACCCTTCCCTTGGGGTACACGGAAAGGATTTGGGTCCACCGCCCATCTGGTGGTCCTCCACGCACGCATATAATAGGGCACAGTGATCGACCGGTCCCCAATCTCCCACCCCCCACCAATTGATGGAATTAAATACGACACCCCGTGATGGTCTACGGTATAAATTATAGGCGCGGCAGGGGCCCATGGACCCACTGCTCCCGGTCCGGTGCTCCCCTTTCCCAAAAAAATTTAATTAAGAATGGAAACTTACTAACCGTGAGCTGGCACCAATTGTTTTTAACTTACTTTTACCTTTTTTAATAGCTGGAATCGATGTGGTCCAAGTACAATAAAATCCAGTCCCTTGTTAGGCTCCCCAACCGTGAGAAATGTTTGTTTAACACGGGTCCAAATTCTTGGCGTCCAGTTCAGTTCAGGGTGGTAGTGGTGCTTAAAGAGGTAAAAAAATGTTTCACTTTGGACCCTGACCTGAGGGCCATCCCGTGGGCTCGACCTTCCACTTCGGCCGTCCGGCAACCATGCACCTACCCACCGTACGCATTAATGCTCCGAGCTGGATCCGTGGGCCCACCTTCAGATAATCACATGATTGTCATCAGACGGTTGTAATTGAGACTCACTCGAATATATATATATATTAACAAGACTGACTCGGCTTTCGTCTGGGGATGGGTTACAAAGAGAAACCCTTTATGGTTTAATTTCTTCAATCTCTTCTCAAACCCCATCTTCGTAGAGCAGGAAGAAGGGTCTAAAATCCTAAGCGAGCTGAGCGTTTTGGCGTGGTGTTGATGTCTCTCCGCCGTCACGTCCACCAGCATACATTCATCCTCTGTTTCTCTGCAAACATAGCAACCAAATAATGTAAAAAAAAAAAAAACTTCTTATAAACTAAATACAGACAGCACCAAAGGGAATATGAACCGAGACACAAGATGAGGGAATGAAACGAAGTGGAAGAACGGGAAAAAAAAAATAAAAGCAATTTGATTGTCTTGAATATAAGAGTTTGTTAAAGTTCAAAAATTTCATTGGTTGTGTCAAAAGGTTTTTGTTTTGATCGACAAGTGGAGGACATCTATCATGGCGTTGGAAAGGGATTGCTTCCAAAGTTCTTTCTTTTCTACGGACGGAAGAGAGGAAAAAGGGGGAATGAGATTAGATTGCTAAATTTAAAAATACCAATTTTTTTATTTTTTTTTAAAAAGAAGCATTTGTTATTTCCACCAGGCTCCGTGAACGGATTAAACTAGTATTTTCCCGTGGCGGTCTTGTTCTATCAGTCAAAGTCCAACAGAGAGGAGAACTCCATCGGGAATTTCACAAAAAGGTCCCTAGTTTGCAAAAAGTTTCTCGATGGAGTCCATAAAAGGGCCTCGGATCGAACGGACGTTACGAAAAGGGCTGAAAAGAAATATTATCCCCGAGGCAGAAGCCAAACAGCCGTTAAGGCGCGACCTCGACGCTTTCGCCTCTCTCGGGACGAAGAACAGGGGGCCGTTTCGGGACGTTTAAGGGCATTTGGGGAATTCCCGAAATGCCAGTGGGGCGTACCAGTGTTTTTATTCTGCAACGCCTCGTGATTTTTCCCCTCCTCAGAGCTTCTCCCCCTCTTCGTACCACCAATTTTTCCTTCGTTTTCCCTTTTATTATTTTTTTTGGAGTGATTTAGGGTTTTAGGAGGCCTTGATCTCGCCCTCATCGCCACCTCGACCTCGACAGAGCGTGGGACTGGATCCTGAGGCGACTGCGTCGCTTTGTCTGGCCTGGGATCAGTGGGAACTTTTGCTTGCAAATCGGCTTCCGAGGCGAATATTGCTCCGGCCTCGTAGTGATTGGGCTTCTTTTTTTTTTTTCTTTTTAGGGAATGATTAATTTTGTTTTTTTTCCGAATTCGCACGGCCGGGGTGGAATTTAAGCTGATAGGGGTCTTGATTGGTCGACATTGGTGGAGCTGGAGCCGTGACAGGGACTGGATTCTTGTAAGCTAGTGGGTTTTGAGCTGGAAGGCTTCGAAAAGAGAGCTTTTGCTCAAGGTATTGGGGTTTCTTCTCGAGCTTTCGGTGATTTCTTGGAAATTTAGGTGGAAGAGGCTCCAACGTCAGAGGCATTGCTGCACGCCGATCAGACTGGACGGTGCTAGGGTTTCGATTCAGCGGGATTCAGGTACTTTGGAAAAGTCCAGTTTTTTGAGCTTTATCTCTCCTGTTTCTTTAATGCTGTCATAAAAATGTGCTTGAGAATGAGTGCACCGCTCGGATGGTTTTCAGAAGTAATTCTCGAGTAATTTGAAGCATTTCTTCCATCTTTTGGCTTTGCGCATTGCCATTTCTAGGACTGAGAGAAGAGGAGGCTGGGAGCATGTTATACTCTCCGAATCAGTTGTTTGTGAGACTGTGAGGCCCTCCTCTTGTTTTGCCCCAGTCCCTCAGGAAAAAAGAAACTTGATAGGAGGGATTTGGGGCATTATATCTATTTAAAACCCTCTAAGGTTATCACTTGGAACAGTCTTCAAAATTCTCAAAAGCATCAATGGAGTCCATTCACCATTTCATGATCATTCTCGTGCTCATCGGGGTTCTATCGGCATACCAATGTAAAGCCCAATCGACCGGTGGTTCTTTGAAACCGGCAAGATCACTGGATGCGCTTCTTCAGGGCTATGCTTACCAAGCTTTCGTTCATCCCCGCACTGGAAGACCCTTTGATGGTCGTGTCCCATCCAATCTCACTGGTATCAAGATATCAGCATTGAGGCTCAGGAGTGGGAGCTTATATAACAAAGGAGTTTCAAGCTACAAGGAATTCCAAATCCCCAAAGGAGTCATCATGCAGCCATATGTCAAGAGGCTTGTCTTTGTTTACCAAAATTTGGGCAACTGGTCCGATATTTACTACCGTCTTCCTGGCTTCACCTACTTAACTCCTGTGCTCGGTCTTCTTGCTTATGATGCAGCCAATCTGCATGCCACCCACTTGCCGGAATTAGGTGTCGTGGTATCGAAATCGCAGATATTGATTAATTTCACAAATGTAAAACCAGTGCCAAGTGGGCTGAGTGCCAGATGTGTGTATTTTGATTTGGAAGGATTGGCAACGTTCAGAGATTTAGTGTCAAGCAATATTTGTTCAACATACCGACAGGGTCACTTCTCCATTGTTGCTCCTTCTCCTCCTCCTCCTCCTCCTCCTCCTCCTTCTCCTTCTCCTGCTAAGAGTAATAAGTCTAAGGTGTGGAAGATTGTTGGTGCTGCCGTTGGTGGGCTCATCGCTCTGGTTCTCTTGGCATTGCTTGTGGCATGGATGTGCCGGTATGGACAAAAAAGAAAGGTGGCGGAGATGGAACGGCGTGCTGACGTGGGAGAAGCATTACATATGGCAAGGGTTGGAGACACTCAGGCACCGGTGGCCTCAGGGACACGGACACAGCCAGTTCTTGAGAATGAATATGTTGCTGGAGTTGTTGCATAGAATAGCACCAAACTGAGACCCTTTCTTGGCTGGTATGTGAGGGGCAAGCTAAGGTTTTTCTTTCAAGTGTTTGATATGTACAGAGTGCGAGGACAAGCATCGCCATGTTCTTTTGCTCAAGTGCCGACCAGGAGGTGGATTCTCTGTGATTTTGGTTGGGTTCTGGGTTCGGCATTTATTCAAGATCGGATCACACATTCTTTTGGGGGGAAGATGTTTTTGTGTTTAGATTGTTCCAGTCCTAATTGCTGTCAATGGCATGATGGTCACACAGGGTGAAGTTTGAATTGTTGTGTAAACGCATCATGCAGGAGGTGGTGTTTCTTTATATGCTCTGGTCTGGAACTTGGAACTGTTTTGATGATTTATTTGGTAAATGTATTCAGATGGAGCTTTCTAATAAAGACGAGGTATTATTCTTTTCTCACTATAAGGTGCCTTTCTGATATGCTTATGTCTTCATTTCTGCTTCAAAGATCCTTGCAGTCAGTTCTTGTAATTATGTTCTCTATCAACTCGTTCTTTTCATTCCAAAAGCTGTGATACCTAAAATTAGAAAGGAAAGAGAGAGAGAGAGAGAGAGAGAGAGAGAGAGAGAGAAAAACTGTGGTGGCAATTTTCTGGAAATTGTTGATAAGTTTTAAAAAATTTCAAAATCATGTTACATTTATTATCTTCTTTTCTTTGAATCAAAAGTATATAGATTTAGAGTTTGAGGTTTTCCTGAAAGTTTTTGTTGATCACATGGAGAATGTAATTTTACAAGAAAAAATCCACTAAATTATCAAAAATGAAGATAAAGTGCCGTTATCCTGAATGTCGAAAGGAGAAAGTTCAACTTGGGGAATAATTAGAAGACGCTAGCCAGGATAAAATGATAAATTTGGAAAATTCTACTCAAACAAGAAAGTTTTGATCCCATAATTTCTATGATTTTTATAAGTTTTCTTTGCTATAGCCAAACGCCACTTAAGAAACAGGGAAAGTACAAAATTTAATGATTTTGCATGGCATCCGTATGCTTTTTTTTTCCTCCTTTTTAGAGGGGCTGCATATTTTTGTCTTTTCTCAATTCAAAATTTTTGAAACTTAAAAATTTATATGTAGAACTCTTTGTTCTTATCAAAGATGATGAAGGGAAGAAGAAAGTAGTGAAGATTTTAGAAATCTAACATTCAAATTTTACCTAAAATTGATAACTCCTATGCTACATATATGGTATTTCTAGATCATAGCTTCACCTCTAGGTTGATTCTTTTAGTGGGGAAACATGAGTCAGTTCTCAAAATTCAAACAAAATCACAGTGTGGTTTTTTTTTTTTTTTTGAAAGACATTGGTGAACAGGCTCTCGATATATTTTAGACAAAAGAAGGGGTGATTATTTGAATCTTTACCAAGTTGCTTTGAAACCTGCATCTTATTAGCAAAATCCGTACAAACTTAGGCCACAGAATGAGGATTGTTTAAGGATGTCCAGAAATTTAATAAAGAAAAACAAGAATGTAAACGTTACTCTACCCTGTAGACAGTGCCAAAATCATATTACAAAGAGAGGAGCACTTTGGATTGTTTATGTTAGTTGGCATCTTGGACAAGCTGGTCAGGGCATTTTTGTGGTCCAGCAACACTGTAGAGCTTGGGAACTTGAATTAAAACTCAGAAGATGTGGGAATCTTCAGATCTCCGTGTAGTGTATTTGGTTATTTTTTGACATTCTGGTTCCCAATTCAGAAATCACGTAATAGCTTATGGTCGATCTGTGTATCATTCATTAGTCATTTTATTTTCTGAGTCCAATCTTCTACAGTATGACTATTTTGCCTTTTGTGTATTAATCTCTATATGAATTTACTTTTCATGTTTGTGTGATTTTGGAGTCCTGTTGATTAATCTATTAAAAGAATGACTCGCAGTTTTCTGATAGATTCTTAATGAGATGCATCCAGCTTTCCAACAAGCAGTTAAACAGCCTCATTTAGATAGCATGGATTCTTGAATTTGGAGGGTGGGGGGATATGAGTATATCTATGGTTATCAATGCTTGTACTGGTATTGTTCAAAACTGGCGGAGTTTCCTAAGCTTAGCATAGGTTGTTGACAGGATTGGTTCACATGTTAGCTTGTCGGTTTGGATTGAGAGGGCTTCAATTTTATTTAAGATCGTGGTAGCTAGGTTTTATACGGAGTTGTGTGATTAATATTGTCTAAGATGTTGAAGGGGCAGTTTAGAATATACTTTTTAACATCATACAAGCTGTCAAGCAATGCCTTTGGAGTGCGAGTCTGCAAGCTGTGTTACTTTTGTTGCCTCTCTTCCTCAAAATAAGACAGTTAGAAGAGAGGGGTTATCAAATTCTCATTATATTTCTCTTCAGCCAATTAGTTCCATCTCAGGAGACAAGGTTCTAGAATGAAGAGTATGACCTCAGCCCTTGGCTTATATTTTTTTTTTTTTTTTTTTTTTTTCTTTGAATGGTAGTAAATGATATTAGTATGCTCTTTTGTTGCAAGTATACCTTTGAAATTTAACATAGGGAAATAAACTGCTCCCTCAACACATGGGCCCCATAAGACTGGCTATTCCAGTTAACCCTTTTTATTCCTATTCCTTATTCCATGGTACCCCATGGAATAGCTCATATTCCCACTGCAGCTATTCCAGGGGCATCGATGGAATTAAATTAAATAAATTAAATAAATTATTTATTATGTCATTTAAATTTAAATAAATTTTTTATAATATAATTTAAAATTAAATAAATTTTAATTGATAATAAATTAAGTATGTTCTTATACATTTTATGAATAGTAATTAATTTATTACCTTATTTATTAATAAATAATAATTTATTCAAGTCATTTTAAAAATAAAAATTGATAAACCATTTTCATTGGAAGGTGTATCTTTGAAATTTCAAAAAATTCTTTATCTATTTCTTTGGAATACATGTTTATTTTTATGTCATCCAAACACTGCATTAATTGCACTGAAATAACATGGAATACCAAATTTTGATCCAAACAAAAATCTGGAATAACAAAAGGAATAAGCTATTGTTACGAAATTCGTATCCCTGTTCCTATAATACTTTTTAACATTCAAACTGTCCCAACCATGGACACGAAACGTCTTGAGAATTTGAGGAAAATTACTTCCTCTTGTTTGATACCTTCTTTGACTTTCATTAACTTTTCTAAATTTTGGTTTGTATATGTATATCCTACAAGAGTCTCGGTTTACACGCGCGCTATGATTTCATGTATACCTTGTTTACAGATTATTAAAAAAAAAGTGAGGGACTAAAAAATAAACATCCACCGGTACAACGGATCTAAAAGTATTTGTTTTGGTCAAGAGGCTCTGGAGGACACCAGATGGCAGTCGGAAGTCTAATAGGGTCTGAAAAGTAATTTCGCTATTTCTTTCGATAACTATAAAGAAAATGTGGGATGTTTAAAGGTAACATCTGAACCAGCTGTCTTATTGCTAGTAAACGAGTTGACGTTAAGTATTAGACCTCTGAAAGCGCTAATCTGTTGCCTGTTGGATCCGTTTTGACCACGACGACAATCCCAACTACCCTCTTAAATTAAACAACTCTGACAACTTTTATAAGAATCACCCAGCATGCCTTTGATCATTGTCAACAGTGCCAGGCGGATCTTTCGCCCAAATAGAAAATAAAAAGTCATCAACCTGTTGAGGGCCCGGACTCCGGAGGCCATCGGCCATTTATTAAGTATCCAAGTTTAACTAGGATATACCCTTTTTATTAATTATTTTTAAAATATAATATACAAAAATAATAAATTTTAATAATTCAAGTTCCTTTATATGTATTTAAGTATTGAATTGGACAGAGGTTTCTATTACTAATGCTAACATCCAATAGAGACTTTTGTATAAGCTGTAATCATTAAGTAATGAACTTCGTTGACGAGCATTGTTAATATTCATATCATTGGTATTTGTTGCACATCAATAATAAACTTTAATAATGATTGAGTATATTAATATCACCTGTGAATGATGAAAAGGAGAAATTAGATTAGTTGTTAGCTAACAGGCCAATGGCTATTAGCTGCTGAGAGGTGTAGTAATAGGCCATGCAAACAGAGCCTAAATCTTTATTTTTTTCTATATAGATGATAGAATCTATGCAGATTGTTTTCCCTGTCAACAATTAAAATAAACTTCTTTTATTACATGAAAATGGCTTTGTATCAATTGGACTGATTAAAATTGATCACAAGAGCAACCCGTAAAGTCAGCTGAAGCTAGAAAACAAAATTCTAATGGGACGCTGGATTTGCTTCCTTTTTGTTGTGGTGAATGAAAATGTAGTTTAACCAACTGGCGGGAAATCGATGGAAGGAAATCTATCGTTGGTAATCCGGATTCAGCGATCAGCATCACCAGAGAGGCATGCTCCATTTTGACAAAGTCAAACAAAAAAAAAGAAGACACAAGCTGGTAGCCTCATTTGGAGCACAAGGAATGAGAGACTGTTTAAAGGGAAGCTAACATCACATAATGAAGCCTCATTTGGAGCCTCGTTCGCCTGGCACTAGAATTTTAAGATAGTGTTTGAAATAGGGAATAATAGCGGATATCCCCTGAATATCCCTTCTTATTCTCAAAAGCCATAACTATAAGGGATAGCTGGAAATAAAGTTAACCAAAGGGATAATTCATGGTTAACCATGGTTAATCATAGGTTATCCCCTCAATTTATTTCCTAGAAAATGTAGGAATACATGGTTATCTCTCCAAATAAGAGTAAAAAAAAGTTATCCTATGGATTTACTTTTTTGCATTTGATATGATCAATGGGATAGCCAAGGGATATCCCTAGAGATAGCCAGGGATAAACTTTATCCCGTACACTTATCCATGAATAATATTTTTTTTTATCAAACACTACCTAAAGGATAACAAATGAAGCCGGCTCAACTGAACAAGCACTGGAGCAACCCTAGTCATTCCGACCACCTATGCATTCTTTTAATTGGTTGGGTATCCATTCCACTTGGTGCAGTTGAACTCTGACCTTTTGGGGTGGTTACTCATTCTAGTGCTGGTGATTGTTTCTTTGGTTCGAGACCATGAATTGAAAGGCACGTTCTTGTTGCAGGCTCCCAATGGATCCCTTTATGCATTGTCCGACAAGCTGAACTTCGAGTTCTTTGGGAGGGATTGATTACTCTGAAGAAATATCTATACACATCATCTGCTGAGGGTAGCTGAGATTTATATTGAAGGTGATTTCATTACTGTCATATCTTTGGATTAAAGAACCTCGGGGTTGGACAACAGTTTACTCGTCTCCTATTGCAAGATTGTGCGGAGATTCATGGATTCCTTTGCTCATTGTCACATTTCTCACACTTTCCGGTAAGCAAACCAGCACTGATTTCTGGCGTCTCAACTTGTTGTGATGCAGATCTACCAACCAGTCAACACTGAATGGCACTGAATGGTAGTACTCGAGGATGTAATCACTTGAGACACGCATCAATAAAATTCTGAGGCCCTTTTATTGGAAAAAGGACCAGGAGGAATGAAGGTTTGTATCCTAAATTTGGAGGAGGTAATCTCCAAAACACATTTTGAGCACCATCTCCACCATCTTTAGAGTTGAGAACAACACTCCATGAACAATCAGTTGCGCATCCAAACACAAAAAATGGTAGTTGTGTAGTTGAAGGGTCGGATCAACTCGTTCTCTTTTGCTAAGATAAAAACAGTTGAAGACAATGTTTCTTCTAAGAATTAATGCAACAATAAGATTTCTTTCTTGTTATCTACGGGCAAAAACAATAACTGGTATACATGATGCATGTTAGGGTCGTTGATGCAGAGAGGAAAAACGTACAAGTAATGGGGCAAATCAGCAATCCTAGAAGGAGAAACACCGGATTGGATTTCAACCAATCAAACCAGGTGGGGATGTGGTATATGTTACAATTTCTTAATAGTATTCTAATTCAGCAATTAATTAGTCAGACCAAGTTTGAGCCCAAACCTGTTCAAAATAATGCCAAGATTAAAATCAACCAAGATAGGTCTAGTTTGTGGAGGCATGCCTGTGTTGAATCGAACTGGATATTTCTTTCTAATTGAGGTATTGATAGTTATACTTCTATTTCTTAGTATATTAGTGAAATTAGATATAAGATGATGCCAACAGCACCAGGTTACGCGTGTAGAATTGAAATGGTTATTTTTAATTGGAGAATCGATAGCTACACTTCAAATTTTTAAGTTCAACTATGAGATTCCTTATATTAATCAGTCAAGGGATCTTTTTCTTAGCGTGCTCGGGAAAAAGTCTTGCTTCAAACAGCAGCTGACCATAAACAAGAGATGAAGCCAATGATACCACAAACCACCATTTTTACGTGTGCAGTGCAGGATACTTTAAATTGGAGAAATGATGGTCGCAGTCCAAATTTTTCATTACATTACGACATCTATTGTTTAGTATATTGGTGATGTCAGACCTTGCTTCAATCAATGGCAGTCCAGAGGCAACAACCAACCATACTGACAGCACCAAAGGCCACCTGTATTACCTGGCTTTGGATCAAGCATTAATATCATATGTTGGCATGGACAGCTGCAGTCCACCAATCAAGACATTAAAAGATAAATCACCAACGAATCTTCTGCCATATGTGTCAAGCACAACAGGAGCAAAATCCAATCATGCAAAAAAGCACAATTGGCCAACTTGTGGCTTCCTGTTCTATATGTAAGTTTTAGATTAATCGCTGGAAGTTCAACTTTAACATCACTGATCCCCAACAAGGCATGGAAATTATTTGATCCAAAACAAAGCCAGCAAGCAAGTTTATCCATTCAAAACAAGAACACAGTCCAACATTCTCCAAATGTTCACAAACATATGGCCCCAGTTTAATAAACCAATCAGCCGTCCCTACTATTTTAACTGGAATGGGCCCTACTCCATGGACAGTCACTTCCTGCACCCAAGGGATCAAAATTAGAATGCTTGTGTTCTATCTACCATAGAGACATGTTAAAAAAGAACAAAAATGAACTTATCAGGGTCTTGTGCTTTGTCGAATAACAAAAAACTTTGACTCTGATTGATCATGTGCATTTGTAAGGTAAAAGTAAGGACAAAGCATATCTGGCAGGTACTTCCTGCCAACAGGTACCAACAATGCACACCATGTGAGCCATGGACTCGATCCAGCAGCTCATGTGAATTTTGACGTCGCAGGTGTCACATGCAAGTCAAGGTACCACAATGCATGGGGGCTGTTGGTTGGATCCTACCACACAGCTCATGTATAGCATACAATCTCCAAAGTTAAATCACAGAAGAGACAAGTTGCAGGGCATGCAGGGAATACACATGGAACCATCTCATAGTTGCACAAGCAAGGGTATGGGATTTCATTGAACTTGCAGTTCGTGGACCTTAAGCATCCATAAGAATAGATCAATTCTATGAGAGCAAACTAGAGACTTGACTTGTACCGTACCATTACCTCATGCCAGGCCTTGTTCTGTGTATGCAAAAAGTGAATTCATAAGCACAGAAGAGAAAAGGTACAAAATATTCCTATATGCATGAGAACATTCAATACTTGCCTAGGGCTGGAATGGGCCAGGCTCATACCTTTGAGCTTGTCCAAAGACAGGCTATGACCTGCTCCTAGTGCAACCCAAGCTTACTTTAAAGACCCATGACATAACTCTTAATTCTAGAATAAAGAATCCTGATTAATTATAAAGCAATAGAATATTTAGGGGGGGGAGGAAATGAAACAATAGTGAATTTCAATCCAACACAACGGGTCAGGTTTCATTGTGGGTACACCATAATTTCAACTCATCCATTACATTAATGAGTAGATGATGAAGAATCCCTGCAAAGATGCAATTCTTTTTCAAATAGCACCAGAGGGTTTTGAGAGGGTGAGCCTTGGTGCAGAGGTAAGGTTGCTCCATTATGATTTGGATATCAAATGTTTGAAACATGAGAATAATCTCGCCGCATACAGAGGCTACAAACATCAGACCCTCCTCAGACCTCATAGTGGCCAAAGCCTCATGAGCCAGGCCACCATTTTATGAGATAGTTTTGATGCTAAGATCTATCACACTTTTGCTAGTCCTTTGACCTTCCATGTTTCATCCCCAAATTTATTTTTTGTTGCCCCAATTAAAGAGGTTTTCAGATATCTACAAGAGATTCATGAGCCTTATTAGCACGATTGACAAATAGCTAACCCAAGGTTTGTCGTACCAATTCATATTGACCGTACCATACTACTAAGGTATTGAAACAGTATCAAGATTTCATATCAAACCAGTCCAATCTAAGTAGAACCGTCCTGTACTGTCTAGTATACCAAGCAGTATGGGTGGGAGTGAGAAAATATTTGACTCCCTATCTCAGTACAAGTTGCATATGGTACCATACCATACTGAATTGATAGTTTACCGGTATGATTCTCGGCACCAGTTTTGTAAACCTTGAATTAACCCATTTTCAACTTTCATCTCCTCATCCACATCCTTCTTAGATCTTCAGCATTATTTTGGGATTTATGAAGAGTTACTTTCGCTTCTTGATCACGGGTTTTATGTTATTTATCTTCGCCTTCTTTCATTTCAAAGGAATTGTACTTTAACTTGACATGCTATCTCAAAATGAGACAAGCAGATGATGATAAACAAAGTATGTGAAGCTTCTTAATTTTGGGGAATTTGTTTTGTTAATTAATGAAATCAAATTTTAACATAACATTTCATGCATGGCAGCACTTATCCAACATTACTAAATTCAAAGGTTCAACCACTGCAACAGGACAAGGAGGCAAGCTTACACTTGTCAATTCAATAACCAATAAAAATATAAAAGAAAATCTCCTAGTATTGACCAGTCTTATTGAACTAGTCAGAATCTCACCTTATCCTTAAGTGGTGCTTAGATAAATCAATACCTAATTTAGTACACAATAAGAGTTTCTTTTTACAGAAGTGAACCTTTAACCAATATTCTATCAACAAATGAGGGCTTGTTTGGTTCCATTCTCAATTCCTAAGTTCTGTTTTTATAAGTGAAACAGATATGGTCACCATCATGAACAACAAATTGATATACCCACTTGATAATATCAAAAGCAAGTTTGACAGAATATTTCATTTCATGAAATTGGATTTAGAGGTGATTTAAGTTATACTAGTGGTTCCCTTTCAAGCGTTCAATTTTATGTACTAAGGTCATACATTTAATTTTCATAGAAGTCAAAAAGTGATCATGATTACACCTTTTCTCATCATCTTGTGGCTATAGTTGATCATTAACATGACTGGATGTAGTTAACCATGACTACCATAAACCCCATCCAAGATAGTTGGCCATAGTTGACCATGTATAACTTCCATAAAATTTTGACCAAAAATTGACCCCAAGAACAAATCTGATTATTATTGAAAAAAACGCCTACACTATAATAGGTAATATAAAACCACTAGAATCAACAGCTTTGCTCTCTGAAGTCTTCACTAACTCTTAATCTGGCCTGGTAGTAGCTATGGATGCACATTAGGCTGGCTCAGCCCACAGCTCACTTGACCCAACTCACATTCTAAACAAGTCAGGACCATTTATGCATGGCCTATGATGGGCTTGTGCACTCAACTTCTGGGCCAAGCTCCGGCTAGTGGTTCATGGGCCTGCTAGCCCACCCAAGCCCAACCTGATATCTGTATAAAATGTATATGGACAACAGATATTTATATCACATAATTGTTACAAGTGCAACACTAAATCTTGCTGAACCATTGATTTTTAAAAGCTTGCTACTTAATGCAAATCACATTATCCTTGGTTTGTAAGCAATTTAGTGGGAATAAATCACATTCAACAACTCATATCACCAGTGCAAAATTCTCCATCTTCTTATTTCAAATGATTGGATCCAACACTAAATCTTGCTGAACCATTGATTTTTAAAAGCTTGCTACTTAATGCAAATCACATTATCCTTAGTTTGTAAGCAATTTAGTGGGAATAAATGGGAATAAATCACATTCAACAACTCATATCACAAGTGCAAAATTCTCCATCTTCTTATTTCAAATGATTGGATCCAACTCGAAATCTGATTGTGATTGGATCCAACTCGAAATCCGATTGAACGGGTCATACATACATACATACTCTTGTTTGTGGAAGGAAAGAGTAATATTCACTATATCGAAAAGAAGGTTACAGGCCCCTCTTTATATAGATGAAATGCTCATCTATTTTAGAGATATTTACAGCTAAGATATTTACAGCTAATCTAGAAAGGAAATCAGAACTACCTAAACCTAAAAGCTATAAAACAGGAAACTTATATCTACAGATTTGGTAACATACTACCAAATCTCCTAAAATCATGGGATAGAAAAAACTGATATGTTAACTGTAGATCTCCTCGATATTAGCCCCTAATATTGCTAACAGATCCTGAAACATAAATCTCTCTATAATTCTACACTCCCCTCAAGCTGGGCGGTAAATATTAATTAAACCCAACTTAAAACTCAGATCTTCAAACACCTTTCTCGGTAGAGTCTTGGTAAGGATGTCTACTGTCTGAAGATATGTAGGCACGTACAACATCTTGATTATTCCTTCCTCTATCTTCTCCTTTATAAAATGTCGATCAATTTCCACATGTTTTGTTCTATCATGATGAACTGGATTTTTGGCAATGCTGATTGCTGATTGATTATCACAGAACATTTTCATGCGTTCTTCATTTGAAATTTTTAATTTTTTAGAATCCTTTTTAACCAAATTCCCTCACAAATACCATGTGCCATTGCCCGGAATTCAGCTTCTGCACTGCTTCTTGACACCATTGATTGTTTCTTACTTCTTCAAGTGACCAGATTTTCCCACACAAAAGTGCAATATCCTAAAGTTGATCTTTGGTCTTATACTGATCCTGCCCAATCTGCATCGCTGAACATTTCAATATCTCTTCTTTGGTTCTTCTCAAAAAATAATCCTCTACCTAGTGTTAGTTTCAGATATCTCAGGATTCTATACAGAGCTTCCATGTGTTCTTCATTTGGATTGTTCATGAACTGACTTACCATGTTACAAGCAAATCCAATGTCTGGTCATGTGTGAGATAGGTATATTAGTTTACCTACTAATCTTTGGTATCTTCCTTTGTCCACGGATGCACAATTTTCCTTAGCTCCTAGTTTGATAGTTGGATCCATAGGAGTATCTGACGGCTTACACCTGAGGATTCCAGTCTCTTTTAAGAGATCTAGGACATATTTTCTCTGTGAGACAAAGATTTCCTTTCTTGACCTTGGCAATCTCCATACCTAGAAAATATTTAAATTCCCAAGGCCCTTGATTTAAATTCTGCGGCTAGTAAACTTTTAATGGTGTGGATTTCCTCTTCATAGTCTCCTGTTAGGATTATGTCATCCACACACTATGAGGATAGCAAGTTTTCTTGTAGAAGAGTGTTTAACAATAGTGTATGGTCCGTATTGAGAGTAGCCATGCTTCTCACTACCTTTGTGAATCTTTCAAACCAAGCTCTTGGAGATTGCTTGAGCCCATATAGAGATCTCCTAAGTTTACAAACCTTGTTGCATGTAGTTTGTGCCTCAAATTCAGGGGGAATTTCCATGTACACTTCTTCAGTTAGGTCCCCATTTAGAAAGGCATTTTTGACATCTAATTGGTGGAGAGGCCAATCAAGGTTTGCAGCCAAAGATAATAAAACCCAAACCGTGTTTAACTTGGCTACAAGAGCAAATGTCTTCTCATAATCGATTCCATATGATTGGGTGAATCCCTTTGCAATCAGCCGTGCCTTAACCGATTAACACTCCCATCTTCATTATATTTTACTGTGAAGATCCATTTGCAGCCTATTGGGTGTTTCCCGTTGGTAAGTCAGAGATTTCCCAAGTTCCATTTTTCTCTAGCGCATGAATTTCTTCATACATTGCTGATTTCCATTATGGTAAGCCGAGAGCTTCTTGTATATTATTAGGAACTTGGATGTTGTCGAGGTTAGCAACAAAAGCTTTGAACTTCGGTGACAATCCTTCATATGACACAAATGTGTATATCGGATGTTTTGTGCATGATCTTACCCCTTTTCTCACTGCAATAGGAAGGCCACTGTCATCATTAGTTTTGGGATTAGTGTTATCTGGTGGATCTTCACTTGGTCTAGGACTTGAGTCAGACTCTTGGGTTTGCTCAAGAGATGCTTGTTGTTCCATCTCCTTTTGGTTCTTTCTCCTCCTTGAGTAGGTAATCAATTCATCACTCTTTGTCGATTGAATAGTGTCCAGATTTTGAGGTGGATTGTTGGCTTGATCTTGAGTAGGAGGTTCTAGGAAGTAAGAAGACTCGAGAGAGAGATTTTGAGGAGGAAGTGATTCATGATTTAGTGATGGGCAGGTTTGGTTAGAATTAGGAGAGACATGAGGTGATTCTTCAATATCCCAAAACTGATATTCTAGGATAAAATTAGTCTCCCCCTGAATATCAGATTTGGGGAAATAAGGTTGTTGCTCAAAGAAGGTGACATCCATGGAGTGATAGAATTGTTTAGTGACCGGTGAGTAGCATTTATAACCTTTTTGCGTTGAAGAGTACCCAAGGAAAATACATTTATGAGCTCTAGGATTAAGTTTGTCCCAGTGTTGTTGATGGACATGGACAAAAGCTGAACATCCGAAAACTTTGAATGGGATGGTAGAGATGAGACGAGTAGTGGGAAAGGACTGAAGGAGAATTTGACAGGGAGTCTGAAAGTTAAGAATCCGAGATGGCATCCTATTTATGAGGTATGCAGCAGTAAGGATGGCTTCACCCCAAAAATATTTTGGTACATGGGTAGAGAACATAAGAGACCGAGCCACATCAAGAAGATGCCGGTTTTTTCTTTCAGCAATACCATTTTGCTGAGGAGTGTTAACACAGGAACTTTGGTGAATAATATCATGACTCATGAGATAATCATTAAGGCTAGAATTGAAATACTCATTGGCATTGTCAGTTTTCAGAATTTGAATTTTTGTTGGAATTGTTTTGGATCATGGTATTGAAGGTTTTGAAGACCTGGTTTGCCTCAGATTTTTCTTTCATGAGGAATACCCATGTGAGTCTAGTGTGATCATCAATAAATGAAATGAACCCGCGAGAACCAGTAACATTTTTTATCCTAGAAGGACCCTATATATCACTATGAATCATGGAAAAAGGTTGAGATGCTTTGTAGGATCTGTTAGGATAAGAATTGCGGATATGTTTAGAGAATTGACAGATCTCACATTGAAATTCATTTGAATTTTTATTATGGAATAATGAAGGAAACAACTTCTCAAGATACAAGAAATTTGGATGACCTAACCTACAGTGCCATAACATAATTGCACTATCACTATCATTATTATACTGACTCATAGATAAAGAAACAGAACTTCTGGACACTAAACAATCTGATTGATGAATTGCTCTTTGAGGAGGATCATTACTCTCAGAAGATAGAGCCCCGAACACATCTTAGCACTGCCAATCGTCTCCCCGAGTCAAGCCCTGAAATTCACACAGATTTGAGCCAAATTTAGTAACACAGTTGAGATCCCGAGGGAGTTTACTAATGGACAGTAAATTGCAATTTAATTTTAGTACAAGTAGAATGAAATCAAGAGTGATGTTCTCTGAATTTGAATCGAGCCTATACCAGCCACCTTTGAGAGTGACCCATCAGCTATTTGCACAATTAAATTTTTATAGCATAGGTGTAAGTTGAAAACAACTTCTCATCTCCAGTCATATGATCAGAAGCTCCTGAGTCTATAATCCATGGACTGAGCCTCTCCTTGTTAGCATTTAAAGCACTTAAAA
Organism: Calamus simplicifolius; assembly: GCA_900491605.1. Lineage (NCBI taxonomy): Eukaryota > Viridiplantae > Streptophyta > Magnoliopsida > Arecales > Arecaceae > Calamus > Calamus simplicifolius. Next base: position 171,160 of record UESW01001391.1, on the reverse strand, counting down.
AATTACCTTTTTGTGCCAGGGATCCTTTACCAACCACAATGGGAGCTGGTGCAGACAAGGATTGACTGAGCATTTTCTGCAAGATCTCCATCTATTCCTTGCTGAAGGGAGTAGGTTCGGGTGGAGTTTGTTCATCCATGGAAGCAAGGTTGCCTCGTCATTCTTTGTTATTGGCAAACCGAAAAGGCCTCCAGTCTGCTGGTTTGCCGTGAATCTTCCAGCAGTTGTCCTTGGTGTGACCAGGACGTCGACAATGATCACACCATGGTCGCCCTTTCTTGGTCTGTGATCGTTGTTGTTGGATAGATTCCCTCTCGCCACAAGTGCTGAACTCTCAGGATGTCACAGAATCTTGAGATCTCATCATGATCTTCTTTCGACTTTCCTCTCGTACTTCATCAAGGTTTTTATTTAATCCAATCAGAAATTTGTATATTCTCTTCCGTTCAATTATTTATCTATACCTGATTCCATCATTCGGACAGCTCCAATTGTGCTCCTCAAAGAAGTCTAGCTGCTGCCAATACCGATTGAGAGTGTTGAAGTATTGAGTCACTGTTAATTCTCCTTGGCGGAAGTCATGAAGAACACTTTTCACCTCGAATAATTCCGATGTATTCTCATTATCAGAATATATTTCCTTAGCAGCAACCCAAATCTCCTTTGCTGTTCCATAGAGAAGAAAGTTTTCTCCAATGTCATTTGTCATGGAATTAATGAGCCATGACATGACCATATTATTCTCGGCATTGCAGACTTTGAACTTTTCATCCGTCTTGTTTGGTTTGGCAGCATCTTCGGTGAGATAATCATCTTTGCCCTTTCCACATATAAACATTATTACAGAATGGGACCATTGGGGATGGTTGTTCCCATTCAGTTTGTGTCCTGTAATGGGCATGAAGTTACTATCATTGTTAGAAGCCATGGCTTCCTAATTGGAGGTGATTTGGGAAACAGTAGCTCTTGAATCATGTTTCCCATATTTGGTCATATGGGAGAATTAGGGTAGCTCTGATACCATCTTGTTTGTAGAAGGAAAGAGTAATATTCCACTATATTGAAAAGAAGGTTACAGGCCCCTCTTTATATAGATGATAATACTCATCTATTTTAGGGATATTTCCAGCTAATCTATAAAAGAAATCAGAACTAGCTAAACCTGAAAGCTATAAAATAGGAAACTTATATCTACATATTTGGTAACAGACTACGAAATCTCCTAAAAGCATGGGATAAGAAAAAAACTGATCTGTTAACTGTAGATCTCCTCGATATTAGCCTCTAATATTGCTAACAGATCCTCAAACATAAATCTCTCTATAATTCTACATATACATACATACATATTTGAGTATCGACTTAGTCCTGAATAGAGCAGAGTGGAGGAAGCATATTCATGTAGCCGATCCCATGTAGTTGGAAAAAGGCTTAGATGAGTTGAGTATATATATATATATATATATATATATATATATATATATAGTCACTTCTTCCACCCTTGGATTTATATAGTTCGTGAATCCTAAACTTGGCTACATCTGAACGTAGCCAAGTCTCTCTCTCTCTCTCTCTCTCTCTCTCTCTCTCTATATATATATATATATATATATATATAGTTTGAAAAGTTCTGTACAAAAAAGTCATATCGACTTTATATCACCATAAATTTGGTTTCAATTATTGCATCATTTCAAGATTAGGGTTGACAGTAATCAGTGCAACAGCTTCTTATCAGAACTATGAGTCCCGTAACTTGATGAGTACCCTCCTTTGAAGTATGAAGCGCTAAGGCTGATCACTTCATTAGATCAAGAAGTCCAAAAACCTTAATTCTAATCAAAACCTTTTTCATTCGCCTTTACTTAATTGTTTGGCTGTTCACTCACTATCCATAGGAGAGAGGTTGGCATTAAGTTTGACACATGCTCAAAGAAACAATGCATGGAAAAAGAAGAGGTTCCAGTTGAAACCCATTAGTCTTCATTGCCCATTGCAAAGCCCTTGAGAAATGACTGCAGTAGCGGATGATTGTCGGTTTAGCAAACTACAAGCCAAAATCCTAAAGGATATTCCAATAATACGACTTACATTGGGTCAATCCAAACTTAGAGAGAGAGAGAAAGAGAGAGAGAGAGAGAGAGAGAGAGAGAGAGAGGGGGGGGGGGGGGGGGGAATAACAGTAAGGAACCAGTTCTACTGAACTAGTTGTCCAAGTCAGATATAGGTTAGCATGATTGCATCCATGAACAAGATAACATTAACAGCTTAATCTACCATCCAAACATACAATTAAAAAGCAGATTAGCAACTCTAACACCCTAGCCCATGAAAAAGCCACAAAGGGAACACATATTTCTAATAGCTCAAACCTTTAATGAACAAAGATTTTTCCAGAATGCAAATAGTTGATCTGTCAACATGTTGATAATTGTTAGAGCCAAAAATGCATTTATCAATTTTCATGGAGATATGATTTGCTAAATCAATAACATGGACAGGGGATACATCATATGATAGTGACTCAAATGTTTCCCCCCATTGAAATGGAGTTCCATGATGAGAAGGATCAACTTGCCACCACGTTGATGATAGCTGAAAGTGAAGATTGCCTGCACCTGAGAACCACCAACAATGGTGTTCTGATCCAGCTCATAAAATATGAATCTAGTATAGTTTTTTGACTTAGAAAAGGCTTACTAAAAGCCTACTGATCTGGGAATCTTTTGGGCCAGGAGATGCATGGACTTGTTAAATTTTGGAAATGCAGCATGGCGGTAACTCCTCAAAGTCATGCTAATGACCTTAACAGAGACGTGTATATGACCAAATAACACTTGGTCAGCGTCATCAATAATGTTCATGAAAGAAATAGCCTAAAACAGATGAAAGAAACAAAGTTCAAATTAGAGAAATCGTATAAAATGACCTCTCAAAAGGAGCACTAATAACGATATTATGCACTCACAATTTATTAAAAATTATTTGAGATGCAAAACAGGAATTTCTTTTGTACAAAAAAAAAAAAAACATTCGACTAATTTATAGTGAAATTCTTAAAACTTCTTCCGTGTAAGTTCTCCTACATACAAAACTACCGCAACAAATTCTGAATCAAGATTTTCATTAGATCAGTTAGAAACTAAGATAAATCACCTCAGACTTAATTTACTCTGAAACCAAGCATAATATATTAAATAATATATTGTGTCCATTGTTGCTAGAAACCTAAGTGATCCAATCTTCATCCTTAGATTTGAAGGAATTAAAACCCTTTAATCATGAGACCTAACTTGAACATGTTATTATATATAAATCATGCAAAAGCACATCATTTATTTGACAATATGGCCTTAGAATAACTAATCATTAATAAGAGTTGAACAATAAAATTAGCAAGCGCATCGTTTGAAGTTTCTAGTGTTAAAACTAAAGGCAACTTTTCTAGTATTTTACAACCAAAGTTGTCAAGATTCGAATCAAGTTATAGATCATAAAAGGTGCTATATGTTTGGTGAATGAATCTACTGTAAGATTCTTTTTTTCAAGTTTCTCTCAAAGAAATTAAAAATTGAAAATTGAAAATTGGAAAAACAAAGAAGTGCATGACTCTAAACTAAGTGGAATGGAGAAAGATTCATGTAGCTGATCTAAACTAATTTGAGATTAAGGTTTTGTTTTTGTTATTGTTGTTGGGGGAACCAAAAAAAAAAAGAATCAACTATAGTATAGATGAGCGGAGGGCAACTAAAAAAGTCTAGTTTCCATTATCATAAGCCTATATATAGGATGTCCAATAAAATAAATATATATTTAGTTCTTCAAGGTTCTCAAATGCTACCTATCAATTCAATTATCCTTTTAGCCATAACATCTTTGGCAAAGAAAGGATGAAATTTTTAGTATGTAGTTCTTAAAGTATGAATATTTGCCTCTTACTTTTAACTCCATGAACTCTAAATAATGGCGTTGTTAATTCTACTACCCAAGACCTATCAATGATAAGCAATTCTAAATGCCATATGGTCCAACAAATTATAGAAAATGAAATTCCATGTGATTTTATATATAAATAATGATCATGCTTGATCCTATGATCCAAGGGAGTATATAATTCATATTCCATAATATAGCTTTTTGATCCTATTTGATCCTGGTCCAAGGAGGAGATCCAAATTGTTTAGAGTCATTTTGATACCAACCATACAATCCAGATTATAAATGTAAGATTTTAACAACAATGTCTACAACCATAAGTCAAAATCTTATCCTTGTTCCTTCTTAAAGCATTCTCCCTAGTAGGATAACTGATATGATAGGTAGTGTGTGATACCTTGTATAATCGAACATCATGTTTATTTCAATAAACATAATATATATGGGCTTATAATGGTGAAAACCAAACTTCTAATGGCATTTTATTCTCCATCCCTCTACTTTATAGTTGTCCACTTGATCCTTTTTCAATTTTCATATTTCATTTACATTTGAAAAATTTTTAAATGAAATAAAAAATATATATCCTATAATCTACGACACAATTCATGATCTAATTCAATATAAACCCCTAAAACAAAATTGGCAAATGACAATAATATTCTCATTTGAAGAGTATAACTTTAGTGCATTAAGTCTAATCTGAAATGAGCATCTGCATGCTTGTATACACTTCAAACTATGCCTCTAGAACACAACATGACTTGATCCGCATTAAAAGAGATTCAATCTGCATAAATTACAGCTCTAAATTAATTCTTTGGCCATATTAATCAATCCTTGGGAAAAACACCTCATGTTCCAAACGTTCTACTCTTTCAGTCACCATGGATGTTGTCCAAAAACAATCTGGGGTTTTGACAATGCACACACTTTTAAGGAAAAAAAACTATGGGTTTTTAATTTCCCCACTACTACAAGTTATCAAATGGTACAGCTATAAATTGTCTTCTTTGCAAATGACTTACACCATTAATGAATAACCACAACATTCCCACATTAATATGTGAGACTAGAATCACTATGACACCACAAAAAATAAAATAAAATAAAATAAAATAAAATAAACTTTTATAGCTTCAACAAAAACCATTGTTGTACCAATCAACCAATTCATCATTATACAAACATAAGATCTAATTTAGAAATGTCTTTGGTTATATAGGCAAGCTTTCCCATCTCCTTTTACATAAAATGATCTTGGTGACCCTTTTTAATATGATAGTTTCAATAAACCATGAAACACAACCTTCCACTCGAAGAGATACAACTCAACTCTAACTCATCTAAGCCTTTTCCCAACTACATGGGGTCAGCTACATGAATCTGCTTCCTTCACTCTGTTCTATTCAGGACCAAGTCGACATTTAAATTACAAATAGTTATATCTTTTTTAATTATTTTAATTATTATTATTATTGCACTCTAGATTCACTTTAGGCTGTTTTGTTTGGTTCAATTTTCAATTATTTCAGGAGAGGAAGCATCTGTTAAAAGGCATACTTGTCTTCATCCATGAGGAATTGAGATAATTCCAGGAAAATAAACACTTGAAGGAAAAGTACTTCAAACTTTAGAAATCAAGTTGGTATCTCCATCTTCCAATATATAAGAATGATGAGCATGCCATACTCTCTTTTTTTCTTGTTTGAGGAGAATAGGAGGGATAAAACACCCTAAAAAGTCATAACAAGAAAAAGAAGAAAAGAGTGTGTTGGAGAGAGAGACCAACAGAAACAACACAACAACAAAGGACAAGAGATCTATGCACCTAGTCAGACCTTCAAGCTTATACCAGATTCTATCAAACTCCATGTCTGATGTAAACAATCTTTATATGACATCTTCCATTCCCTAAAGAGGTCCAAGAAAGTTTTACTGACAACGATGAGTTGTGCCTTCTTTGGGAAGACTAGAATTCCTCTCCCCCATAACAGTCAAAAGATTGCCAATCACCAATTGGTCCAAGCTAGTTCACCATGAACAGGAAAACCTCTTCCTCCTACAAATCTTCAAGATGCGAATGTTATATTCCAACAGGGTTTATCTCCACCTTAGTCAACATAATATCTGATGACTTATTCAGCTCCAAGTATGAGCTTCCGATGGTGAAAAATGCTGGAATAATTCTTTTAAATTTCTAGATGTAGATGTTGCTTGATACGAAGTCACTAAAACAACTCTACATAAACAAATATACTCACCATATACATTGCCAACTACATTGACACTCCTTGACAATGGAAGTGTCCACAGACCAAGCCCAAAGAAATACACCCCAAAAAGCCCACTTCGTGAAACCCATTCCACGGGTTTCTTTTGAGTTCTTATATAACTTAGCATTTTATAGGTTCTTTAGTAGGTTAATTAAGCATTGTGGTATATTGTAACATTTAGTTGTTTGCTAACCTTTTGGATCTTACATGAAAAAACTTTGCAATGTGTCATGTAATTAATGTCACATGCATGAACTTGGAGCAAGTTTCCATCCTATACATGTATAAGAGCTTGCCATGCATGAGGAAATGTAATTAAGCTTGTTGTTTTGAGTTAAAGTTCTAGCATTTGGCTTCGAGAAGGAATCCTCCTCGTTATCTTTTTGTATTTATACCCATGGCGTACTCCTTGTGAATGGACCACTTGCAATTGAGTTCCAATTGTGTTACCTTCTTACCTCCAACTTGGAGTTTGTCCCCCTACTGACATCACTTCTAGCACAAATTATACTATCAAAAGGCATAATAAACCTATTCGAACATGTTCAACTTTCAACCTAGTCTCAAGTTTAAAAATACTTTGTGACCTCCAAACATTGTAATGACTCTGCTTATCAAAAATCATACAATAAAACTTGCAAGTCTCGAAAGCAGCTTCCGAACAAATATTACATGCCTAAGAGTTTCTATATCTAGATATGCTTTTGAAAGGGGAAACTTGATCGGCCTATTATGACTATAATTCCTAGTTCTTGCAGGATAACTTTTTTGCTACAAAAGATTATGCAACAGATACACATCATAACATGCAATTCAATGAAAAGAGGCTTACTGATGAGACACACTCAGTCGGATTGCAATATTCGTCTATTTGAATTTGAATCATCCATACAAAAGCAATCCAAAGGCTGGAAATTTGTTGATTAAGGGACCCACTAGGGATGATACGAGTGACCAATCTGTGCAGAACTCATGTTGAAATCTCAATGCAGATATATATATATATATATATATATATATATATATAGAGAGAGAGAGAGAGAGAGAGAGAGAGAGATTCGTCTTTACAATCAGAAAACGTTTTTTTTCCTTCAGAATGTGAAAGATAACAGATCAAATTACAAAGAAAACAGCAGTGACAAAGATGATCGTATCGTATCATGATGGATAGGGGCTTAGTCAGGTTCGCATATCTCTAATAAAAGTACGAGTCGATTAGATTAGTGGATTCCTCTCAAAAAGAAGCATAACGTCGAGCTGAAAATTAGCAATAGTATTTTTATTCCTAGACAATCTCCCTCAGGAAAGTGTTCAGTGCCTTCAAAGAAAAACGAGAAATCTACCAAAACCTAAACCTAGAGCCAATAACCCATCAAACAAAAGCGACCAGAAGCCAAACAAAAGGTTGGGCGAGAGCAAAAAAACAAGAATATTGATCGAAACCAACCTAATTCCCGGCGGAAGAATGCTGCTCCATGATCTTCTTGTCCCTCCTCTCCATGGCCTCATCCCACACATCGTTCCCAACATGCTTTGGCTGCAATTGATTAAAGAAAAGAATGATCTTTCATTTAGCAAACATCACAAAATCTCAAATTTAAGAAAAAAAACCCAAAAGTCACATTAAAAAGGAATAAAAATCCTATTTTCTAGGATCTCACCCTTCCATGGGCGGCTCTGTGGATGTAGTACTGGGCGTTGCCCATCACGCACAGCATCCCAGCAATGATTCCCAGCGGAAGAACAGCTTCCAACCAAAACAATTTCACCATTTCTGATCGTTCTGAATCAAAATCGACTAACTATAAGATCTATTATCACCAAAAATTGATACGGGAAGAGGAAGAGAGCGCGCCGTGAAACGGTGGTCTTTTGGAATTTGGACCCCTTAGAGGGGGTATAGTAGTAACATGACGGAATGAATTCGGGTCAACCCCGGATCCGACAACACCCGACCCGACAACCCGAATTCAGGTTATGTTGGATTTGGTAGCGGTGCCTAAGTAAAAGCACCAACCAAAACAATTAAAGCATTCTGCGCGTGTGTGCTTAAGAATCGTGCGCCCTAGTGCTCCGGTTCTTTTTTTCCTCTAGCTTTAAGATTCGTGCTTCCGTAACCTTCGTCCCCGATCGTTGCCAGTTTCTTCGTCCCTGTTGCATTGGCTCGTCTTTTCTTCTTCCCTTCGTCATTTCCTCTGTTCCTATGGCCGCCGATTCTGGGAGGAGGTCTTCGACGTCTGATTTCCAGTGGATGACGAGACCCCTTCGCCGGCTGCTGTGGAGTTGCTGCAGGCATCGTTCCCGGAGGTTGTCAAATTTCCGATGGCGGAGCTTGATGCGGAGGTGGTGGGCTAGCAGCAGTCGGCCGTGATTGTCCGGTCGTTCCACCGTTGGATCCCGGCTGATGCCTTCGTCAGGGAATTCAGGAGAGCTGGAATCTCTGGCGCCATCGTTCCCATTTCTCTGGCATTCAGATGCCATGTCTTCCGGTTCGAATCCATAGAAGCTTGCAGCCTGGTTCTTCAACGTCCATGGGTGATCAATGGCCAGGTGGTTGGCACGGAGCCGTGGAGGCCTGAGTTCACTCCGGCGGAGGACTCCATTTCCTCTGCTCTGGTTTGGGTTCGTCTGCCGATGCTGCCTCTTGAGTTCTGGAAGGAGGAATTCCTCAGATCCATTCTATCTTCAGCTGGTGATTTCGTCTGTGCTGATGCGGCAACCTTGGCGAAATCTCGGGGGGCTATGCGAGGGCCTGTCTCCGCGTTGACCTGCGCTGCCCTCTCCGGCCAGGCACTCGGATTCAGGGGATCTTCCAACCGTTCTGGCAAAGCTTCGTGTATGAAAGCTTGGAGGGTGTCTGTTGGAGATGTGCCTCTCTGCATCTGGATGGCCCCTGTTCCCAATCGGATCGTCCTGCTGGGGTTGGCTCTGTTTCCACTTCCATGTTTGGTCCATGGATGGTGGCTTTACGGAAGAGGGCGGTTCCTTCTATTCCCCAGACGGAGGTGAAGGGGAAGACTTCGGTGCCGGCGTCGTCCTCATCCTCAGGCTCTGGTTCATCGTCTCAGGCGGTGAAGAAGGGGCTCGCTTTGATCGCTGGAGGTTCAGCTGAAGGGTGGAATGCTCCAGCTAAGCTTGCTCGCCGGAGGTCCTCTTCGTCTTCGCGTTCGGCATCAAGGGATGTGGCTGTGGTGTCGCGCCCTGGGAAGGAAGCAGATGGCTTGGTCAAGCTAAAGACCCCGTGCCGGTTAAAGACCTGCGTGCCGTTTCAAAGGCCCCAGGTCTGAACATTCCAGCTGAAGAGAACTTGGTTCTCTGAATCCCGAATTACACCCAATTGACATTCAAAACCCTTTCTCCTCTCTAGATTCAGTGGCTCTTGAGGATGGTCAATTGGGGTGTAGGGATGCTTGCTCTGGTCCCCTCAAGCGTGCTAGACCGAGGCTTCCCCGGCTCCTAGGATTTTATCCAAAACTGATAAGAGGAAGGGAAAAGGGAAAGTTTCTTTCTTCAAAAAGAATGAGATGAGTTGCTTCTCTCCAAGCCAATCGGATCAGGTTCCGTGTGTTCAGGTTGGTGCCCAGGATGCGGTGAGGGTCCAATCTGCTGGGGGGCCGGTCTTCCTCTTGCTGATTCTATTGGTGAACCTAAGGGAGTGTGCCCTGGTCCTTTTCTCAGGCTCAGTCTTCCTGCTTAGAAGTGTCTGATCTAGATTCGGGTGGAATGCTGACCAACCCGTTACTGAAGCCTGACGACGGCCCTCAGTTGAATAGGGGTCTTGTTGATAGTGATATGATAGAGGATCAAGGAGGGATCCCATCTTCCTCTATCCTATAAATGAAGATTTTACTATGGAATGTTAGAGGAGCTCGAAAGCCTTCTTTTCGAGCCTCCTTCAGTAGATTATTGCAACTTCACCACTTTGATATATGTGTCCTCTTGGAGACCAGACTCTCAGGGGATAGTCTTCTCCGTTTTCGTAGACAGATAGCCCGCACTTGGTCATCTTATGCTGTGGAGGCTGATGGTCTGTCGGGGGTATCTTGGCTATATGGCGCTCCTCTGCTGTCAGGGTTGATACTTCTCATCAGTGCAATCAGCATATTGGTCTCATGATATCTGAGGGATCTTCTGCCCCTTGGTTACTTTCGGCTGTTTATGCTAGCACGGACTATCGGGAGAGAAGAATTCTTTGGTCTGAATTGCTTTCCCTCCTTGCTCAAGGTGTGCCGTCTATTGTTGCTGGGGATTTCAACTGTATCACTGAGGCTAATGAAAAACGTGGAGGCAGACGGGTTTCAGGCTCAGCTGATATTAATGAATTCAGAACGTTCATCGGCTCGTCAGGTCTTATGGATATGGGGTATTCGGGATCCCAATTCACTTGGTGCAATAATCGGCAGGGTCTGCTCGAGTTTGGGAGAGACTTGATAGAGCCTTGGCCACTCCCCAATGGCTCCAAAGATACCCTATGGTTACTGTCACTCATCTTCCTAGGATTGCTTCTGATCATTGCCCTATTTTGATTTCTACAGAGGCTGATCATATTATGCGGAAGCAGTTTAGATTTGAGCAGTTTTGGACTGGTCTTTCAGCTGCTCGTTCTATTATTTCTCAGATCTGGCATATTCCAGTTAGGGGTAATGCTGTCTATCGGTTATCTCGTCGGTTTAAGATAGCCAGACACAGACTTCCAGATGGAATAGGAATGAGGTGGGGGATCTGGTTAGACAAGTGGAACAAGTTGAAAATGATATTAATATTCTTCAGACTAAGGAGGATCATGATGGTTTTTTGGCTGACTCGGATCTCTCTTTCCTTAGGGATTTGCTGGCCCGGCACCACTCCCTTTTGCGGCAGCAGGAGATGTTTTGGTGGCAGCGATCTAGGGCTCAGTGGATTGCGATGGGGATCGTAACACCAGATTTTTTCATCAGGCCACTCTCAAGCGGAGAGCTGCCAATCGGATTCGGAGGATTGTTGATGAAGGGGGGCATACTCGGGAGGATTTCCACTCTATCAGTGACCTTCTTCTTCGTTTTTTTCGGGCTCGATGGGCTGACTCTTCAGGTGATGGGGACCCGGTTATGCAGGTTCCGGATTCTAGGAAGGTTTCCTCTCTGGACAATGATATGCTTGTCAGACCGATCTCTTCGGACGAGATTAGGGCGGCCCTGTGGGAGCTTGGTCCGAATAAGGCCCCTGGGCCTGACGGGTTCCGCCTTTTTTCTTTCGGCATTACTGGGATATTGTTGGACAGGAGGTGGTCCAAGCTATTCAGGATGTTTTCGAGATCGACACATTCCTTCTGAATGGAATCGAACTTTCATTACCCTTGGTGCCCAAGAGAGTGGATGCTTCTCTTCCGCAGCACTTTCGGCCCATTAGCCTCTGTACTACATTGTATAAAATCTGTGCTCGTCTCTTAGCTCGCCGCCTTTGTCTGGTGATTCCTCGTCTTATATCGGAGGAGCAGGGGGCTTTCATTAGAGGGAGGTCTATTTCGGACAATGTTCTTATTGCTCAGGAGTTCATGCATGCTCTTCATAGAGCTCCGGTCAGACGATGTCTTATGGCTGTTAAGCTCGATATGGAGCGTGCTTATGATAGAATGAGCTGGGTTTTTTTGTACCGCTCTCTACTGGAGTTCGGGTTTGATGAATTATTTATAGAATGGATTTTGGCATGCATTCACAAGCCCTCCTTTTCTCTAATCATAAATGGAAACCCGACTGATTTCTTCCATTCTAGTGTTGGTCTCAGGCAGGGTTGCCCCTTATCTCCTTTGTTGTTCATCCTGGCTGCTGATGATCTTTCTCGTGCTTTACGTCAGGCTCAGCAGGACAGGCGGATTGCCCCAGTTATAGCTGGTTCTGAAGGACCCTTTGTTTCCCACCTCCTGTTTGCTGATGACTGTATCCTCTAGGCTCAGCTTCTATTGAGAATGCGGCTTCCTTTCATTCTATTATACAGAACTACTGCCAGGCTTCAGGTCAAAAGGTCAATTCTCTGAAGTCTTCTATCTGTTTTAGCCCGAAGACCTCTAGAGCCACTAGAGAAGCCATCATCAGGGTGTCGGGTATCACCACTCAGACGGATAGATTTATGTATTTGGGGATCCCTATAACGGGGAGATGCCCTCGTTGCTCTGACTTCTCCGAGATTGAGAGACGGGTGCGCCAGCGCATTGAGGGATGGCAGGTGACTGGCCTTTCGATGATGGCTAGAGTTACCATTATTCGTTCAGTTCTTTCATCTCTTCCCCTGCATATCCTGTCGAATACTGCCATTCCTATTACTTGTCTGAAAAGGATCGAGAGATGCTTCCGTGATTTCCTATGGGCTTCTGGTCAGGATGGTCATGGGATTCACCTCTTATCCTGGGATTTGGTCTGCATGCCTATCGGTGAGGGTGGTCTCGGTATCCCGTCTTTGATTGTTAGAAGGAAAGCCCTTATTGCCAGACATGCTTCGAGATTTCTTCTAGAACCACATTGTCTCTGGAGCTCTCTGATGCGTAGTAGATATGGAGAATGGTCGGCTGCTATGCAGATATCTGCTCCCCGGGGTTGTTCCTCTTTTTGGAAGGAGGTCTGTTGCTATGGTCAGGCTATCTTGGACAATATCTCCTGGATGATCGGAGATGGTTCTTCGATTAATGTTATTCAGGATACCTGGATTTCGGAGCTTCCTCTCTCTCGGTGGCCCTCCTTTATCAGTATTGAGACCCCTCCCAGTTAAGGGTTAAGGACTTGATCTCCTCTGACCCTCCTGCTTGGCATATCCCCGCTGTTACCAGATTATTTGGTGCTGAGCTTACCCGGCGGATTTTATCGATGCCGCTTCTTCCGGGTCGATCTTCTGATGCTAGACTCTGGCAGAGATCCTGTCTCTCTAAGGCTCCGACCAGGGATCTGATGATGATGTTTAGACCCCAGCCTCAGCGCCTAGAGGACGCAGCGTGGATTTGGAAGCTTCCTACTATTCCTAGAGTTCAGTTATTTATCTGGAAGCTTCTGTGGGGCTCTCTTCCTACCTGTGCTCTCCTATCCCGGAGAGGTCTTCCTATTCAGTCGACTTGCCCGCTATGCAGCTTAGAGGAGGAATCTATTGAACATGCTATTTTCATCTGCCCCACTGCTAGAAGGGTCTGGCTTATGATGGGATATCCGGTCAGACATAATGGCTCGGGCTCCCTGCTTTCTTCTTTCCTTCTGGACCTTCGGAGGTGCCCTCAGTATAAGAAATGTCTCTGGGCTGTCACAGCTTATCAGATTTGGCTAGCTAGAAATCAGCTTATTTTCTCTGAGGACACTATCTCTCTTTGTAAAACTGCTAGGAAGATCAGATTATTGGCGGCGGACTGTGCTCGTATTGGTTTTGATATCTCTGGCCACTGGGGATCCCCTGCTGCTTCGGCAGCGAACCGGCATACGGTTTTTATCTCTTGGGAACCCCCCTCCAGGGTTTATCAAAGTCAATTTTGACGGGAGTGTCCGTGGTAGAAGTGCAGGTTCCGCGTTTATTATCAGAGGTCCTCATGGTGACCTTCTGGCGGCGGGAGGTTTTGGTACTCTTGACTCCTCTGTCCCCATGACTGAGCTTCAAGCGGCTTGGGCGGGTATTTCTTATGCTGCCCGGGTTCTTCATGCTCAGAGGCTTTGCATTGAGGGTGACTCCATGTCGGTTATTTCTTGGATCCAGATGCAGAATTGCCCTCCTGCTTTTTCTAATCCTATTTTGTTGGATATTTGGGCAATTTTGCGGCAGATTGAATGCGTCCAGACCAGACACATATTTCGCGAAGCCAACTCGGCAGCGGATTGGGTTGCTGCTTCTGTGGCTCGGCTTTCTGGCCCTTGGATCTTGTCTCGGGTGACCCCTGCCCTGCTCCTTTGCATCAAATTTTGTATTCTGATCTAACTGGGCTGACTCACGCTTGCCTTGTGTGATCGCCCGTTTGTTTCCAAAAAAAAAAAAAGCACCAACCATCGATGTGGCGATCAGATCGGGTCTTATCATATGGGTCGAGTTCGGAGGATGGTTGAAAATGAAACTCTACTCCTAAATGATTCAATTAAGGTCGATTCATGAACCATTAACTTAGTTTTTTTTCAAAAGAAAAAGTTAATACATGCTTTATTCTTTTTTTTGATAATTTATTATGAATCATTTAATCATTTATTTTTTATCCATTTGTTACTTAAGTGCCAAAACATGAATAAAAATAATAATTATAAACTTATAAAATATAAAAATAATTAAGTAATAATTTATAAAAATATACTTTAAAATTAAATAAATATTAATGTTAAATTAATAATACTCAACTCAACTCATAGCATTTTCCCAACTATATGGGGTCGGCTAAATAAATTTGCTTCCTCTACTCTGCTCTATTCAGGACTAAGACGACACTCAAATTATAAATAGTTATATCTCTCTTAATTATTTCTATCCATGTTAGTTTAGGTCTACCTCTACCTCTATCATTACCATAAATGGTTAAAAGATCACTTTTTCTATCTGGAGCATATAAAGGTCTTCGTTGTATATATCCAAACTACCATAATCAGTTTCTCTCATTTTATCTTCAATTGAGGCTACTCGTATCATTTCTCATATATATTTATTTATAATTCTATCTTTTAAAGTTTTACCATATATCCATCTTAATATACATATTTTTGTTATGCTTAATTTATTCACATGTTGTTTCAGTGTTGCTCAACAATCTACTCCATATAGCATAGCTAGCCTAATAGCAGTTTTATAGAATTTTTCTTTTAATTTAATGGGATGCACCGATCATATAATACTCCAAAGCACTCCTTCACTTAATCCATCCTGCTTTAACTTTATGATTCATATCTTCACCTATTTCCTTCTGGATAATTTTTACTCCTTAATATCTCTTAGCTTACAATCTTTACTGTATCTTCATTGTATTTCTACTTCCACTAAAATTACATTTCATGTATTCAGTTTTAGTTCTACTAATCTTAAAACCTTTTGATTCTAAAACCTCTCTCCATATCTTAACTTAGCATTTATTTCAGATTTAGTTTCACCAATCAACACTATATCGTCTTCAAATAACGTACATCATGGGATATCATCTTGAATTTGGTTAATTCATCCATAACTAATACAAAAAGATATGGACTTAAGGTAGATCATTAATGTAAACCTACAGTAATTGAAAACTTATTAGTTTATCTTATTATTGCTTTAACAATACTTATTGCTCTATCATATATATCTTTTATCAATTCTATATTTCTTTTAGTAACTCCTTTTTTTCTCTAAAACTCATCATATTATTCTCTAAGTACTCTATCATATGCTTTCTTTAAATCAATAAAGATCACATGAAGGTCTTTTTTTTTTCTATACCTATCCATCAATCTTCTTAATAAATAAATAGCTTCCAAGGTCGATCTTCTATGCATAAATTCAAATTAATTATTTGACACCAAAGTTTCAGTTCTTATTCGATTTTTTATTACTCTCTCCCATAATTTTATTATATGACTTATCAGTCTAATCCCTCTATAATTTGTATAGTTTTAAATATCTCCTTATTTTTGTATGGATATTAATATACTTTTTCTTCAATCATTGGGCATTCTTTTAGTTGCTACAATCCTGTTAAATAAATTGTTAACCACATGACTCCAATTTCTCGTAAGCCTTTTCAAACCTCAATAGGGATCGCATTTGGCCCTAATGCCTTTGCATTTTTTTTTTTACTCAAAGCCTTTTTAACCTCAAGCATACTAAATCTACGAAAAATTTATTTTTATTTGTTACTCCTATGTTATCACATCCTTCTACCCTTAAATTTACTAAATTATTTTTATTTAATAATTTTTTAAAATAACTTTTTTTTATCATTCTTTTATCTCTTCTTCTTTTACTAAAACCCTTTATCTTCATCCTTAATGTATTTAATATAGTCAAGATCTTTTGTTTTCTTTTCTTTTAGTTTGCTAGTTTATATATAGTCTTTTCATCTTCTTTCGTATCTAGTCTATTATATAAATATTGTAGAAGATCTGATAGAGTTTTATACTGGTCAGCTATCTAATGCAACCCTCCTTCTAGCCCAAACTTAGGACCAGCATTGACAGAGTTAATGTTAAATTATTAATAAAATTATAAAATAAAATATTTAAAATATTTAAAATATGCTTAATCCTGTAAATAAAAAGGCAAAGTCTTTTTTAATTTTACTATTTTATCTATTTCTTAAGAGTACATGTTTGAAGCTATTGACCATTTAATATACTCAACTTAGACATACTTCTAATTTCATCATTTATTGAGTCACATTAGCATCAACTATATCATACATTAAAAAATAAAAAATATTAAAGCATTAATCATATAAATAATTTAATTAATAATTTATAAAATTATATAATATTATTTAGATAAAGTTTTAAAATTTAAAACAAATAAAATATCTTATACATATATCATTTTTGGGTCATTCGGGTTACCAATAACTCAACCTGATCCAATCCTTAAATTTTTTAGTCATTTCAGATCAAAAATAGTAAAACCGTCACATTATTTTTTCAAGGAGGTTCAAGTTAGGTTTGTAGATTGGATTAGATCTCTTTTACCTCTACAACCATCATATTTTTGGGTTAGGAGTTTAAATCATTGCCTTGAAGCACAAACGGGCGATCACACCGATCTAGGGTGAGTCAAGCCCGAAATATTAGAGTACAAAATTTGGAAAGCATCACCGGGCATGAGTCACCCGGAACCCAATACCAAGGCCCAGAGTGATGGGCGACCCAGGAAGCTACCTAGTCAGCCGCTGAGTTAGCTTCCCGAAAAATATGCCAAATCCATACCGTATCAACCTGACGAAGCATAGATCGAATGTCGCTAATCAGAGGGTTGATAGAACGGGGAACGCCAAGATCCTGAAGGAGCCATCGAACAACCGTAATGGAGTCCCCCTCAATGATGAGCCTACGAATGTTGAGGCTGCGAACAACAAAACAGATACCAGCCCAAGCTGCATGTAGCTCAGCAGACGGCACAGAAAGATCTAGAAGACCGAAGCCACCAGCTGCCAGCATCAAGCCATCAGAACGACGGATAATAAAAGCCGAACCCGCCAGGCGCCCTTGAACACTGCCATCAAAATTGACTTTGGCAAACCCTAGTGGAGGGGGTTCCTAGGAGATGAAGATCGTACCCCGGTTCGCTGCAGAGGTAGCATGAGAATCCCAGAAGCTAGGGCTGTCAGAGTCCATGGCTGACTGATGGCGAGTGTACTCAGCAGAAAGGGACATAGCTGTCCTAATAATCCAATGAGGAGGGTCAATAACTGCAGTAAAGATGTGCCTGTTCCGAGATAGCCAAACCTGATAGGCTAAATAGGCAGCTGTAATACTCCCCCTACCAGCATCCTTCCTCATCTCCTGCCGCAGCATAATCAGAAAGGAGGTACGAGACATGGCACTACTCACAGGCGAAGAGCAATAACCTGCAATCTGCCAAGCCAATCTCGCTCTAGAGCAAGTGAAGATGCGTGATCAATAGTCTCCTCCTCAGTACCACATAGCGGGCAGGTAGATTGGATCTCCATACCCCTCCTAGAGAGGAGCGAACAATAGGAAGGCAATCCCAAGCCATCTTCCAAATGAATAGCCAAACACGAGGGTGGATAGGAAGCCTCCAAATCCAAGAGATATCCAGAGTACAGCTGGTCTGTGGCCTGAAATCCTGTATGAGATCCCTGATCAGAACCTGAGACAAACAAGACCTCCTCCATAATCTAGTGTCAGAAGTGTGATATGAGAGGAGAGGGATGGAGAGAATGCGGCGCTGGAGATCAACGCCAAACAAAGTGGCTATAAGAGAAGTATGCCAAGCAGTGTGATCCTGAAGCAATAGGTCAGAGACTCTCAAGCCACTAGGGATATCTGCACTGATAAAGGTGGGCCATCGAGACAATGGAAGGTCTGCCAACCACGTGTCCCTAAGAACATCAACTAATGCTCCATCGCCAATCATCCAAGAAGTACATGAAAGTACAGCCGGCGCATGACGACAAACCTCCTTCCAGAAAAAGAGAAGCCCCGAGCAGACTGAGAGGGTGTGTGGGTGGACCAGTCACCATATTTAGCACGCATAAACAAGCTCCATACACTCAATATCCATCAGGAATCTCGTTGCGTGCTTGGCAATCAGCGCCTCCCTTCTCGCAATAAGGGACTGAATCCGCAGCCCCCCCTCCGAGATCAGCATACACACAGAGTCCCAAGCCAACAAGTGGATCCCATGGCCATCCTGCCTAGAGCCCCAGAGAAAATCTCTAAACCACCTCTCCATCCTTCTCAAGCAAGTCACCGGCATGGCAGTATTAGAAAGGATGTAGAGAGGAAGAGCAGTGAGCACTGATCGAATAAGGGTAAGCCTAGCCATCATAGATAACCCAGTGACTTGCCACCCATCCAGCCGATTGCGAACACGGCTCTCCAAGTCACAAAAATCAGAAATTTGTGGCCTCCTCCCCGTAATAGGTATACCCAAATAAGATAGGCGATCAGTCTGAGTAAATATACCCATGATGTGCATGATGGAATCCCTCGTAGAAGACTTTGTCATCGGACTGAAACTGATCACAGATTTATCTGAATTAACCTTCTGACCAGAGGCCCTACAATAAGACTGGATCACAGAAGCAAAAGCGGTAGCATTACTGGAAGTAGCCCTCCCCAACAAGATACAATCATCAGCAAATAAAAGATGGGATATCAAAGGCCCATGGGGGCCCGCACTGTAAGGAGATAAATAAGAAGTCTGCTGAGCCTGATGAAGAGCCCTAGATAAAGCATCAGTAGTGAGGATAAATAAGAAAGGAGATAAGGGGCAGCCCTGCCTAAGACCCACCGCAGAATAGAAATAATCTGTCAGGCCACCATTAACAATAATGGAGAAGGAGGGCAGATGAATACAAGCCATGATCCAGTCAATAAACAGCTCATGAAATCCAAATTCCAGAAGGGAGCGGAACAAAAAATCCCATCTGACTCTATCATAAGCCCTCTCCATGTCCAGCTTCACAGCCATCAGACACTGACGAGCAGGGGCTCTAATAATATCATGCATAGCCTCTTGCGCCAACAGGACATTATCAGAAATGCAACGTCCTGAAAGGAAAGCCCCCTACTCATGAAATATAAGGCGAGGGATCACCATCCTCAACCGGGAGACCAATAGCCGAGCGTAGACCTTGTATAAAGTAGTACAGAGGCTGATAGGCCGAAAGTGCTGCGGCAGAGAAGCATTAGACCGTTTCAGCACCAAAGTAACAAGAGTTCTGTTCCAGTCAGAAGGAACAGTACGAGTCTCAAACACTAGCTGAATGGCTTGCACCACATCCTGAGACACAATAGCCCAATAATAACGAAAGAAAAATGGTGGAAACCCATCAGGCCCTGGGGCCTCATCCGAACCAAGGTTCCAGAGGGCCAGCCGAATCTCCTCAGAAGTAACAGGTCTAGTAAGAAGATCATTTTCCTCATTAGTGACCTTAAGAGGAGTCACCACAGGAAACACAGGGGAACCATCCCCAGAGGACTCAGATCAGCGAGAATGGAAGAACTGAAGAAGCTGATCCCGGATACCCTGATAGCTCTCCTGGACATTCCCCTCATCATCAATGAGTCTCCGAACCCTATTAGAAGCACGACGTCTCAAGGTGACCTGGTGGAAGAATCTAGTGTTCTGATCACCTTCCTTGATCCACTGAATACGGGATCTTTGTCTCCAATAGGTCTCCTGCTGCCGAAGAAGGGAGTGGTGGAGAGCGAGACTGGATCGAAGAGAAGATAACTCAGTGTCATCAAGACAACCTAGCTGATCTTCCTTAACTTGGATAGAAGAAATGATACTCTCCACCTCCTCAATTTGCCTGGGAATGTCGTCCACAACCTCCCTATTCCATCTGGACAGCCTTCGCCTCACAAGTTCCAGCACCGAGACAGTCTATAAGCAGCATTACCTCTGACAGGAAGATGCCACACCTCAGATATTAAAGTTCTGGTAGCATAGTAGGAAGTCCAGAACTTCTCAAATTTAAACTGACCCATACGCTGAACAGCCACATCAGTAGCAATAAGGAGAGGACAATGATCAGATGCAATCCTGGATAGGTGAGAAACAGTAGTAGAGGGGAACAGCTAAAGCCAATTGTCAGTAGCCAAAGCACGATCTAGCCGTTCCCAAACTCTAGCAGAGCCCTGGCAATTATTGCACCAAGTAAATCGGGCACCCTGGAAACCAAAGTCCAGAAGATTGGCGATGTCCATAAAGGACCGAAACTCAGAAATGCCCGTAGTCTCCACAAATAGTTTACCGCCTCTCTTTTCATTGGCACTCATGATGCAGTTAAAGTCCCCCGCCACCAAGGTCGGAATACCCTGAGAAAGCAAGGATCGAATCTCATCCCAAAGGATACGGCGAGCCCGAAAATCAGTACTGGCATAGATACCAGATAGAAGCCAAGGGGCCGACATTCCTTCAGAGATAACCAGCGCAATCTGCTGCCCACAGCGGTGAAAACCATCCACCCTGATATCAGTAGATCGCCATAAAGCTATGATGCCGCCAGATAAACCCTCTGACTCAATAGCATAAGAAGACCAGGTTTTAGATATCTGACGCCTAACAGAAGCCAGACTCTCCCCAGATAGCCGAGTCTCCAACAAAACACATATATCACAACTGTGAAGCTGCATCAGCCTCCCAAAAGAGGAGAGAAACGCTGGTTTCAGCGCTCCTCGAACATTCCAAATAAGAATCTTCATTCAGTATCAGAGGGGAGGGGCCCCGATCCCCTAACATTACAGTATCAGAAGGACCATCAACACACGGGCCACCCAACGATGCACCCTGTTCCTGGCTATCCATAGCCTGAACATCTGGCTCCGACTGAATGGCCTTCTTAAGAAGGCAAACAACAGCATCGTGGGAACGAGTCCCCAGAGAAATTTACTGGGGGACCACAAAGACACTAACAGGGGTGGGCACCTCCTCCATCAGAGTCAGCTTAGGCCCATTATCTGACAAGGTCCCCTTCCCCTTCTGGTCCCCCTTTTCTGCTGAAAAGACAAAGTTGGCAGGCACATCGCCGCGGCCAGGAGTAGAAGGTTTTCCCTTGCCTTTGGAGGATTTGGAAAACAGTTGTGGAGTCCGAGATTCCACGGGCCGGGCTCGCTTGAGAGGCCCAGGATAGGGATCCTTCTGGGTCTTGGATCGACCTGCCCATTTATCAGAGCCCACCAAGGCAAAAGGATTGGCCGCAGTGTGAGGAGAATGCTTCTACAAAGATGATTCAGGCATCCTAAAGTCCTCCAACTGGACTGGCACAGATACTAGGGACCGGCACGCATGCTCCCACTCCACCTGTGCCATCAGTGAAACATGAGATCCATTGATATCAGGAGGGGGGATCGCAAGCCCCCCCTCCAACTGTGCCTTCAGTGGCACAGAGACCAGGGACTGTGCCTTCTGTGAAGCTTGAGAACCATTGATATCAGGAGACTGTCATGCCCCAGACCCAAAAATTTTGAGCTAGGGTGACAACCCGCCGCATGCCGGGCATGCAAGGCATCCCGAATCGTGACACTAAATTCAAGAAAGGCAACAACCTATATATCATTCAAGTCCATAACTTTAATACAATCTATAACTAAAGATTTGGGCTACAAGCCCTACACGTAGACATTATTGGGGTTACATCAACATATGAATCCACTTTATTTTAAATAGAAGCTCCAACGACCCTATGGTTCCTTCTTCAATCCTGAGGCTCTGAAATTGTGAGATTTATATAAGCTCACACTCAATAAGTAAGCCTATACTAATAATATAAAATAGCCATATATCATCATCAAGATATTATCAAGTCATAATTTCATAAACTTTCAATTCAAATGCATTTATCATGCTATCATAACAGGCATATCACTACTCAATTAATTTGGAAGCTTATACAATAAATACCAAAAAATGCATTATAAACAACCCACTATTTATATGATCATTTTTATTATATTTTATGTGTCCCACGGCCCTGCTACACCTCAATCAGCACACATCCTCTAGATGTGTGTGGCTCTACATGCCACCTCATCGTCAATCATAGCACATCCTCTAGATGTGTGGCCTTCACATGCCATATCATCATCAGTCAGAGCACATCCTCTAGATGCGTGGCCTCCATATGCCATATCATCATCAGTCATAGCGCATCCTCCAGATGCGTGTGGCCTCCACATGCCACCTCATCATCAGTCATAGCGCATCCTCCAGATGCAGTGGCCTCCATATGCGTCCTCTAGATGGTGTGGCCTCCACATGCCACCTCATAATCAAACAGAGCACATCCTCTAGATGTGTGTGGCCTCCACATGCCACATCATAGGAGAACCGCGGCGACACATATAATATAATTCAAGGTCATCATTATATATATGTACATCATGCATCATCATAAGCATAATCTTTTCATATAACATAAACAGTGGTTTTTACAATCTTAATCATTGCATGTAACCAATTCACTTGCAAGGTTAAAATAAACATATTTCTTCATATTTTGCGTAAACATATAAAACCATTACTTTGCAAAATATCACATGCTATAATAATTATAGTTACTCAATTATATACTCATGGTACAATTTACCAACTTTCAAAATAATCAATGTCAATAAATTTTCATTTTATCTTATTTCATAATTATGCATAATTATATAATAAATGCCAAAATATGTAATGTAAATAAATCCATAATTATTATTTTCTTATGTGTCCCACGGCCTTCAAATTAACCAGAACACATTCCATAAGTGTGTGAGGCCGTATCACAATCAATCGGAACATATCCTACAAATGTGCATGGCCATATCAAAATCAATCAGAACATACCCTATAGATATATGTGGCCATAATATGAGAATCGTGGCGACACATACAAGATTATTTCAGTGTCATCTTTATAATTGCATGTAGTCATCTCAATAATACCAACATATTTTGCAAGTCAAAGAATTTATATTTTTGCACATACACCAAGAAACTATTTCTTGCAAAATATTACCAGTTACTATAGTCATAATAAATGCTCATATGTAGATTCATGATACCATTTAAAATAATTAATCTAAATAAACTTCTGTTTTCCTTATTTCATAATATACATGTAAACTATAACTTCATGATTTATAAATTACTAATTATAAATAGGCTTACTTACTTCTGTACGCAACTCCAAAATGATAAACCAGCTACTTGAACGTCTGGGTACCTTAACAATGTTATCTCCACCCGAAACAAGCCATCAGCCATCTGGGGAGGTGTGCCCCTTGTATGTATGGATGCATCCTTTACTTCGAATATTCCACAACTTTAGGTTTATATCTAATGATCCAGATGCAATGAGTTCCCTAAATGGATGAAAATCATCATATATACAATTGGACCTATGTCCCAATAGTGCAAAGAACTCTTGTGTCCCCTAAATCTCACAATTTTATCGTGCCATTGACTGCTCTAACAGCCACAAAAACTTCTGATGAATCAAATTCACGGACTCAACTGCACTTGTATGGCCTAATAGGCTGATCAGTACATCGGGTTTGGTAATAGCCCAGAGATTGACTTGGTGATCTTCACCACCGGTGACAAAAACTGTTAAAGTCTTCCTTCCAATTTTGACACAGATCACATTAGAAGCATGGGCTATAAACTCCTGTAGCTTAGAGGCACGCTTGGTGGTCATCATGAAGCATGCAGGGAACCACCCAAAATAAAGCCTACTCTTCTCCTTCTCCGCTCTCCAAGATCCCAACAATAAGGTCCAAATTCAATCTCAAACTCCACTAATATCAAGCCACATCAAACATCCTCAGCCCACGATGATTCTCAAGAATCTAAACCCCGCACATCTCCTCTCTGACCTCCCCATTTCGATTGCAGCACTGAGCCTCCACCAGCTACTTTCCGACGGCTCCATCACACCTAAACTCCAAACTAGAGGCATGAAGATTGATGTCTTTGGATGGAAGGGCCGATATTTGGGTGCACCTCCGGAGATATTCCTCTTCTCTATTCGCTCTCTCTCTCTCTCTCATTCGATCCTTCTCTAACTCTATCTCTCTCTCTCTGGCATTAGGGGAATGGCCAAGGATTACTTGGAGGGAAGAGTACCCGCTACCAGGAGGGAGTCATCCTCCATTCCTTTTAATCCCCTAGGTGACGCCTCGGATCAAGGATATCGGAAACTCATCAGACACGCAAAGACTCGGAAATCCAAGCGTCATACTGGGAACCTAAATGTCAGAATAAACTCTAGGTGCCAGGTGTCCATAAATAAATGCTGGGGGGTTACAGAGACCGGCACGCAAGCCCCCCCTCCAACTGTGCCTTCAGTGAACCATGAGACCCAGCAGCGCCACTGACCTTTGCTAGATCCAGAGCCATGGTTGTCCCTCCAACCTCGCCAAACACCACACCAGTGGAACTGGCATCAACCCCAGTCACGCCGTCCTTAGCAACCGACCTACGAGCACGCTTCTTGGGCACTTGCCAGCCTTCAGTGGAAACAGGGGGGATCGCAGAGCTCTTCCGGAGATTCCTGGCATCAACCGAGCCCTGCAACTGAGGAGTCCTCCGATGCCTTAGAGCAGCCATCCACGGCCCATAAATCGGAGGAGATCGAGAGGTATCAGACACCGTTTCAGCACCACAATTGCCCTCAAGATGCAGCGAACCACAGGCGCTGCAAATGGCTTCAAGATGCTCATAGACAAAATGCTGCCAGAAAGGGTTGTCGTTGCCACAAACTCTAACCCCTGGCCTCAAAGGCTTCCTCAAATCCACTCTTACACAGGCGCGGGCGAAACCTCCTCTCTTCCTCTCCCTAGTAGCAGTGTCGAGGAAGATAAACATTCCAGCCACAGAGAGAATGGAACTGATGATGGACTCAGACCAGAATTCAATGGGAAGAGAGGGCATACGAATCCACAGAAGAACAGTGGACATGGATTCTTCAGACGGGATGAACTCTGGGCGCCAGTTCTCCATAGCAATTGGCTGCCCGTTAACAACCCAGGGCCTCCCCAACGCCAAAGCTTTGGCTTTCAGATCAGTGAAGCTGAACATATAATGGCAGTGAGCCATACACAAGACCTCAATTCCACCTGCAGCGCCTGCTCTGCGAAGCTCTCTGATAATGGCCTCAGGCGGAACCCATCTAGAGATGCTTTGGCCAATCACCGCCTTAATCCCCCATTCCACAGTTTCTTCCTTCAGTACCTGGGTTGGAACCTGGTGGACCTTCGGGAATTGCCGCTCAAGCTCCTCAACCACCGCCAGGGAAGGAGAAGACGCAACCCAGTCGAAACGGCGATCAGAAGAGCGAAGCTTCAGCATCCTCTGACCCGAACCTCCATCAACGGCCACCGGAGACGAATTCAGCGGAAGATCCGAAGACCTGCTTGGCGACATGGTCCCGACACCGGCCATCGCCGGAGATCAGGAGCAAGCACAACCGGTGGCACGAATCTAAAAGCACCACAGAACCAGGGAACCCAGTCCTACCGCTCACGATATTTAAAGCACCGCTCACGCTGAGGGTATCTTTACTGAAGCCGTGTATTTGATACGTGAAACTCCACCTCATCTTGATTTGAAAGGTCGATTAATGATAGCATTGAAATAAGTTAATGTGCTTTTGTAATTTATTTATTTATTTATTTATTTTTGCAAATAGTAACCTTCTATTTCCTTTTGTACCATCTCTTTATGCTTTTTTTATTTTTTTTATTTACTACATTACTCACGTACTATCAAAAGCATTGTAGCCACATACAAAAAAAAAAAAAAGCAGGCCATAATATCCGCAAAAAAAATTTGCTGCACCAAAAGATGATATAACAAATGCATACCTAACATACAGATTGATCGGTGCACGTGCCATCACGCGTGCGATGCACTACAAAATCTATTAAGCCTCAGCATGCATGGCAATATGTGCGCATGGCTAATTCATGCATTCAAAATGCGCTTGCTGCATCATCCTTCGATGCAGCAAGTATTTTTCTAATATCCAAAGCACAAAAGGCCACATGTTTAAAGATCGCCTAAACCTATCCATATATTTTTCATACTTTAGAACAAGTATATGTGAACCATTTGTTGTCATCCTAAAGTCAATTTTTATTGGATGTGCCAATGAACCATTATCAATTCTAGTGGTCCTATATTTTATAGGGGAGATAGAAACTTTAATCACCACTGTTGCTATGAAATCCGTTCTTTGAATCGGATGCGCTTCTAGTTTTTGATTTGGAAACCGATCTCATCGCCTCGGGGTGAAACCTGCAAGACAGTACGCACACAGAAGGTGCTGTGGGGGTTGTCCTCTGCAGAGGACCCTCTGATGCTCAAGTTAGTAGAGATTCACAGCAAGCAAATGTAAGAAGAAGACTCTCACAGAAGAGTTCCCCTTAGGCAGGTGTTCTCTCGGGAGCTCTGAGCTCAGGGGGAGCTTCAATGGAGTATCAGAGCCAGTGAATGAGTGTGAGTAATTGCGTAAAAGAATGCATAAGAATTGCCTAAGAGTTGCATACCTGAGAGATTGGAGGACTGTGGCATTTATGGGGGATCACCTGATTCCTTGGGCGTGTCGTGAGGAGAGGTCTAAAAGTCGCTATGATTTGAAACAGATTTGAATCAAGTTTGTTGTAGGACCAGTAGGATCCGTATCTTTTCGATTAAAGGATCGACGACTGGAAGAGCTGGTTGATGCCTTAAGATTCAGTGATCACATAGACCTAGGCCACTCTTGTGGATCCTAGGCCACTTTGGATATGATTCCTCATTTGGAATCTTATTCAGTTACAGTGAATTCGGACTCTCTCGAGCCAAATTCTGCAAAGGTATTTTGAATGCCTTGGTTCAGCCAGAATGAGGAATAACCTGGTTTTTCGAGGTATTGAATGGCTCGGCTCGGATTGCCAAGGTATGAGGATAGCTCAGGTTACCGAGGTACGGTCGGCTCATATGGCCAAGGTATGAGGATAGCTCGGGTTACCAAGGTACGGTCGGCTCAGATGGCTGAGGTATGAGGATAGCTCGGGTTACCGAGGTACGGTCGACTCAGATGGCCGAGGTATGAGGATAGTTTGGGTTGTCGGGGCGACTCGACTTTGTCAAAGGCGATTCGGCTTCGTTGTTTGGTTGTTATGCCAGCTGGCTGGTAGGATGTTTGGATTGGGCATGACCCAATTGTCGATGTGGGCGGTCAATAATGCAATGAAGATTTTACCCCTCATCACATGCCCCCCACTCCCTAGTCCGAAGTGTAAGTTCGGATATAAGGAGTAGAATTCTGGAGCAATCTTATTTGGGGGATTCAAAAAGGCAGGCAATGATAATCTCGTAAATGATGGGCCGCTGTTTCATTATCATTTTTTGCCGCAGCTCGAGGAGGGAACGCCTCGTTTCCAGCAAGCCGCGATAGCGGAAGTTCCGCGTGGCGGGACTCCTTTATTTCTGGCACCCATATCGGAGGTTTTGGCATCTCGGGCTTTCTCTCTGAAGCATTGATTTAAAGAGGGCTGGGGCGGTGCTCCTTCTGCAACGCTCCTTTGTCCCTATCATAGAGATTTTCCATTCTTTCTCTGAGCCCTTGCTTGTTGTTCGTATCCTATCCCCCATTCAGCCAATATGATGGGTCCAGGCAATGTTGCTTCTGAGGTAATCTTTGACGATCTAGATAGGATCCGTCGCTATTATAGGGTTCCTCTGGATGTAGCCTTATGGGTGCCGAGGACCGAGCGCCGGATTTCAACCGAGTTAAGCCAGGGAGTCTTCTTCTACGAGGAGAGCCTGAGGGTAGGTCTCTAATTCCCTCTTCACCCGCTGATACAGGAGGTGATGAGGTTTTACAACATATATCCAACAATGGTAGCCCCAAATAGCTGGCACAATCTTATCGGGTTCATCTCGATGTGCAGTCGTGTTGGGGTAACTACGACCCTTCCCATATTTCGAGTCTGCTACAACCTGGTTTCTGAAAGGAGCTCTGAGTGGCCCTACATTGGTCCCCAGAAGTCGTTCAAGATGATTTCTGATAACAATTCTTTGATAAAGGAGTGGAAGTCCTGATTTTTTATTGCCGAAGGAAACATTAGTTTGGATTTTCCGAAAGGATGGGCGAGTTATGTGAAGGATCCGGAGGCGTGCCCAGAGTTGAGCGAGCAGGAGAAAAGAGATCTGGTTATCCTTCGCAGTGGTCAGGAGGTCTCAGCCAGCACTCTGTTAGCAGAAGATGCCCTTTTCGCCGCCGGGCTTAATTCTATCGACCCTCAAGGTGAGTCTTTGCTCTAATGGTCAGCATATTTATGTAATTTTGCTACTGTTCAACTGAACATATGTTGTGTTTTCAGCCGAGAGGTCCGCATTTGTGGGCCAAATAAGGAAGGAGCTGGGCAAGCGCCACAGGGGCTCTAGCTCCGGGGACAAGCATAGGTCCGAGAAGAGGGCCCATCCTTCCGGGTCTCGCTTAAGGGAACCTAGGAAAGACGGCGTCGGCTGCCACTCCTCTGCTTCAAAGAGGGAGGAAGCTGAAACGCCGGCTGTAACTGATAAGCCCTCCTTGCCGGAGGGGGGCAAGGTAGTGGAGGAAACCATTGGGGGGAGCTCGAAAGGAGCCGCTAAGGTTTCCCCCTTTCAAATAGTGATCATATCATATGACGCCGAGGAGATGTCGCCGGTCCGTCCAGCGATCCTCTCGCCAAATGTTCTTCAGTTACCAGTGGTGGAAAGTCCACTGCGTATAGAAGAGGCCCCTGCTTAGGTGGAGGGGCCAGGAGAGATAGTGGCAGCTGCCGAAGTCCTAGTGGAGCCACCTGTTGAAAGGTTGGTGGAGGTCGAGGTGCCTCCTGTTGAGGGTCTTTCTGTTACGGTACCAGGGGATGCCGTGAAAGAGATTGAAGTTCAGGTGGAGTCTACCGGAGATGGAGTGATAGTCGGAGAGGAAGAGGAAGAAGAAGAAGAATTACTGGATGAAGGGGGCGCTCGGGCCAAGGCTCCCTCAGCCGGGGCCAAAGCATCTGAGGCTCTGCAGGCCAGAGTCTTGATGGAGGAAGCCGAGCGAATGGCAGTTCCTCAGGCCGAAGCCCCTCAGGCCGGCTCGTCGGCCATGGTTCTCTTGTCCACAGCTCAGAGGTGGACGACATGCTTACTGCCTTAATGAGGTCTATTTTGCGCACGGGGGGAAGTTCCTCGATGGACAAGCCTGCGGTCGAGGATATCATCGATGCAGCTTTCGATCGGCTTGGGGCGCCGAAGGATATTTATCTTCTCCCCGAAATTAGTAATGCTACTCTTATGAAGATTGCTTCAAACTATGCCTCCCGGGTAAGCTATTGTGCCAAAGTTATAACTCATGATGGGTCGGTTTAGCCATGGTTTCTTACTTGTATTTTTCTTGCAGAATGCCTTGATTACAAGGCGCTGAAGTGGCGCTTAAATTTGGCCACTGGGGCTTGCGCTCAGGCCAAGAAGGAGACGGCCGACCTTCGGGCAAGGGTAGATTCAACCAGCCGGCTTTCTAGGGCCTTGGCGTCCGGTAAGGTGGACTTAGAGAGGGTGAGCGAGTCTTACCAACTTGCAGCCAAAAGGGCCTCTCGGCTTGAGGCTCAGGTCAGAGAGCTCCAGGGTTTCCATGAACAATCGGACAAGGCTTGCCTGGAGTTATCCCAAATTAAGGCTAAGCATGCCGATGAAGTTAGGGCCATGCAGCAGTATTTTGAAAAAAGATGGGACCAGCTGAAGGCTAGCCATGCTGAGGAGAAAAATAATTGGGACAGGAGGCTCAAGAAGGAAGAGCATAGGTGCCGGCGGCAGTGGGATCAGCTTACCGGTCTGGATAAGGAACTCACCGATATGGAAAATCGGCTGAAATGGCAACATGAGCAGATCGCTAGGCTCACCAATGATCTTGATCAATCTCGATGGGAAATCGGGGATAAATAGTCCCGAATTAATGACCTTAAGAAGGGTCTCCAACAAAATAAATTGGCCAAATTGAAGGCCTTGGAAAAGGTTTCGGAGCTGAGCAATAAAATGGCTCTGCAGGAGGAAGAGGAATGGTGTCTTCCCATTTATTTGCTTTCGGTGCTTTTCTTTTGCTCGTAGGCTCAAACGTCCTGTTGTTTTGCAGATGGGTAGAATTGGGCTCGAGGCATAGGAGTAATTTAAGGCTCTAAGGGCAGAATTGTCCGCGAGTCGCCAGATGAATTTCGATCTTGGGAGCCAGTTAGCTGAAGCCAACAATCGGATCGCTTCAACTGTGGAGGAGTACAAAAGGTCTGCCCAATTTTCTGAAGAACATAGAGAGGCTTGTGCCGATGCATTCCGGTTTGGCGAGGAGGAAACCCAAGCGAAAATCTCTCGAACGTATCCCGAGTTGGATATGTCCTTTTTGGATGCCGAACGTTTTGATGCTTGCACCCCGGGGGCCGAAGAAGCCGAGTATGAGGATATTTCGAACGTCGACCTTGACGCTATCCTGAGCCCTAATGAGGCAGTGGCTTCTGAAGAATGCCCTTGGTCTGCTGCCGAGGAATCTGAGATTCCTCTTTCTACAACATTTGAAGTGGGTGAATCGAGTCAAGCCCTTTCGGACGTTATCAAAGAGGTTCTTGGGACTGACCTGGACCCTGATTCTTAAGGGTCGCTTATATATTTTTGCTTTTTCAATCTGTAATCTAATTGAAATTGAATGAATCTTCTGATCTCTCTTTGCCTTATCGTTTTGGTCATTTCCTTTCTGAAGGACCTTTTTGTTGGGAGTTTCCTTAATGGTAAATGAATCGTAAGTGAAATGCGCTTTAAGGTCGGATAGCCCTTGGGGGTTCCGAATTGAAGACTCTGCCAGATCGACTGGTTTTGCTGATGCATAAAATCATTCGGCTTTTCCATGGAGCGTAATTCCAACTTTGCCTCGGTTGGGGCCGAGGTTAGGTGTGCGCGAACTGACTCGGTTTGCTAAGGCACGAAATGGTTTGGCGTGAGAGGGCCAAAAATGGCTCAAATACCTCGGCTGGGGCCGAGGTTAGATAGTTCGGTTTGTCCGAAGCAAAGGGTTGGTACGTTTTTCGTTGAGGCATACGAAATGGCTTTGCTAAAGGACACTCTGTTTCTGCTCAAGGCATTTATCCCGCTGGCTTTTTTCAATGTGGGTCCTTTTAGCGTACGCGATAAGCATTTGATTGCCATTGGTCGGCATCATTTTCGAAAGGGAATTTCCCAGGTCTGCCCATATCTCAAGGATCTGTGACTGATTTCCTGCATTTAAGGCTCTTGATTCGAGTTCAGAGGAAAATCTTCGTCTCTTGTCATGGCCTGGAAGGCGCATCCGGCGCGCTTTGGAAAGTACCCTTTTCTTTTGATCTACCACGTGGCAGCGTGGCCAGGGCGTTTCAAATTTCGGGGCTCCCTTCTTTAATGACTGCCCCCAGTTTGCTTGCCTATAAAAAGGGCAGGGAGCGGACTGTGTTAGGCCATCTCCCAAAACCTTCTATTTTCTGTGAGTTGTAAGGGCTTTCATGGTGCCTGTTTCGTTGAGAGCGGAGAGATCGAGGTTCCCTTTTGAAAGCTGGTTTGTCCCAGATAGCTGGGATGATGGAGAAGCTGCTGAAGAGCAGGTAGTCCTCAAGGGAGGAATTCTCGGAGGTCATATGGAGAGCGCACGGGATGCCGCAGAGGTCATATGGGGAGCGCACGTATGCGCTTCCTGTGTGTCCTTTGCCACTTGCCATGGGGACCATAGGAAATGCAAAGCATACGGATCCCCCATGGCTAACATGGACTTCGCCTCCTCCCTCAGTTTGATTCCTCAGTTCATCCGCCTAAGGAATCTTTTTCCATGTGAAGAGGAAGGAGGGTGGTGTTGGACTGTTGGTTCTCTGTCTTTATTGTTGGGCGGTGGCTAGCAGTCCAGCATCCCACTTGGGGGGATGCTTCATTGGCATAAGTATCCATAGGTCTTTGACCTGGTTATGATCCCCCAACGTGTCCATTTGAGGGATCCATGGATGGTGTACTTTGTTCTTTCACATTAACCAGTGGCTCAACAGAGCTTATCTGGTTTCTCTGATTTCTAGGATCGGATGTAGAGACATCATTATCGACCGAAGTTGCTCAGCCGAGCTTTTATTTTATCTTTATTTCCTGTGCTATGATGCACTTGTAATGCCTCTCATGAGGTTGTAATTCTTTCATCAATAAAGAAAGTTTCTACTCTTTCTTCTTTTAACATCTGTTTCTTTTTCCGATGTGATTGTGTTGAGAGTCGCTATTCTCATTTTATGCTTTTTGGACCGCAGCATAATCTATAAGTCCAGCAGCGCTTTTGCTACTTTGTTTTTGTTAACATAATATTCAGTCCTATATGGAGGAAGCGTTCATCTCTGTTTAGGTCAGAGGGAGGCCTGGGCGGCCCTGCGAGCTCATGTGGTGAACATGATCTTACTTAAGGGATGAAGTACGTATTTCTTTGAAAAGAAATAACTTGCATAATTTTGCTGGTAAGCGAGGAAAGGTTACTTACCTCTGTCGAAGTGTGATAGGACGCCTTAGTCGCATCAGAATGTTTGAGAAATTACTCGACTAGGCCAAGGCTTCCAGAAATATATTACTCGGTTTGGCCGAGACTTCAGAAATATATCACTTGGTTTGTCTGAGGCTTTGGAAATATCACTCGTTTTGTCCGAGGCTTCGGAAATATATCACTCGGTTTGTCCGAGGCTTTGAAAATATATCACTCGGTTTGTCCGAGGCTTCGGAAATATATCACTCGGTTTGTCCGAGGCTTCAGAAATATATCACTCGGTCTGGCCGAGGCTTCAAGATTATATTTTACTTGGCGCTGCCAAGGTACGGAGACCATCACTCGGCTTGGCCGAGGCTTCAAGATTATATTTTACTTGGCGCTGCCAAGGTACGAAGACTGTCACTCGGCTTGGCCGAAGCTTCAAGAATATATCACTTGGTTTAGCCGAGGCTTCAGAAATATATCACTCGGTCTAGCCGAGGCTTCAAGATTATATTTTACTTGGCACTGCCAAGGTACGGAGACTGTCACTCGGCTTGGCCGAGGCTTCAGGAATATATCACTCGGTTTGGCCGAGGCTTCAAAATTATATTTTACTTGGTGCTGCCAAGGTACGGAGACCATCACTCGGCTTGGCTGATATATTTTACTTGGCGCGGCCAAGGTACGAAGATCGCTCGGCTTGGCCGATATATTTTACTTGGCGTGGCCAAGGTACGGAGATCGCTCGGTCCGGCCGAGGATTTCATAACCTGCTTCTCATTGCAGCTTTCAGGAGAGTTATATAAATTTCGCGAGCCTTTGAGAATTAAATTTAATTCAATGAACAAAAATAAGTTTAGTAAGAGCATACTTTCACTGATGATATGCATGGAGATTGTCTGAGTTCCACGTCCGAGGAATAGATTTTCCATCCAAATCTTGGAGTTTGTAGGTGCTGGGTCTAATTACTTCCGTCACTTGGTAGGGACCTTCCCAATTTGGGAACAATTTTTCTTGCTCTAGTGGCTTCGAGATGGATGCCTTCCGAAGCACCAGATCGTCAGGGAGGAAAAACTTCCCTCAGACTCTGGTGGAGTGATAACGAGCTACTCTTTGTTGGTAGGCGGCCATCCGGATTCGGGCCTTCTCCCTGACTTCTTCTATCAAGTCAAGATTAGTTCGGAGCTGCTCATCATTAGATTCTTCTGAATAGCCTTCCACACGAGGGGAGGGGAGTCCGACCTCCACAGGGATTACGGCTTCTGTGGCCAAAGCCATCTTGAATGGGGTCTACCCTGTGAGTACTCTCTCAGTAGTCCGATATGCCCACAATACATGGTAGAGCTCCTCGGCCCATCTGCCTTGCGCCCGGTTGAGCCGAGCTTTAATTCCCTGTAGGAGAGTTCAGTTGGTTACCTCGGCTTCTCCATTAGCTTGAGGATGTCCGACCGACGTCAGGTTATGGAGAATGCCATGATCCTCACAGAACTCTCGAAACTTAGGGTTGTCGAACTGCTTCCCATTGTCGGTGATGATAGTGTGGGGAAGACTAAAGCAACAGATGATGGATCTCCATACGAAGTCTTTAGCGCGGGCTTCGGTTATCTGGGCGACTGCTTTGGCTTCAACCCATTTAGTAAAATAATCAATTGCAACAAATAAGAACTTCCTTTGCCCCGTTGCAAGGGGGAAAGGGCCAAGAATATCCATCTCCCACTTGGCGAAGGGCCAGGGGAATGATATGGAAGTCAGGTGCGCCGAGGGGAGCCTCTGAACATTTGAATGCCTCTGGCATGAATCACAAGTTCGAACGAGATCATCGGTGTCTTTTTGCATCGTCGGCCAATAATACCCTTGATGCAGCACTTTGTGGCATAGAGCCCGACCACCGAGGTGATTGCCGCAGATGCCTTCGTGGACCTCCCGAAGAGCATAGTCGGCCTCTGTTGGTCGGAGGCATTTGAGTAGCGGCATTGAGAAGGACTGCTTGTACAGCCGGTCATCAATCAGAACATAATGAGATGATTGCAATTTTAACTTCCTTGCTTCCTTTCTATCAGTGGGCAGCAACTCTTCCTTGAGGTATTGGTGCGAGGGGTCCATCTAGGATGGTTCGACGTTAATCTGCATCATCTGATCAGCATCGGCAATGCTGGGCTTCTCTAGGACCTCCAAATGGAATTTCGCTCGAGATTTATTGACTCTGCAGTCGCCAGGCGGGACAGTAGGTCGGGGCGTGTGTTTTTAGTCCTTGGGATCTGAATAATTTTAAATTCATCAAAATAGGAGGATAGATCACGCACCTTTTGGAGGTACCGAATCATACTCACTCTCGAACCTCGAATTCTCCCTGCACCTGGCCAGCCACCAATTGGGAGTCGGTGTAGGCAGTCAGTTTTTTGACTTTAAGCTCATGGGCATTCGAAGTTCGGAGAGCAATGCTTCATACTCTGCTTCATTGTTTGAAGCCGAAAAGGAGAAGCGGATGCCGTATTCGAAAGTTGCGCCTTTCGGACTGGTGAGGACCAGGCTGGCGCCAAAACCGCCTGCGCTGGAGGATCCATCAGCGTGAAGCAACCATAGGGCACTGGGCTTTGGTTGTCCGGGTGTATCCGAAGCAGAGCCATCTTCGGGTATGGTGCATTCGAGGAGGAAGTCCACCAGAACCTGGGCTTTAATGGCTGGATGAGGCTGATACTAAATGTCGTGCTCGCTCAGTTTGATAGCCCATTTGGTCATTCTCCCCGATGCTTCTGGACGATGGATAATTGCCTTGAGGGGTTGGTTAGATAGGACGATGATAGTGTGCGCTTGGAAGTATGGCCGTAGCTTTCGGACTGATGTCACCAGGCTAGGACCATCTTTCGACTCGAGTATACCTTGTTTCAGCGTCCTTGAGCAATTTGTGGACATAATAAATAGGTCTTTGAACTTTGTTCTCCTCTCTAATTAGCACCGAGCCAACAACGTCTTCAGAGACCGCCAGGTATAGATTCAGCACTTCCCTTGGCTTTGGGCTGCTGAGGAGAGATGGTGAGCCGAGGTATTTCTTGAGGTCTTTGAAAGGACTTCTGGCAATCAGGGGTCCATTGGAAGTCTTGGCCGACTGGAGCACTTTGAAGAAGGGAAGGCATTTCTCAGCCGATCGGGCAATGAAGCGGCTGAGGGCGGCTACCCTTTTGGTGAGGCGTTGCATGTCCTTGACTGACCCAGGTGGGGCCATTTGTTGTAGGGCTTGGATCTTCTGAGGGTTTGCCTCGATGCCTCGCTGAGAGACCACGAAGCCAAGGAATTTTTTGGAATTGACCCCGAAGGCGCATTTGGTGGGGTTGAGCTTCATCTGATACTTTTGAAGTGTAGCGAAGCTCTCTGCAAGATCCTTGACGTGTTGGGATGCCTCCTTGCTTTTCACCAGTATATCATCAACATACACCTCCATATTCTGACCGATTTGCTTCTTGAAGACTTTGTTGACCAGCCTTTGGTAGGTGGCACCTGCATTTTTCAAACCAAAGGGCATAACTCGGTAGCAATAAATACCTCGGTCGGTGATGAAGAGGTTTTCTCCTCGTCTTCGGGCGCCATTCGGATTTGGTTGTAGCCTGAATAGGCATCCATAAAAGTCAGCATTTGATGGCCTGAAGTTGAATCCACGAGCTGGTCGATCCGCGGAAGAGGAAAGCTATCTTTTGGCAGGCCTTATTGAGGTCAGTAAAATCGATGTAGATCCTCTATTTGCCATTCGACTTTTTCACTATGACCACATTCGCCAGCCAGTTGGGGTAACTAACCTTCCGGATAAACTTGGCTTTGATGAGTTTATCCACCTCTTCTTCGATGGCTTTTTGGCGCTCAGGGGCGAAGCTCCTTTTCCTCTGCTTAATGGGCCTAAATGTCTCGTTCATGCTGAGGCGATGGACCAGGATGTCTTGCCTAATAGACCAGGCGAAGACGTCAGCATTCCTCCGAAAGACTTCGATTAATTCTTGCCGAAGCTTTCCTTCTAGCTGTGACCCGACCTTTATAGTTCGGTCGGGCCGAGCCTCATCAAGTGGTACCTCCTTCGGTTCTTCGGTCGGCTCTCCTCGTTGCTTGGCGAGATCTTCCCAAGCATCCAGCCCGTCCACCTCGGGCTTTTTGGATTGAAGGTCGGCGGTGAAGCAATACCAAGCTATGATCTGACTTCCTCAAGCAACCCCCAATCCCCATTCGGTGGAGAACTTCATGGCGAGATGGGAATAAAAATGATGGCTTTGAGGGATATTTGCCTCGGTCTGCCGAGGATGGCGTTGTAGGGAGACCTTAGCTTGGTCACGAGGAAATCCATGAGCACGGTAGCCACATGGGGCCAGGTGCCGGCTCAGACTGACAGAGTGATAACTCCTTCAGGAATTATGGAGTCACCTATGAAGCCCACTAGGGTGGACTCCACCGGTGAGAGGCTTTCTACCCGAAATTTTAATCTCACAAAGGCGTCGAAATATAGAACATTAACAAAGCTTCCACTATCAAACAAATTCGTGTACATCATAATTATTCATATTTAAAGATACAACCAGAGCATCATCGTGGGGGTATGTACCTCCCCAAGGTCTTCATCAGAGAAAGTGAGCTCATCGATTCGAGCCTTCTTTGGTAAATTTTCCTCCTCGCCTAGCCAAGAGGATGGGGATCCGGCCGCCATTATCACATTGACATTGCCGAGAACTGAGGGATTCGGTGGAGGAAGCTGGCGAGGCTCGGGTTGGCGATTTTCCTTATTGTTTGGCTCAGGGGGACCCCCTGAACCAGTCCATCCTGCCCC
The DNA here is from genome assembly GCA_900491605.1 of Calamus simplicifolius. Lineage (NCBI taxonomy): Eukaryota > Viridiplantae > Streptophyta > Magnoliopsida > Arecales > Arecaceae > Calamus > Calamus simplicifolius. Next base: position 133,503 of record UESW01001391.1, on the reverse strand, counting down.
ACCAAATCAATCGCTCGATCTCGTTCTTTAGCTACCAGTAGTCTTCAGTATCATGCCGTAGTCCCGATGAAAGCGGCAGTACTTGGTAGGATCCCTCCGAGTTGCATTTCCTCGAAGAGGGGGAGGCTGGGGAATTTGCCACTCGATCTCCATCAGGATCTGCGCTCTTGGCACGGTAAGGGGAGTGTAGCGGTCGAACCTTCGGGCCGGACTTCGGGTTTGGTCTCGAGGCAGCGGTGGAGGAGCTTATAGTGGCGAAGTGGGCTAGTACGGCGGTGGGCCCGTTGCTTGTTCGAGCCCTCTGCCTTCTTCTTCTTCTTTAGCTACTCGGCCCGAGCTGATTCCTCGATTCTTTAACCCTGGCATACTTGTTCGCCAGGGACATCATGTCTGAAAGGCTCTTCGGGTAATTAACCTCTAAAGCCAAGTAGAAGTCTCCCTCCTTGGACACTCCTCCGGCCAGGGCGGACATGGCCACCTTGTGGTTGAGATGGTCAACTTCTAAGAGGGCCGTGTTGAAATGGCCGAGGTAATTCTTCAGTGATTCCCTCTCTCTCTGCTTGACCTCGGAGAGGGAATCAGATCTCTGTCGCTGGCGACGGCTGCTAACGAATTGGCTGATAAGCAAATAACTTAGCTCGTCAAAAGAATCAATGGAAACTGGCTTCAAGCTGTTGAACTAGGTTCGGGCAGGTCTCCTTAGGGTGGAGGGGAAGGCTCTGCACAGGATCGCATCTGATGCTCCATGAAACATCATGATGGATCTGAAGCTGCTGAGATGGTTGTCGGGATCGATGGATCCATGATATGGCTCAATGGTAGGGAGCTTGACATGAGGGGGAATCACTTTCCTCATGATCCTCTCAGAGAATGGGATGCCCTGCTCTGCTTTCGGTTGGGATGGAGGAGCTTGCCTGGCGGCGTCTAACTTTCGACGCCATTCTTGCCGCATCTCCTACATCTGCTGCCTGATCCCCTCGTCCAGAGTGGTAGGAGGGATCGGGCGATGGGAAGGCGGCAACAACGTCGAGCTCTGGGAAGACACCGGAGAAGGGGAACGAACCCGCCTAGATCTGAGCGGGCTCTTCCCTTCAGCTCGTTGCAGTGCTGGTTTTGCCTTTGCGGCTGGCGATGATAATCCGCTGCATCTGGCGGATTAGAGGAAGAAATTGCTGGCGGAGCAGGGGCAGCGGCCTCTTCGTGAAGCTGAGGAGCAGGGACGGCAGGGCCAGGAGTCACCTGGAGTCCCTGGACCAACTGGGTCAATGCCTGGACCTGCTAGACCAGAGTGGCGAACTGGTCCAACGTTACCACCGTTGCCAGTAGCAAAGGGTTTCAGCTGGCGGTGGCGGTGGAGGTACCGCACCGCTAATCGGATCAGGCCTTTGAGAGGCGGCCTGATCTTGAGCTTCAGACGTAGCTCTTTTTTGATTGGCCATTAGAGGATGCTTCTTCTGATTTTTTGAGTCTTGTCTTATGGATCAGAAGTTTATGGGACTTGGGGCCCTTCCTTTAGCGCCAATCTGTTGCTGCGGAAATCCGTTCTCCGACTCGGATGCGCTTCTGGTTCCTGATCCATACGCCAATCTCGTCGCCTCGGGATGGAACCTGCAAGACAGTCTGCGCGCAGAGGGTGCTGTGGGGGTTGCCCTCTGCGGAGGACTCTCAGACGCCCAAGTCAGTGGAGATTCACAGCAAGCAGATGTGAGGAGAAGACTCTCACAAAAGAGTTCCCTTTAGGCGGGTGTTCTCTCGGGAGCTCTGAGCTTAGGGGGAGCTTCAATGGAGTATCAGAGCCAGTGAATGAGTGTGAGTAATTGCGTAAAAGTATGCGTAAGAATTGCCTAAGAGTTGCATACCTGAGAGATTGGAGGACTGTGGCATTTATAGGGGATCACCTGGTTCCTTGGGCGTATCGTGAGGAGAGGTCTGAAAGTCTCTATGATTCGAAATGGATTCGAATCAAGTTTGTTGTAGGACCAGTAGGATCCATATCTTTTCAGTTAAAGGATCGACGGCTGGGAGAGCTGGTTGATGCCTTAAGATTCAGTGATCACATAGACCTAGGCCACTCTTGCGGGTCCTAGGCCACTTCTGGGTATGATTCCTCGTTTGGAATCTTATTCAGTTACAGTGAATTTGGACTCTCCCGCGCCGGATTCTGCAGAGGTATTTCGAATGCCTTGGTTCGGCCAGAACGAGGAATAACCTGATTTTCCGAGGTATAGAATAGCTCGGCTCGGATTGCCGAGGTATGAGGATAGCTCGGATTACCGATGTATGATCGGCTTAGATGGCCGAGGTATGAGGATAGCTCGGGTTATCGAGGTACGGTCGGCTCAGATGGCCGAGGTATAAGGACAGCTCGGTTGTCGGGGCGACCCGACTTTGTCAAAGGCGATTCGGCTTCGTTGCTTGGCTGTTATGCTAGCTGGCTGGTAGGGTGTTTGGATTGGGCATGACCCAATTGTCGATATGGGCGATCAATAATGCAATGACGATTTTACCCCTCATCAACCACCACTTTCATTTAGATGATGAAATAAAAAGTGATCTATTTAAGCAATCTCACTCCCAAATCATGTAATGCCTGTCATGATAAGATAAGATTCCTATGATAACTCAAATACAAGTACCTAATTCGATTGTATGATATAGAGTTTGATAATATATACACTATGGTATTATACACGTATCACTCTTTTATGAGAATAATGTTTACATATATATCTAGGTGGATTTAATACCTTAAACTAAAAATTGGACATAAACTAAAGCTAGAATCAAAGAAAAAATGCGAATCGAATGACATTTAATTAAATTATTTTTTATGCATGGGCTTATATGCAAAATATTTCATTGCAATTATTTAAAAAATATGATAAAAAAGCCTAATGCACAAGGTTGATATAATTTAGCATACTGCATCCATGACACAAATGAATCAACAAATTAAACATCGTACTGCATAAGAGCCAATTAAGCAGTAGGTTACCTAACAAATATTGTAGTTAATTTGGAGCATGCTGTATAATGGATTAAAGCTTTTCTTCGGAGTTTGGTTTGGATCGAAGAGTTTTAACAACAACAACAACAATAACAACGCATCTACGAGCTAATATTGAAATGAATTTTCTTGCAAGGGCTCTTGACATATGAAAATCTATCAGGCTGATTTAATTTATCTACCATTCATATCACCAGAGGACAACCACAGAGGCACAGAGCTTCAGATTAATGAGCTATAATGTCCCTGTCATGTTATTAGAAACATATGCCACTGTAACCATATTTAATGTTATGATACAAGTAATGGAGCATTCTGGAATACATCAATGCCATCATGGCTCAAATGCTCATACCAAGGTATCACCCAGCTTCAATCATGTCATCAAAGGATAATCCTACTCTAATATACTCACAAATATACACCTAAACTTACAGGGGCTCTCTCTTTCTCTCTCTCTCTCTATAAATATAAGGCTAGGATATAAGGCTACCATGATTCTCTCTCTCTTTCTCTTGTGATACTCTATTGGATACAAAGAAAATGAAGGAAGATAAAATGGAAAGAAGAAAAGTAAAAAGAAAATATTTTCTCTCCTTATGTTTGGATGAGTGAAAAAAAATAAAAAGAAAAGAAAAGTTGATAATTTACAATGATAATAATACCCTTATTACAAATGCTTACATACTTTTTATCAATGGCCTAATATTTATTCTTTGGGAAGGTCAATATCAGCATCCTTGAATTTTCTCTTTGAAATCGAGAAAACTTTTAGATACCCTCCTGTTTTCTTCTCTATTTTTTTTTTTTTCTTTCTATTTTTCTCTCCATTCAAATACTGTGTAAATATAAGGCTAGGATATTTTTGTTTTAAAAATGAAAGAAAAAATATAAGAATTGACATTTTCTGGTCATTGCCATTGGTAAAACATGCACGAGGAACATGATATTTTAGGCCATTATAAATTTGACATCATTTCAAAATATCGCTTTGATGATTGAAATTTCCATTCAAAACCTCTCATTTTCAGAGAGAGAGAGAGAGAGAGAGAGAGAGAGAGAGAGAGCCACCTAAACTCTCATTTTCCACCATGGTCCCAAAGTCTCCCTGGGGGCACCAAGGACCCAGCCAGGCCGGTCCAATCACCCGGCCTAACCCGTCCCTCTCCGTCTCCCTCGCTTGCGCGTTGGACCGCCCCCACCTCGTGAGCTGCCCCCCCTCGGCGCCCCTCGTTCACACCGAAACGTCGCACCTGCGGCGCGCTCGTGCCCGCGCCTTCCCAACCCCCCATGTGGCCCGTCTCGTGCTCCGTAGCCCTACCAAAAAAAGAACAGTCATCGCAGAGCAACATGAGACATTAGAAGACTTGAGAGTTGAGACCCCATTGTCCCATTATAGCGTCCTCGACTTCGAGCAAGATTAAAACTTAAATGCGTACCGCCCATTGCGCTCTGAGCGCTTGAAATAATGAGGGGTGTGTGTGTGTGGCCTTTGGGGTGGTGACAAGAAAACCACTAGCTTTTCTCCTCAATGGATAGAAGATACTCACTCTATTGTTTTAACAGTCTTGCAAGGGTCGTGGACTTCAACGCTCCCACCAACTTCACCACCACAAAAGATTTAAGCCTTAAACCGAGAGGAGTACCGTCCATTGGGCTCCGACTCCGAGCATGTGAAAATAATGAGAAGGGTGCCCGGGCTTTGTGTGGTGACAAAAAACGGCTAGATTTTTGTTACAATAAAGTAGAATTATGGGGTGCTAAATCTATGGAGTATGGATATGGTCTAATGTTATTTTTAAGGGGTTGTGGGTCTCTGTCAGAGTTATGACAACAAAGCGAGTGTAACGCATGGTATGATGGGATCATGGGAATTTGGTTATTGTCGCGGTGAGGGGGTAGATGATGCGCATGTGTGGTTGATTTAATAAAGGGGAGCATAGCAGTGAAGCGCTTTGTGGCAACCCCCCCACATTTCTGTCCCTGCCCCCCACCCCCCAACGTGCACTGCCGTATACTTTTCTATTAGACCACAAAGGAATCCTATGCTCTTTAATTTGTTCTTCTTATTCCCTCTCTTCCTCCTCTCTCTCTCTCTCTCTCTCTCTCTCTCTCACTCTCTGCACTTGGGTTTAAGTATGCACGTTTGTGATTTTACTGCTCAATAAATGATTAAAGTATCAGGCTTTAGTTTAATCTTGTACTATTATAATCTAAAGGTTTAGCATGGCAGGAACGAATCCCTTATTGAATTCCATGTTTCATGCATGCATGCCTTTTTTCATTTTTGGATGAATTTGAAGAGGACAAAAAGAATCCAATTTTGTCCCTTTATTATTATGATCCTCACTTCAAACTCCCTTTTGTTTCTTGAGGATTACCATATGAAAGATATCTGTTATGTGCTAGCAATACCAAAGCATTCCCTTAAAAACTTGCATAGAGTATTATGTACAGACTTTGAGGATATTCATTAATTTTGAATTATATTTTAAAAATTATAATAATATATCACTTAAAATCTCTTGATCATCTAATTTTGTTGGCAAGATTGCTAGTATATTTTGAGTATCTAATTTTACTTCCATTCCAAGGGTGGCAACTGGCAAATATGAATTGAAGTAGCATAAAATTACATCTTCACTTGGTCCATGTGCATGGGATTATATAAAGTGGTTACTATGATTGAGAAGAAATTATGATTGCCTCATTTTAACATGAACAATTCAATAGAGAAAAAATATGCAACTTTTTAGATTTGATGAGTTGTTGCATACCATAAATGTATGGCATAGAAAGCAGTCAAATTATGAATTATAGCAAGTGATTAATTTCTTTCAAATCTAATATACATAAATTTAATGACAAAATCTCCTGTATATGCAATCGATTATCTTTCCTCTAATTATGCATGTGCTTGCATATTTGATAGCTTTATTTTTTTAAATCATTAATTAACTGTGATAGGCATATATATGTGTTTTAAAAAATTAAAAACATAATATAATAGTTTAATTCTAATATAAAAAAAAGATCAATCTAGTGCATGAGGTTTTATGGAATATAACAAAAGTAAGACGGAACATATTTTTGAATCTAATATAGTAGCTAAGATATGATTAATTTTAATATGAATAGTTAAATTATAGTTTTCAATGTGATCATCATTTTGAGTATAGTTATCAGAATCAGATCGAACCGACCGATTGAATCAGGATCCAAAGGCCAAGTTGGTCCGATTCTAACATAAAATCGGATGTATAAATGATCTAGAATAATCCGATCAACCCATCCGGTTCATTTATGAACTTGTCAATCCAACCTGAACCGGATGAATTTACGGGTTTTATTACATGCTAACCTTAAATTTTTTATTAAAAAATATTTTTTATTAATATAAATATATTTTTATATTAAAATAATTGATCGATAGTTCAATCAATGATCCAACAGTTTCAATCAGTGACCCAACGGTTGAACCAGTGATCCGGTAACTTGAGTCCTTGGCCGAATCGATGTTCGGGTTGGGTATGATAACTACGATTTTAAGTTAAAAATTAGGAATCTATTTATTCACAAGAAAGAAAAGGGAAAGTAAAATAAGTTTTATTGCTTCATGGGCTATATAGGCTGGTGGTGCCTTGCCAGCTCTTTCATGTGAGAACATTTAAAGCCCTTATTGCGCTAAAGCAATTTCTTTCCCCTTGGCTCAACCTCTCAGTTACCTTATCATCCTTGGCCTTTTGTACAACTGTCTCCTAGCAGGGCGCATGTGAAAACCAAAGCATAAAAATGTGTGTCCAAGCCATAGGATTCGCCTGTGCTCTGAATTAAATCAACCAATGTCGAAGTGAAGTGCCACTTTGCAGCAATGCATCATGAAATAGATGCACCAATTCCACAGTGACTGATGAGATTGTGGCACCTTTTGTGCAAGAGAGGCGCTTAAACAATTGATTCTACATGGTTTTCCCACTGCCAATAGATGTTCCCCTACAAAGGCCATTGGTCACAGCCACAGGTCTCTCTCTCCTCTCTCTCTCTCTCTCCAAACAAAATTACATAGCATCTGACTTTCTCTGTCATGCTGTAAAAAGTTGCAGAAACAAAGTCCCCCTTAAACGCAGGGGCCTATTTAAGCCTCCACAGGAGGAACCCAAAGAGCCACTCATTTCCATAACACTCTTTTTTTTTTACTTTTTTTTTTTTTTTGGCTTCTTTTATTCCTACTCCTATTTATATTTTTCTGGGTTGCAGGGCTGCCCACATTGAGAAAGGGTACTGAAAGCCTTCTTCTTTCAGCACCCTGAGACAACACCTTTCTACCATCCTACCTCCTCCTTTTGCTTTCCCTCATCACCTTTCTCTCCTCTCTTCTCTCTCTGCAACACCTTTCTTCGCACAAGCATGTCGGGCTTATATACTCACAGCTTCTCCCCCGCGAGAGCCCTCTCCCCACAGATAAGAAGCACACCAGATATAGATAGGTACAACGAGATATATAGAGTCGTAGATGTTGTTTTGATGTCTCTTCTCTTAAATTTTCAATCTTTTGTATGATATCTGGCGTTTATGAATCTTTGGTTGTTGTCTTTGTTATTGGTATAGTCAGTACTTGGCAGAGCTGTTGGCGGAGCATCAAAAGCTGGGACCTTTCATGCAGGTGCTTCCTATATGTAGCCGTTTGTTGAATCAAGGCGAGTGCTTTATGGGGTTTTCCTGCTGTCTTTCTTTCTTAATTTAGGTTTCGGTTATTTGCTAGTTCATCAGCTTTTCAGGCTGTGTTCACTGGTTTTTGTTATGTCTGATGTCATTGCTTGATAGATTTAACATAAAAATGCTTTCGTTTTGCTATAGCGATATTAGGAATTGGAATTATTGAACCCAGGTTGGTGCTGTAATGCATTTCCGTGGTAGAATTTTTGCAGTTGCTCATAAGATGAGCCTTTAGGTTTCTATGAGTTTGTGAGCATGGTTGCAATTATAGGACTGCTGAACCAGAAGTGTATTGTTCCATGCAATCTAAGTAGTGCCTCGATCAGTCTGAGAGTTTCTATCGCTTTCTTGGTTGATCTTAATGGCTGTTTTACCTCGTTGATTCATTGTCTTCACAGTTCTCTTGTCTTGTATAGTAGAATAAGAGTTTTGTCCAAGATAGTTCAATTTATTTTTGTGTATTTATGTGTCATAAGAAATGTTTATTGGACTTCCAATTTCTTTTTAAGATGCGATTTTGTTTGGTGATTGTTGGTTGGAAAACATATCTGATATATGGAATCTTTTTAATCCGGTTAAACTGATTCAACCACACTGTTGTTGTTTGAATGTTTAATTTGTGCCTAAATTTCCTGCTGTGAAATACTGCTTTTATGATGGAATCATAGCCTCTGATAGGATAAAACAACCTTTGATTGTGAAACTGAGAATGGTTAGAGGTTTGCTCTTTGCACCTAGAGTAGTTGGACTTCAAAAAGAAAGCCTGTGAGGTGGATGTGGTTGTACATGGGCCTTTGGTGCATAGCAGATAATGTTCTAGGGTGTCTAACATTGTTTCTGAAATGGAGTTCTTGACAATTCCTGTTAGATTGGCAATTATTTCCCCAACTGACAAGATAGCTAAAATGAAGACTTCCCTCTCCATGTGGATGGCAATTCTTTGGATTGGCATTGATATTCTTGATTATATTGCTGTTTGCTTTCTTCTTGTGTTTTGGTTATGGCGTTGATTTGATTTTATCTTTTTGCCACATACTCTCATTTTTGTTTTGGTGCTTTTACTGTGGTGCTTTTGTTGTTGGCTCTATGCTCTGCATTCATTATGGTAACTTCCCAATGCATAGGTACAACTGGATTCATTAAGTTAACTGACAGTAGTTGGTAGGATAGGTCATGGGTTATGACCATGCTCTGGAATCAATTCTCTTCAGTTATATGCCATGTAGTGATTGTAGTATCCGTACCATCTTAATGATTGATGTACACTGCATACTTCTTTATATGATTCTTTTCATTTTTCTGATTATGAAAAAGACAATCTTATGTTACATTTTAATATTTCTAGCATTTAAGAACAGGTATAGTATCATAAGCTATCTTGTAGTCAGGAATTCGATGTTTTAGTCTGAGAACTGAGTTGTTTCCTACTTTGTGTTATAACAGTCGTTGCCTAGGAGGAGAAACAATAGGAGTGATGTTTCAGCTATATGTGAATAAAGTCAGCAGAGACTTGATTACAGAGAAAAAGTCTGTAGTCCACCAACCTATGCTTGAGCTTGCATCCTCTAATATGTGCAGCTGCAAATGTTATCTTGCATTTGCAATACAAAATCATTCCAAATACTGAAAGGAACTTTCTTGAGTACCTAATCTGCCATTCAGTAATCTACTGGGGGGAACTTGCGTATATTGTACTTTGATTTATTTCTTCCCTTTTCTGTTCTGGAATTTTGGCAGGATAAACTTGTAGGGAATTGGTTGAAACTATGGGTGCACTTGCTGGAGCAATCATCTTTCAAAATGTGATAATAATGCCTGTATTCTTGCAGAGACAGAGGATATGAATGTAGTTATGATTTGCTACTCATCAAAATAGATCATGCCTTGCAGCTTTTTGTGGATAATCCTGTAAAAGAATTTATGAGATCTTATAGATTTTTCTATCAGTTAGTGATATGTGGATAATGGTGTACTGAAAAGGAATTTTCCTAAAAAGAAGAGACAAAACTAGGACCTATATCCTCCATTTTGTGAAATAAACGTTCTTAGAATTTTTATTTCTTGATTTGTTGCTGTTTGTGATTTGGTGGAAGGTGTTGATAGATAACAGGCTATGTTTTTTCATCTAGTTTTGGTACAATACTGCAAAATATTCTAATGAATTGTCACTAATAAATGGATATCACTATTATTTGCTATTTGTGATGTATTTTGATGCATGTGTGGGATTGATGCTTTCATATGTTTGCTATGTATAAGCTGCACATACTCATTGGTCCTTTCTAATGACCTAGATTCCATTTGGGGGACACACATGAATAATATGATTATCTGATACTTGGATGATCACTTGAATGATTAAAGTCTTTCTTCAAGTTGCATCCTTTTTATCTTTAGCTGTTCATTTATCATGTGGTAATGATAGTTTGATTGTTAACATACATCCTGAAGCTTACATTGGAAAGCCTAGATTATCATCTAGTAGGACCTAAAAATGTATGTTTAGAGGTAGGGAGGAGGAGAGAATTTTAGCTGTTACCTTAAAGGTGCATTCCTCTCTGTTTTTCCTAGTAGTCTGATGTTTACTGATCAATGATATTTGTTTTGTTCTGATAGAAATCATACGAGTCTCAGGAATGGTCTCCAACCAAGGATTTGGGGATTTTGACAGGCTGCAGCAGGGAAGTCCCAGTCCCATGGTTTCTTCAAACCTTATTCCTAATGTTGGAGGAACTGGTTTAGGTGGTTGGAGTGGGTTTCAGCATGAGGTGAATATGTGCTCTTCTTTCCGATTGCACGACAACTGACATGGTTTTAAACACCTAAATTTACATTTTTGTTTAAAGAGGGACAGATGTACAGAGTCTCACCCTTGCATGCAAAGAGGTTGTTTGCAAACCCATAAACTTCAGGTCACAATGGAGCAACTTTGTTGTTGCACCAAGATTCTCCTTCTATCAGAATTATTTAGTATCAAAGACCTTTTACTATGAATAGTTCTTTGCCTTTTCAAGTATATGAGATAATCTCTACAAACTTGAGAAACCACTGCATATTAGCAAGATTTTCCTCAAGACAATGGAAGTTCAACCAGAAAGGGATCAAATATGTTATGAATTGAAAATGCAGCACCGCAAATTCAAAATTCAAAGGCATAGTGGAGCTTAATATCCTCCAGTTCAAAATGACATCATCATATTATACTTAATCAGAATTTGTTAAAAAATAAATGATCTCACATAACAAATAATTAATAGCTTTCACCCATGAACTAGCCTTATCAGTAAATTTAAAATATCCTATTAACTGCACAAAAAGAAAAGAAGAAGAAATGATTCTATTTAACTCATTTTCCCTACAAAAGAGTGCACGAATGCTACTGTAGTGGAAGGATTAAAATTTCTAAAGTAATTTTCTGATTAGCCATAACTCTGGTTCCTTCGTATGAGAAACAATAATTATTTCGTATTTCAAACTTCTAATTTTTTCTTGCTCTTGTCATTTTTTTATATGACACATTGCAATCAAATTTTGAAATACCATAATGCTCTAAATTTCTGAGAATGCATTTTTCTGGCCTATTATCAGCTGGACAGCATGAAATGTAAATAGTGGCACATTTGAATTCTACTTTTTTAAGTCCCTCAACCCTAACTAGCCGGCATATATTGCCCTAACCTGGAATTAAAGTAGAAAAGAGGTAGCATAAAGCTTACTGCTGTCATTGTCCGGCATCCCATTAGCTGTATTTTTTCATTTCATATTCATGTACTTGATCATATTCATTGTATGCCAATAAGATTATCTTATAAACTGCATTTCTCAAGAGGTCATGGACTTTGTTGCCACAAATGTATTTCATTGTGCATAAATTTTTGACACTTGCAGTGTTAATTGTATGATGAATATTTCATATCACTTTATTGCAATATTTTTTCTACTGTTATATTTGCTTTATGGAAGTATTCTTACCTCAAAGAGCCAAAATAGTTTTGACATATTGTTATAGTTAGATGTGTAGTGGCCATTCTAATCTATTGCAATTACTTTTGGAGTAAATGTGGGACTCTTCTTGTTTGACCAATTATATACAAAGCCATTCCATCTGAAGATTTTGATATTTTTAAGTCCAACGAGATCAGCATGATTTCATTTTGGAGCCTGAAGATTTAGATATATGATTATTTATTTGTAAGCCCTCATCACCCTAACAGTCATCCAAGTTTGTTCAAAATTCCTGTCCTCCATCGTTCAATAAATATACATTCTGTAGTTGCCATATGCTTCAACAACTTTTAACTGATTGTAATTGTATACTAGTGCTAATAGTTTTAGGAAGCTTTATTGTACTTGTTATGAGTAAATTTGTCTTGACATTTGTCGCAACTGTGGGCATAGCGGACCAGGCTGCAGTGAATGCTCTTGTTTTATGATGCTGATCAGTTGCAGTAAGTTATACACTTCCTCATTCATTCTATATACATGCCATGGAGTTTGACTAAACTATTGCGTAATCAACAATCATGAGTTTGCACCTTATAGATGAGGTGGAATCAATTTATTATCTACAGATAGTTATAGCAGTTGGTTCTTGAGGAAGTTTGAGGTCTAGCATCTCTGTATGCATATAATTTTTATAATATACAAGAATGTTGTTCGGTATGACATTAAATCAAGTCATTACCATAGAGCTACAACTTTCCTGTCCTACAAAATAATTACTTGAATTCTTTTAAAAAAAAAAAATGGTGAACATTGTATCAACATGCATAGTATTCTTATCTGGTCATGTATCTCCTCTCTGTTTATTGCTTGGATTTTCAAACTCCTGCTTCACATTTATAGTTCACTCCTGAATGTTTTTGCCTAACTAATTATAGTGCACCATGAAAATGAGTTCTGTGTTGGCTTTCTTTTTTTTTTTTTTTCTTTTTTTAAAATATCCTTTGTTGATGATATATGTGGACTTTATTTAAACTTTAAGCAGAGATTAAGTTTTCCACAAGGAATGAACATGGACTGGCAAGGAGCACCACCAAGCCCAAGTTCATATATTGTCAAGAAGATCTTGCGCTTGGAAATTCCAGTGGACACCTATCCTAATGTGGGTCTTTCCTTTCCATGATGGTGTAAGATATCTTTCTCCTGGTTCATAATTAACTCTTTTCTGCTGGTGTTCAGTTCAACTTTGTCGGACGTCTTCTAGGACCCCGTGGTAATTCGTTGAAACGGGTGGAAGCTTCTACAGGCTGTCGGGTTTACATTCGGGGAAAAGGTTCGATAAAAGATCCTGGCAAGGTAATGAAAGTTCTCCTAGGTGTTTTCCAGGTGATATTTCTCCTAGTTATCATATTACATAACCCATAATTTTATCCATCATTAAACTAACAACTTCATGGTAAAGGAAAATAAGATACAATACATCTAAATATTTTTGTTGTTCAGTGACCGCTAGAACCACATGTGGAGGTATAAACAAGTCAAGATTGACTCAAGGTAATAATCAGGAATGAGTCAAGAGAAGATAGAATCAAGGTAGCAAATAGGTGATTTAAAGACATTAGCTTGAGGGAGATATAAACCCATGACCTTATGTCCTTGATACCATGCTAGCTAATCAGTAGACCTCAGAAGCTTAAGCCATTAGTGAGGGGTCAACAATGTATATCAGGCCTTAACTTTTGTTTGCGTGTCCATTCTCTGGCCTTGAGATTGCAACTGATTAGGGCTAAGAACCTGCTTGCAAGCATAGGTCATTATCTCAACATATCTCTCCTGCTATTCTTGGTGCAATTATAAAACAGATATTCTTCCATTCTCTAATCACACATATGCTGCCTGTTCACCTGCTCACCATAACTAATTAGAGTAATCCAGCTTGATCAAGAGTAAGCACCAAACTTATCATTAATTTGACCAAGTTGGGTACGAATGCATTATGCTTGAGGTTACCAAGTGGGAAAATATGGTCTATATATGCAAATTAATATAAAAGTTAACAATAAATTCAAGAAGAAAAACTCTACCATAAATTCAAGAAGTAAAACTTGCATAATTAAATATAAATATCATCTCTTTGTGTAGATACTAATTAGAAGTAAAACACTGCCATAAATTCAAGAAGTAAAACTTGCATAATTAAATATAAATATCATCTCTTTGTGTAGATACTTATTAGGCTTTGTTGTTGTGTTGTTTTATAGATACTTATTAGCATCTTGACAATTAAATTTATTTATGACTATGTTGCTTACATTAGAGTTTGAAAATTTTCACTGATTTTAGTTCTTTATCCAAACATTTAGTAATGGGTAAAAAGTTAATCTTGTTTTGCTATGCTTGACTCATTGCATGCAAATTTATTAATAAATCACACATAAAAGAGCTTGGAACATCTTCTTTATACAGTGATTTATTTGCCAGTTTATAGCACATGTTGCAGTTTTAGCCCTTTTCTCTTCTTAAGATAGTTCTATGTTTCTGTTTGACATTCTTTTGCTTTGTATGTACATGGTGTGGTGATAACTTGAAACAAAATTTCAAATTGCCACATGCCATGTTCGGAGAAATTGAATAATGTCATACTTGCCAACCATAGCCAGAAGTATAACATAAATTTCAATGGAAACAGGTATCGGTTTTAGTTCAGTTATTCAAAATGTGAATTATGAACTATAATCCATGACCATTCCATTCAAAACAATATTAGTTGATACTATGAGCAGTTCTTATGCCTCCTCTGAGACCTTTGAATTGAAATCTTTATTTCTTGTGAAGGCTGTCTGTAGCTATCACTGTAGTTAAAATATGAGCTCATATTTTAAGCTACAGTATTTGTCTCATAGCTTTTATATGTTATTTGTGTAGGGGTTCTATCACTAGTTGATACCTTTAACAAACTATAGGCCATCAAGCCTTATTTCAATTTTAATTGGCATAATAGGATCCTTTTTAGTCATTCCTATGAAGGGCTCTCCTTAACCTTTGAATATCTCTCCTTTTACATAGGTTGTGTGCTCCCTTTTCTTACCCTTTGAATGCCTCTCCTCACGGGGACATCGGATGTTCATTGCACATGCCAATATCAACTTTGTAGGTTCACTGCATTATCCTTAAACAAGAACCTCCATCATGCTCATTTGCCACCCTAATTTTCCTAGTTTTACTAAACAATCTTGTCAACTTCAGATTTATTATACTTGTTTGGTGTGTTTGGGCACTCTTTATTGTCCGACACTTTAGGCCATATAAAATTGCTAGTTGTATCATCCTAGTTTTGCTAAGTTTCAAAAGCAGGTGTTCATGACACCCTAATTTTTATTTTGACCACTAAAATTGAATCCTATCAGGTGTATTTTCATATCATAAAATATCTTCATACTGATAAAGAATGTATCCTTCAGATTATTTTTGCATGTCTGGTTAGTAATTTTGTCAACGTTTTGAGTACATTTAAACTTGTGACATTTCTCATATTTTGCTCGTAAGTTTCAATTTTATGTCAACTCAAACAATACAGTGCTTTTTTCCTGGTTTGGTAAGGAATATCTAATTATTACATATAAGTTGTTATTGATAAAGCCAGGTTGATTGCAGAAAGGAAATATACATCAATTAAGTGTTGGTCATATATACTTTTGTCTTTATTTGTTGCTTTTCTCTTAGCTTGGAGCTAAAAACTTATTGTGTTTATTATGTAAACTTGAAGGAGGAAAAGCTAAGGGGAAGACCAGGCTATGAACACTTAAATGATCCGCTGCATATCTTGATTGAGGCTGAGTTACCTGTGAATATTGTTGATGTTAGGTTGAGACAGGCACAGGAAATTATAGAAGAGTTGCTCAAACCGGTTGTAAGTATTTCTTAGCGTGTATCATTTGTCCAACGCCCTTAATTTCCGATATTCTTGAAGCTTTTAATCATGTTAGAATGCTCCATATAATGAGCAGACTCCATTACAATGAACTGTGCCTTGTCATGCCTCCTTTTCCAATTGTACCATGGGAATTGCCATGTAATGAGCAGAGTCCATTCTTTATGTCGTGGCACTCCTTTACATCCATTTCCTTATTCTACTAAAGCTTTCTCTAGCTCGTTCTTTGGCACTTCATTTCATGTGGCTCTGTTTTCGGCAATTTTGAAGTTCTTCATAAGCCTAATTGGTATTATTCAATTCCATTATGTTATGATGAATATTGTCATCTACAGGATGAATCACAGGATTATTATAAGAGGCAGCAGCTTCGGGAATTAGCCATGTTGAATTCAAGTTTGAGAGAGGACAGCCCCCATCCCAGCGGCAGTGTTTCTCCATTTGGAAACAGTGGAATGAAGCGAGCAAAAACAGGACGGTAGAGAATAATTATTAGCTCACCAATAATTATCAAAAATCTTTTCTTTTTCCTATCCAGTCATGCCTTCAGCAGCTCAAGTTGTTAGTTGAGCATCTGCGAAGGAGTGGAACACCATAACTACTGGGGAGTTTGATCTGCTACTGGAATTTTTCATTAGAAGAGAAAAAAAGAAGACATCAAAGTATTTGTTTTAACTACTACCAAGTCTTCATGTTTTGTTGATGTTAAACTATGTTTGTTGTCAACCTAGAATATTCATTTTATTCATTTTCTGCTTTTAACCCCGGGTCCATTAGCTACGTTTATCGGTCAATGAGCAGTCTGAACTTAAATATTGTTCTTGTTGTTTGATTGACTTTTAATACTGTTCTTGTTGTTTGACCGACTTCTAATTATGTTAGATAAGCTGTATACCATTGTGCTATTAATTTGCAAGCTTGGCATTACGTTGAAGTTCCTTAGTCTAAGGTCTTATATTCTATGGTGATGGTGACAGTGATATTGCGGTGATGGTGGTGCTGCAATTCCTTATTGTCAGTGTCCTTTAATTCCACAAATGGATGCCAGATATTCATGTTGCTTTGATTTTCCACTAGTTACCATTGCCTGGAAAAGAGGAGCCAATTAAGTGTCAGACCCAGGGTTGGCTTGCAACTTTAAGTTGATAAGCCCTTATTTTACATTGTTCAAATAGCTTCATGCCATATTTTTTGTGAGTTCTTCAAGCAAACATACCAGGTTTTACTGAAATAATGGACTGAATTTTATGTCAAGTCTGGACAAACCAACTGCCATAATAAGCCTTCCAGTTAACCTGATGTATCATCTTCTTGTATGCGCTGATTTTAGTTTGAATTTTGGAGCTGCCATGGTTCATTGAAGAACATGGACATGATTGCAAGCTTATGTTATCCAGCTTGTTCAACTTCACCTAAAGATGTTTCTTTAAGTCGTAGGGGGGGTTGGAGTGAGAGTGAGAGGGATTTTCAGAGGGATGTGTCATCAGAGAGAGCAAGTGATGCTGTTTGGAGTTGGCAGCTTTTGTGCATTCAGAAGAAGAATAAGAATGAATAAAATTTACTTACCCTCCTTGCTCTACTTATTTTCTGATAATTAGTTATTTGAGTATATGAAACAAATCATTTATCTCACTTAAATCAGAAATAACTTATAATAAAAAGGTAAAATAATTTAATCATCTCCTTTTCCTTCTTACTCTATTTAAAATAATTATTCAAATTTTATATTCTGAATGATAGTCATATGAAAACATAACCAACCCACCCCAAAAAAAATGGTTACAAAAGAAATCATAATCTTTTATTTGTCAAACAAAAAACACAATTTTTTGATTTTGATGTGTTAGAGATGCAATACAATCTTCTATCATGAAAGATGCAAAATCTATTCCATCAAATATTCTTACTTAAAACTAAAGTTATGCTCAATGTGATGACTTACCATCCATTACAATCAGTCAGGCCACAAACTAGAGATCTCATGATGCATGTACTTAACTCAACTCATCTAAGCCTTTCCCAATTATATGGGATCGGCTACATGAATATGCTTCCTCATTCTGCTCCATTTAAAATTTACTTTTTAAATTTTTATTTTTTTTGCCTCGCAAGCCTATGAAACCCATGCCATGAAGTTGATTTGGTCCAATACGTACAAAAACTTCGTGGCCACTGCAGGCAAGGAGGAAAGGGAAAATAGTTTTCCTATTTTTCATTGCATCATGCGTTTCCAGGTACCCAAGTTGCCCTTGACCGCAGGAATAACAGGACCAATCCCAACCCAACACGCCCTTTTCCGCTTTAGAGAACAACAAAATGTGTGAGCCCGATCAATATTAATACCAATAACACAAAATTTTGATGCTTTAAAAATAGACCCATATTAAATATTTTAAAAAACATAACCCTCACTTAAATATAAGCCCTAGTTCTGACTAGCATAAAATTTTAAGATTTTTAGTAGATACGAATTGATTATTTTCTCTTTTTATCTCTCTCTTCCTTTTATATGATACAGTGATTTTCAGCTCAAGATAAATTAACTAAGATAAAAAAACAAGAAATTTAAGAACAAAAACAAATATGAAATTGCTATGGATGATATATTTTTTATTGATGATTTTCTTTTTTTTATTGTACAAAAGGAGAGCTTTTTTGCTATTAAAAATCTTCTCATATTTCAACACAAACTTTCATGAAAGTTTAGTGATCTATTTGAATGTCAAGACAACTTTATCTTTTGCCACTTTGCTCAACTGTAAGAGGAAAAGCCTACGTTTATGTACCTTCAATAGAACCCAATAGAGGGCTAATAATGCTGGTAGTTTGGTGATAAGGGATGAGATCTTCTAATGCTAGTATTAATGATGAAATTATCATGAATGATATCTACTTTATTGATAATTTTCTTCTCTTCTGTATCATGAAGAGGAAGAGTCATACTATTGTTAAAGCTCTTCTTTTTACCTTTGAAAATGTATTAAGTTCTTTCACAAAACTTCAACGTTTATCTGAATGTCGAAGAGAAAACAACTTTATCCTTTACTATTCTACTCAATTGCTAGAGGAAAAGCCTTCCATTTAGGTAGATATATGGGGCTATGTTATGTGATTGAAAGATCCTTAAACACTGTTAACAACCATTGATTAAAAAAATAGCCTAATGGAAGGCAAGGTACTCTTCATAAGGGGTAGATAATCTTATTAACTCAATGCTTACAGCATTTTTGTCCTGCTAAATTATCAGTACTTAGATTACCAAAATGAATGAGTGCTAGAATTAATAAGTTAAAAGAAAGCTTTCTTTCAGAAAAGAAAAGGATCGATGAGCATATTCACTGTCTTAACAATTAGGATTCCATTTGAAGGGATAAAAATGGTGGAGAGCTTGAAATTAAGAATCTTAAAAAGTATAAATGCAACTCTTCAGACCAAATAAGCATGTAAGTTTTTAAAAAGATATATGGATAAAAATAGTTCTTAGAAAAGATTTATTTCCAAAGCTTGCTATTCAAGATATCACTTTATAATATAGGAGAAGAGTAGATTGCAGAAACTTTTGTAATTTGGAAGGATATTTGCATATATTGGCACTTTCTAGAATTGCATATCATTCGAGCTTCGTAAAAAATAGAGCATTAAGTATTAGGAGGATAGTTGGATAGTTTCTACCTTCTGGCCTATTTTTTTATAGAATTATATGGTAGAACCACTAGAAAGCACTTATGAGTTACCTCGGTATGGAAAAATAATATGCAATAGTAGAAAATCTATCTGCATGACTTTCTTTCGTTCTTGGAGTTTCCACAACTATAGCAACTTCAGTGCCTCTTATCATCCATTCAATTTTCTTCAAAGGTGAATGTGCTAGTTTGGAGGCCTTATAGGAATGGCAAGCTTATCATTGATTCTTACTAAAGATTCATTAATAATAGAAAAATCGATTCTTCTTTTATAGTTTAATTTAGAAAGCTTTGTTTCAAATAAAGTAAATGCATTTTTTTAGCTAGCCCTCTCCAATAAACTTTATACCGGACATGTCTTGGATAGAAAAGGATGTTCTATGAGTATTGAATGTTTATATAGGACTAATCAGGAGTCAGTTGACCACATGTTCACTAGGTGTTATTTCTTACAAGAAATATGAATATCTCTATTCAGCTATCTAGAAACAAGTAGACTATTAGCATCATGAAACTTTGAATGACAGAAGAAAAGTACTAATCATAAAGAAAAAAACATAGTGCCAACTAATTATCTCTTTTATGTAACACGTGGGGAACAAGGGAAACTTGCGTATTTTTTTCAAGCAAATCTCTTCCTCATCCTTAGTTCTTACAAAATTATTGTCGGTTTCACTTTATAGAGCAATCTTTGTTCCACTAGGTGATTGAAACCACATAGAAATTTTTATATTTTCTTTCTTTTACTGTTCTCCCTCTATGTAAATACCTCTACTTTTAATAAATTTCATTATGGGGGAAATTCCCTTCCCTCACTTTTTAATAAAAGAAGTCGTCACGGATGAAGTCATCGAGACAGAAGTCTCAAGAGAAACGAAAGCTTCAAAGGTAAGGGGTGGAAGTGGCACAAGGGAGGCGAAGATTTAGATGGGTGCTCAGTGGGATGCCATGGAGGAAGTCAAGTTGCTGCAAGATAGTTTCATATGAGCTGCTATCTTCTTCGGCGAGGAGACTGATGAAGTGAAGGCTCAATGGAGGAATGAATGCACCTGGGTAAATTTCGACGCAAAAGCTTATCTATTGTATTTCTATCCAACGAACTCAAGCTGTGATGGCTATCTTTTGTTTGCTTCCAATGCTGAGAGGACAACAAGAGGGAGGAGGTAGGATCGAATACGGATCGGATAGTAGTATCCATATTTATATCCATATTTTTTAACGGATACAATACGGATACGAATACTAAATGGATATTAAAATTTATGTCCATATTTATTCTAAATGGATACGGATACGAATCGGATATCAAGCATATCCATATTTGGTATATACGGATACGGATACGAATCGGATATCAACTATATTATTATATATGGATACGGATATGAATCGGATATTAAGGTAGTGTTTGATACAAAAATGCTGTCCTGTACCACCTGGTATCGATCTATATTATCCAATTTTGAATGGCACTATGCCTAGAAATGAGAAAAGATATATAGAGCTATCTCCATATTTGATAGGTACTTTACTACATCACTTATAATATATTAAATGAACCATCGATAATTTTAGGTACTAAGTTTTGCAAACTTTGGTTTTTAGTTTACCTAATTTAAGTTCATATATTAGTTGAGCTAAAATTCATTAACATGTTATATCATGTCCTATTATTATTTCTAATATTTTATACTGTTCTTGCACCCACTTTCATACCATTACCTTATGCTAGGCTGAAAAAAAAATCTGTATCCGTATCCGAATCCGATTACCTTTTGGATTAGATGTCCGAATTCGTATCCGAATCCGATTAAACTACAAAATAAAAAAATCTGTATCCATCCATATCCGATTACCTTTTGTATTAGATATTCGAATTCATATCGAATTCGATTAAACTGCAAAATAATATTCAAATTTATATAATTCGAATACAAATACGAATATGGTCGAAGTTTATCAACCCGTTTTCAGCCTTAGAGGGAGGTGATGTCGAAGGCCCCAGGTCTTAGCTGGCCAAGTACTTATTCTTGAGGACTGGAGGCCAAATTTTCAACCCAAATGGAATATCCAATATGCCATGCTGCATTTTGGGTGAGACACATGACAAACTTATTTCTGGAATCTCTTTTCCTCTTTCTCAGAAAAACCTTTTTTATATAAAAACTTTTACTGAGAGATTAAATTAAAATGCCGAACAAGAATTTAGATGGTTGTACTCAAAATATCGAGAAGTGTGGCTTTGGACGTGCTTGTCTCATGCATGTTGTGAGAGTTAATATAGTGTAGCAGCACTAAATAGGAATTAAATTTTATACAGAAAATTTAAATAATATATTTGGGCTTTGATAATAAAGTAATAATATATTAGGATCGATAAGCTCCTCTCGCTCTTCATCATCATCATTATTATTTGCATTATAAGAAAGTAATGAGAACTTACAATCCTCAATTGTTTGATGTTAGCATTACCACAGCGCGCGGAATTATGATATTATGCTGTCACTAAGATTTGAGTTTCTTATATGTTATTGGTGGGTGGGTGGTTGGTTTGGAAGATTATTATTAAGTTAATCTCTAATATTGTATTACATGATGTGGGATACCTGATTTTTCCTTCAGGACATTTGAAAATTGGCTCTCTAAAAAATTTCTTCTATTATCTTTTTAACATTTTATATTCTAAATTATATGTTAGATATTTATCCTACGTGATACATTGTTATCCGTTTCTATCTTTTTTTTTAAAAAAAAAATCATCAATTTAAACTCAACTTTTTTTAAGACAGGTAAGATGAGGTCGCCGGTTATTATTATTATTATTTGCAACCCAACTCACACCAAAATCTTGGAGATGGGACTCCAAGGGGCCCAAGCGAGGCAGCTCTTTATAAAGATTAAAGAGAGTTCAGAAAATTTCCTTGAGAACTTTTCTGAAAGCTCTTCTCCCCCTTTCACCACCTGCGGCAGGGACTTGGCCCATCCTCATATAGCTTTTTGTTGGCTGTGGTCCTCCAGGTGAAGTAGATAGATGGTTTGATTTGCCATGGGAAGCCATGATTGGGCTAAAGAAGAGATCGAAGAAGTTGTGCTGTAACCTTAGTAAAGCGTCAGCAGAGAGCATAAAGGCAATGTCTCGGAAAGTGGAACCTTGTGGAGCCTACGCTAGATTAGAAGACCACACACACCACACTTTATTTCCAGCTCCAACAGCTAGGTATGGGCTTCAACGTCCAATTGGCTCCATGGTGCGTCCCACTTATTTAAACTTTTCTTGTGCAGGTCCATGTCTTGCCCGGACTGGCATGCACCACCCCCATCTTTCTGCTGATATTGGTGTCCTTGATTCCTGGGGATGTTCAGGGAACACGAATTAAATATGCTCAAAGCTTGCTCAGCCTCACTTTTATTTGTCGGAAAAATCTTTGTAGGTGCAGCAAGTTTTATATGAACTGCATTATTCATTTTTATTGGTTCATATGTATACGAAAAAAATATTAAGATAAATTTATGATATTTTGACAAAAAAATTACGGTATTTCAGTTTTAAAATTATGACACCATAGTTATAAAATTACGACACCCATTCAGAAAGTTAAAAAAAATTATGATACTCCAATTATAAATTTATGACATCGTAGTTATAAAATTACGACACCCATTCAGAAAAAGAAGATGTGTCTGTACACAAATTAAAAAAAAAAAAGATGAACGAATATTAATGCATGCCACGTCAAAATTTAAGATGACACCCTAGTTGTAAACTTATGACACTGTAGTTATAAATTAAGACACCATTAAAAATTTAAAGTCGAAAAAAAAATTACGACATCCCAGTTATAAATTTATGACACCCATATAAAATTATGATATCCACTCAGAAAAGTGTTTGTACACAATTCCAAAAAAAGATGAACGGATATTACAACACCATAGTTATAAAATTAAGACACCCATTCAGAAAGTCAAAAAAATTACGACATCCCAATTGTAAATTTACAACACATAGTTATAAAATTACGATACTCATTCAAAAATATGCACTACAAATTTCAAAAAAAAAACCTGAATAGTTATTAATGCATGCTACGTTAAAATTTAAGATGATATCCCTGCCACATCCTATCAAGCCGTATAGGATTTATGTGGACGATAAGAAAAAATGATGCAGTCCACATAAAACTTGTTGCATTGGAGAAGGTGTATAAAGACTTTTCCTTATTTGTCAGCAGTACAACGCTAGTAGGCTGATGTAGTAGGTGTTGATCTCAGTCCGACCTACCCAACCCAATACCCATAAATATCTAACCCAGTTTGAGTTGATTCAGGCCTGAATGAATGAATGAATGGATGGATGGACTTTTAAACTTTTGTGCTCTCTGCTTGCGAGAGAGCAGAAAGGCCAGTCCCTGCCAAAGAGCTTCAGTCCCTACCAAAGAGCTTTCGCTCATGTGGTATCCAATGTATGGCAAGAGTGACAACCTATCAGAACTAAGTTTTGTTTTAATAAGAAGGCAAGTTGCGTCTCCTCGCAGTGGGACATCAATTTCTCACAATGATGATGGCTAGGTTCGGTGAGAAGCCAGTGGCTTCCACTTGCAAAAAGGGAATCAGCATTAAACTGCAACATAATACTGGGCGTAGAAAGGAGAAACCAAAATGGACTGGTCAGTATTTTCTGGTGGATTTCATAATTGATGCCCTGACAACAACTATTTATCAATCCACGTTGGTGGTCGGTGGTGTAGCTGCAATGTCTTTGTCTGCAATTCAGTGTTTAAATAAGCCACAAAAAGCTAGAGAACAAGTATTTGAATATAGGTGGTAGAATTTTTACTCCGAGACACATTCTTCTTAAAACTCATCTTCCATGGAGTTGTTGCTTTGATTAAAACGCAAGCTTTTATAATTTTTTTTTTAAAATGTTGCCTAAACTTTTTAATTCTTTTACCTGCCTAAGACCTTTTTTCAGTATATAGTTGATATGAGACTAAATACTTATCGATATTAGCTAGCTCTCATATAATTTTTCTTAAGTCTTGGTGTTCTTGTGAGATTAATAGACTATATCCAAATTAATATTTAAATTTAATTATAAATATATAAAGCCAATTCACAATGTCGCTTAGTCTATATTGGCTATGAGCTTAATTTGATTTGATATTATTTATAATAACATATGATTTTACCTTAAAAAAACTAGCTAAGAAAATATTGTTTGAATTTCTTAATTTTATAAAATTATAATCGATGTAAAACTAAATATTCGCTTGCACCAGCTTTTATACTTAATACATTAGTGTTTTATTTTTTTTCTTTGTTTAATAATTTCATAATTATAAATCATGTGTATTGTGATGGTGATGAAAGTAGACCAGATAATATAGTCCTTTGCATACCTATCAAAAATATATTTTATTTCCTAAAAGAAAAGTAAGAAAAGGTTTGCACCACATAAATTTATTAGGATCAAAAGTATTTCCAAAGGAAACAAGTAAATAAAGAAAGAAATAGATTATAAAAGTTTTTATGAAATTTCAATCACTTTTCAAGGCAGAGGTTACCTCACAAAAAAATAAGCTATAATTTTATAAAGGATGGAATGTAATGAGGAATTTTTTATATGAAGATTTTTAAATTCCTCTTATTCTACATATGCTACATGAAAGATAACTAGTTGGTCTCAGCTTGTTTTCTTCTTGATTGACACTTTCTTTTGTCTTCAACTTTAGCCAAAGCTTGAAGATGTTGGTAAGCAATCTACTCAATCTAAGATAACTGACTAGGAATTCAAAATTGATCATAAAAGAGATAATTGGTAGCCAATTATTCATTGATTCCTGGTTAGGCTCATATAACATATATCCGGTACTCATTAACCATCCCTTCTTTGTTAACACATTTTTTACTATGCAACTTACTAAGAAGGAATGGCCAAAGGAATATCTTAATTTTATTAGAGATAAAAATTTTCAAATAGAAATATAGAAGAGATATTTGACTCTATAATAATTGATGAATCTATAGGTGCCAACTATATATCTGCCGTCCCTACAAGATCTTCATATTGAAACATCATTGATAAAAATTGATGGATGGATGATAGAAGATTTTAATGCTGTTAGAGTTACAGGAACTCTGAGGATGTAAGCGGGTTTTTTAGTAGCTCGATCATAAAGATCCTTAAAGAGGTAGACCAGGGGAATATAGATAATTTATTTATCCTTCCAAAATTTGATACTCATCCATTGCCTAATTTGAAGGTTGTGCAGTATTACAGGACATTCAATTCATTGCAAATATCTTTCTATTTTAAAAAAGCTTTTAAAAATCTATTCTTTTTCTTACGAAATGATATTTAGAATAGTGGGCTTTGAAGATCAATCTAGCCCGATGATTGGTCTCATCCCTATGCTTGTTTAAGAACTTCCAAGTTCATTCTATTAGTAGAGCAGTATTCATGCTCTTTAGTCTTCTGTGCCAACCCTTCCTTTTTTTTTTTTTTGTCCTTGCAAATTGATTTTCAGTTAGCAAGATAGTAAAACCTACTAATTAATTGATTTTATTTTCAAAGAAAACTTTTCTTACCTTATTAAACTTGCAACTCACTCCATTTTGACTATCTAAGCATTGACATGAAGTAAAATGGAAGTGCTTCCATTGTAGGGACTGAATTGATGAGGCATCATCTACTCCTAAGAGAGAGCAACCTACTTTTCATCAAGCAAGCATCCTTTCTACCTTTTCTATAAGTGGTTGCTAGTACCATTTGGGAATTCTTCGATTATTTATGAAAGTATCAAATATGTGAATCAAAAATTAACTCTCTTGCAAGTAGGGTGGCAAAGGATAAGACCATCTCTTTCTTTAATATTTAAATTAATTATCAGCTTTTGTAAAAGCTAACTTTGAAGCCTGATATTTTTTTAAAAGCAAAAAGAATGACTTTGATAATAGTAGGACTCCTTTTATTTACCGCACAACATAAAAGAGAGTTGTTAGTAATTAAATGTCAACTCCTAACATTACTAAAGCATGGAGCTAATATCTTTGATAAGGCCTAATCCATCCTTTTTTTAACAATTTAATGAGTACATCCGTAACTAAAATGAATGGATTGGATGAAAGCAAGCCGCCTTCATTGATCCTTTGTCTCTACTTGATTCATCTATTTAAATATCTATTGATAACTCTAATGACCAAGGTGAGCGCAAAAAAAAAAAAGATACAACCGGTTTATTGCGAAAAAAACTATAAGATATCAATACTTTCACTAAAAATCTTTAATTTACTTGATTAAAAATTTTCAAAGTCAAATTTTAAAGAACTTTTCAAATATGAATCTATGCAATAATTTAAATTTTTTAAGTAGTTAGAAAGTTCTCATTAATTAATTTTTCTTTTATGAAAATATATTGGGCTTTATATATATATATATATATATTAAAAAGATTGATAGGTCAAAAATTTACTATGAGAATGCTTTTCTTCTTAAGCATGAGGATGAGATAGCAAAAGTCAATCTGCGCATAACAAGACCTCAGGAATTTTTATTTGCACCGCTCAAATTGCTCAGTACACCCTTCCTAATTTTTTTAAAAAATCCTAAACTACCTTTATGCTCTGTTTGGATGGAGAGAAAAGTGAGAGGAATAAAAACTGGGGAAAGAAAAAATGGAAGGAAAGAAAATTAAGAGAAAATATTTTCTCTCATTCTATTTGGATGAGTGGGAGGAAAATAAGAGGAGATAAAAGTTGATAATTTATAATGATAATAATGTTCTTATTATAGATGATTAAAAAATGCATCAGTTATTTTTTTTTTGAAAGGGTCAATATTGAAATGAAAAAAAAATGAAAGAGCACTTTCGAGTTTTCTCTTCGAAATCTCTCCGGTTTCGAAGAAAAAACTTTTATGTGAGGCCATCACTTTTTTACCTTAGTTTTTCTCTCTAGTTTCTTTCTTTCATACTTTTCTCTTCATCAAACAAGGTAAATTTTATTTTCTCTCTGTCTTCCCCTAGTTTTCTTTCCTCCCTAGTTTTCTCTCCATCCAAACAGAGGCTTAGGCTTTAGCACCCTCGTCTCCTCTCCCCCCTCCTCCCTTTTCCCTCCTCCCTTTTTTTGGCACCGGCGCCCCCTCCTCTCCTCCCCCTTTTTGGCACCGTCCCCCACTTCTCCCTCCCGACCCCCGTCTCCTCCCTTCCCTTCCCGGCACCGTCCCTCCCTTCTTCCCCGGCACCAGTGCCCCCTCTCTCCTCTCCCCTCCTTGGCACCGTCCCCAACCCCTCCCCCTTCGGCCTTCGTCTCCTCCCTTCTCTCCCCAGCACCACCCCTCCCTCCCTTCCTGGCACCAGCGCTCCCCTCTCCTCCCCCTTCCTGGCACAACCCCCCACCCCCTCTCAGCCCCGGTCTCCTTTCCACTCATCGGCCCCGGTGCCCCTCCCCCTTCCTGGCACCACAGGAAGGGGAGGAGACGGCCAGGGGGCATCGGGCCGAAAGTGAGGAGTAGACCGGGGCCGAGAGAAGGGGGTGGGTGGGGGGCGGTACCGGAAAAGGAAGGGAAGGAGACGAGGGCTGAGGGAAGGGGTGAGGGACGATGCTAGGGAGGGGAGAGGAGAGGGGGGTGTCGGTGCCGAAAAAGAGAGGGGGGAAGGAGACGGGTGCTAAGGATAGTTTAAATTTTTTTTAAAAAAATTAAGAGGATGTACTGAGCAATTTGAGTGGTGCAAATAAAAATTCCGCAAGACCGCTATTAAAGTCTGAAAAAAGTACCATTACGTCGTTCCTGGGAAGGTTTTAGCCTTTCAAGAATTTCTTGCATGGATCCCGGATGAGGGTAAGAGATCGCAGTGTGCTACTTTTTTTTGTTACAGGCGAGCGATCACACCACTTTGGAGCGAGTCAAATCCGAAATATCAGAGTACACAATTTGATGCAAAATAACAGGGCAAGGGATACCAGCATGCCAAACCCACTGTCCAGATCGGCGAGCAACAAAAGATGCAACACAATCAGCCACTGCATTGGCTTCTCTATAGGCATAACGAATCACAGTGGCATAAGTAGTCTGCAGAGAGACTGTAATATATCTTATCAGGGGGTTTAAAAGAGAATAAGAATCCTCAGCCTGCCTGATCCACCTGATAATCATAGAGAGTCTCCCTCAATAATCAATCTACGATGGCCCATGTGTTGAACAGCATGAGTGATGCCAGCCCATGTAGCTTGGAGCTCCGCCATAGGGATCGAGATATCAATAGAGCTATGCCCACCAGCCGCAAGTAACTGACCCTCAGAGCCACGAATGACAAACCCAGAACCAGCAGAACGATTAGAGATGGAACCATCAAAGTTCACTTTGACGAAACCTGGGGGTGGGGGCTCCCAAGAGACAAAGACCGTAGAACGGTGTGCTGCCAAAGCAGCAGGGGAGTCCCAGTGACCAGATCCATCAATGTGAATACCAGAAGAATAGTGAGTGTACTTCCGGGCATGAAAGAGAGCACGGCGGATAACCACCTGCGGTAAAGCCGTCTCCTCAGCAAAGATAATATGGTTCCGAGTCAGCCAATATGATAAGCCAAGTAGACCGAGAGAACACCCTGAGAGCGGGGACCAGTTTGGGTAATCACCCGGATAGCATGCAGAAAAGAAAGCCGAGCAGGTCTATCCTCCAGTAACCAAGGGGTAAAGTGGGTCATCTGCCAAATCTGAGCCGCACGAGAGCACATGAATATAACATGATCCACGGATTCATCTGCATCCCGCATATCGGACAGAGAGGCAAAACAGAGAGACCACGATCAGCCAATAGGTTATACGTAGGTAGGCAATCCCATCTGAGCTTCCACAAGAAAAGCTGGACCCTAGGATGAACTGGCAAATTCCATATCCATGCAATATCAGCTAAGCCCGAGGATGGAGATCGGTATCGGGCAACCAGGTCTCTAGTGGGGGCGCAAGGAAGACAGGAACGACGCCAAAGTCTAGTATCCGGGCCAGCAGAAAAAGGAAGAGGCACGGCAAGAATCCTCTGCGCCAGCTCAGTCCCACATAGCTGAGACACAATAGGGCCATTCCATCCACCACTCTCCTGGCAAATCAAAGATGAAACATGCAAAGAGGGTTCAACTTCAGAGCTGATAAAAGTCGGCCAACGAGAAAGAGGGAGATCAGGTATCCAAGTATCTTGAATAATATCAACTGAAGTCCCATCCCCAATCATACACTGGATATCAGTCATAACAGTTGGAGCAGCTTGGCAAATCGCGCGCCAAAAAAAGGAACATCCACGGGGAGAACTGATAACCAAGTCAGAAGTCCAGGCTCCGTATCTGCCACGCATGACAGAACTTCAGAAACAATGAGGTCCAAAAAGAATCGGGAAGCATGCCTCGCAATAATAGCCTCACGACGGAGCACCAAAAACTGAATCCCTAACCCGCCCTCAGAGATCGGCAAGCAAATAATGTCCCAAGCCAGAAGATGAACACCATGGCCCCTGCATAGATGCCCAAAGAAAATCTCGAATACGTCTCTCAATCCGACGGAGACAAGTAGTCGGGATCATAGCATTGGATAATAGATAGAGGGGCAGCAAAGTAAGAATAGATCGGATCAGGGTAATACGCCCCATCATAGAAAGACCGAAACCTGCCAGCGATCCAATCGATCAGAAATCGACGGTCCAGGTCTCCAAAATCCTGCTGACGAGGCCGCTAGCCGTAATGGGGATCCCAAGGTAGATCAGACGATCAGAGAAAGTGAAATCCCTAACACCTGAGAGATGGCAGCACGACGGCGAGGAGAGGTCGATGGGCTGAAGCAAAGAATAGATTTCTGCAAGTTGACCCGCTGCCCCGAATTCCGACAATAAGACTGAATGATAGCAGCACAAGTGGTTACATTCTGAACTGACACTGGGCTAAGCAAAATGCAGTCATCAGCAAAGAGCAGGTGGGTAAGAGAAGGTCCGTGGGGCCCCGGCATATAAGGCAACAAAAAGACGCCCCAACCACCTGGTGAAGCGCACGAGAGAGATCATCAGCACACAGAATAAAAAGGACGGAAATAGAGGGCATCCCTGTCGGAGACCAACAACAGAGGAAAAATACTCAGTCGACTACATTAATAAGGATAGAAAATGTGGGCCCTTGAACACAAGCCATAACCCATTCAATGAATATCTCAGCAAACCCAAACACCCTCAAAGTCTGTCGGAGAAAAATCCAGCTGATCCTATCATACGCTCTCTCCATGCTTATCTGGGCAGCCATAAGAGGCTACTGACGATTGGCACGTTGGAGGTCGTGCATAAACTCTTGGACAATAAGAGCATTATCAGTGATACTGCACCCACGAATAAAAGCTCCCTGCTCCGGAGAGATAAGACGGGGATCACTCCCTGCATACGAGAGACCAAGATACGAGCGCAGACTTTATACAGGATGGTACACAAGCTGATCGGCCTAAAGTGCTGGGGGAGTAAAGCATTAACTTTTTTAGGAACAAGGGCAAGAAAAGTCCTCTGCCAATCAGGAGGAATAGTTCTAGTAGAAAAAACATGTCGTATAGCTGAGATAACATCCTGCCCAACAATATCCCAGTAGTGGCGGAAGAAAAAAGGTGGAAAGCCATCTGGCCCAGGAGCTTTATCTGGCCCCAAAGCCCACACCGCAGAATGAATCTCCTCCACTTGGATCTCCCGAATCAATAAATCATTATCACTCTCAGAAACCCTGGCAGCCCCGGTAGCAGTGATAATGGGGGAGTCTGAGACTGACACCTCCGACCAACGAGACTGAAAGAAATGGAAAAGTTGCTCCCTAATAGCCCGTCTTCATCAAGGATATTTCCATCCATATCAGTAATACGTCGGATCCGATTAGCCGCACGCCGAGCCACAGTGGCCTGGTGAAAGAACCTAGAGTTCGATCACCCTCCCGGATCCACTGAACCCGAGACCGCTGTCGCCAGTAAATCTCCTGCTGACGGAGCAAGGAGTGATGCAATGCCAAACTACTCCTAAGAGACTGAAGATCAGTATCAGATAGATGACCCTCCGCATCCTCCTTCGCCTGAAGGTAGAGATATCAGCTTCCACAGCCTGAACTTGCTGCAATAGATCCCCCACCTCTCTTCGATGCCACTCTAAGAGCCTCCGTTTAGTGAGCTCTAAGCGGCGAGTGAGACAGTAGTAGAATTCCCTCTAACTGGCATACGCCACACCTACCTTATTAAGGACCAAGTCGAGGAATAACACGACCAAAATGCTCATACCGAAAAGGCTCCGCCTATGAGATGACACCTCAGTCGATATAAGGAGGGGACAATGATCCGATGCAATACGAGGAAGATGAGTGGTAGTCGCACAGGAAAAGGACTGCATCCAAGAGGAGGAAGCCAAAGCCCGATCCAAGCGCTCCCACACGCGAGCAGACCCACTACGATTATTGCACCAAGTAAACTGCGGCCCCGAAAAGCCCAGATCAAAAAGACCAGCTGAGGATATGAAGGATCGAAACTCTACGGAGTTCGGAGAATCCACAAATTGACGTCCCCCGCTTCTCAGAAGCGTCCACAATACAATTAAAATCACCAGCAATGAGAGTGGGGATGCCCTGGCCCAACAAAGTAAGAATCTCGACCAGAGACTACGCTGATGAAATCAGTACTGGCATAGACACCCAAAAGCAGCCATGGCGGAGATATACCCTCTGAAATAACCAAGGCCACTTGCTGATGATTATGGTGAAAAGCATCGACTCGGATAGCAGGGTTCCGCCAAAGAGCCATAATACCCCCAGAGAGACCATTAGATTCAACAGCATAGGAAGACCAGTTTCGGAGACTCGCCGCCGAAAACGTTGAAGACTAAGTCCCGACAGCCGAGTTTCCAACAGAACACATATATCAAAATGATAGATCTGCAAAAGTCTACCAAAGGAGGACCGAAAAGATGGTTTCAGCACTCCACGACAATTCCAAATGAGAATCTTCATTAAAGAAACCCAAAGAACAACTTAGGCCCCATCCGGAGCCCTGCCATTACCATGTCAGCATTGTCTTCCAAATCAGGACATTGATACCTGATCAGACAACTACACTCTTGCTGGTCAAGGGATTCTAGCTGCTGAACTGACTCCATGGGAGCAACACCACATTGATCCCTAGGAAGAGGTCCAACTCCCTGAGAGACAGGGGAATCAGTTAAGGCATCTTTCAAAGCTATAATAGCCATCTCATGATCATCTTTGCCCTGGGAGAGGCCAGATGCCAGAGGATCAGTAACCACAGATGGGCCTTTCCCTGAAGAAGGCAACCGACCCTTTCCTTTCGACACCTTAGAGGACACTCTATCCCATTGACCTCTACAGACCGAGCCCATTTTAGAGAGGCTGGATTGGCATCCTCCCGGATCTTGGGACATCCGGCCCAGCGATCCGTACCAATAAGAGCAAAAAGATTTCAGCCACTTTCCCATTCCCTGGCAACTTAGATCCAATAAGAGTAGGAGGATCGGCATCCTGAGACAATGCTGGAGTCTTGGATTGATTAGCAGAGAGCTTAGCCTTAAATAGGAAAGCAGATTCAGAGGAACCATGCTTCTCACTCTGATTCAGTGTGGGATGACTCTTCCTTCGTCCCTTGGAGGCCGTCTGGGAGTTAGCATGGAAGGCTGCAGTTAGATGGTCCCCAGGAGAGGTCTCAGCTATAGGATGAACAGTGACCAGCACAACATGATTGATAATAACAGCTTCAGGATGAACAGTAGCCGGCACAAAAGAATGACCAGCCTCTTCTTCAACATGATCAGTGACTGGCACGGATACAGTCTCCGGCACATTCCCACCTCCTCAACATTCTCAGAGTTGATGATCGCCACATTTGGAAGAGAAAATGACGGCACAGCCTTCCTACGAGAGACCTTCCCTGGCTTCCTCCAGCCCTCCTGACCTCCCTGAGCAGAAGCTTTGTCCTTGCCCTTCAACTCTTCAGCCATGGCCTGACCCGAAGTAACCCCTTCTTTCCGCAGAACAGGGGGCGTCTTCCTCTGACAGAGCGCAGCCATCTAAGGCCCAAACAGAGGAGTCACAGCAGAGGACCCTGGCTGCAGAGGAGACGAACAAGAGCCCGCCGAGTGGAGAGATCCACAGCTCAAGCAGATACAGTCGACATGCTCGTAAACAAACTACTGCCAGAAGGGTGTTCCATAGCTCGAAACCTCGCCCCCAGCTGGAGCGGCTTACTCAAATCCACCCTGACGCAGGCTCGAGCAAAGCTTTCCCGTCGTCTCTCCTTCGTGTAAACATCGGCCTCCACAAATTGACCAGCCACAGATAGAATAGAACGAAGAGTCTCCTCATTCCAGTATTCAATCGGGAGGTTAGGAAGACGAAGCCAGAGCAGAGCTGACTGCAAGCCATCTTCCGCAGGAACGAAGTCCGGCCTCCATGGCTCCATCGCCAGTGGTTGGCCATTTACAATCCAAGGCTGCAGCAGAGCAGCAGAACGAGCAGCCGGAAGCTCAAATTTCACCATGAAAGTTCGATGGGCCAGAGCAATTGAATCGATCCGACCAGCAAGGCCTGCCCGACGGAATTCCCTGAGCATGGCTTTCGGGGGAACCCATCGCGAGAGTGGGCGCACAATCACGCCGGAAGAAGACCACTCCTCCGACTCCCTGTTAAAAGCCTCCGTGGGAAGCTAAATGACCTCCAGAAATGCCCGTTCCAATCCAGCAACAACTTCAGGAGACGGCGACGGAGACATCCAGGAGAAGACACCTCCAGCATTCCGCCAAGGCACCCCTCCGCTATCAGCTCGACGATCCAAACCGGGCTGGAGAACCGATTGCCCTTCGCCATCATCAACTAAGCGGTGGTCGCCTGAGGAAGCAATCCGCCGGAGATCAGGATGAAAATAGCCCGTGCACCAATTTTAAAGCAGTCCCACGTATGAGACCCTCGCACAAAGTCTTTGCTCCAATAATGTGTGCTATTTTTTAATTACATAGGAAACAAAGTTTCTTTTGCGTCTGCAGCACCATTTATTTGCTCTGTGCTGCTTAGAACCACCGTTTCTTGCGAGACAGCGTCAGTTAACGCTCTGCAGGTTCTGAACCTTACAGTTCTGTCTCTTGAAACAGCCGTGTAACATTAATTGATGCTATCAAGTATTCCGACATTTTCAGCATGCATTCAAATGTGTTGAGAGGACAGTTTAGATAATCCAAACCAAAGATTTGTCTAATCCATGTACTCAGTGAGTTTAGATAAGATCACTGTACTACGGAATATTATGTTAGATCTCAATTTCCAGTCAACTCTTGAAAATATATACTTATGCTCCAGTCAACTCTTGAAAATATATACTTATGCTAGAAATTATAGACAGGAATTACAAAAAAGAGCATGCCTTTCCTTCAAAGCGAAAGCTGTACAAATCTTCCCAAAGTTTCGCTGATTGTCTTTCATTCTTCGAATAATATCCGGCAGTGCAGCCAAAGAAAAAGATCTTGTTGATACCAAGTTACCCTCCTTGAATGCCGAAAAAACGAAGGTCTTCCTCGACAGGCTCCTGCAAGAAAAGTTCCCGGAGATCGGATGCTCCGGTAGGGACCCTCCGACGCTCAAGTCAGCCACCTAGGAACAGACAAGAGTTAGCTAGTAGAAATCAGTTAGAGAACTAGAGTTCAGGCCCTTCCCTCGTTACGAGTATGGGCCTTTATACCTGTCCGACGATCTCTCTTTTCCCGTTTCTAGAAGGTTGCTGACTTCGAGGTGCCCTTGTCTACTAACGGACGGGAAGCAAGGCTGACAGTGATGGGTCGCAACCGCCTGTCAGATGTGTCCTCCTCGCCTGCCACCTGCCGAGCGCGGCGCTGCGGGTGGCAGGCGGATATGGTTGCATCTGGCGTGCGCCGTAACGGGATATGGCCACGCGCTGTTGCAAGCGAGTGGTGGGTCACGTGGCCGCTGCAGGCGGTTGGTGGGCCACGTGGGTGTGTCAGGCGGCTCGAGGCAGCGGGTTGCCAGCCCTGGCGGACCGGACCAGGACGAAACCCGAGGCCGAAGGCTCGAGGCCGAGGCCGAGGGGCCCTCGGAGGCCGAGGGGGCCTCGGGGGCCGAGGCCATCCCACGAGACCGAGGTTGGGCTCCGTCAGTTCACCGTTTGCTTTGACGATGTTGGATCAGCCACATCAGATGCCCCTCGCCCCTGAGATGAAGCGGGCCCACCCTGGCGAAGCGAAAGGGGTGTCCACCTCCCAAGTGGCTGATCCCCGTCCGATGCCAACCGCCCTGGACACGTGTCTCTAGGCGCCGCGATAGCTTAGCACGGGCGACCTGGGGGATGTGAAAGGGGCAGTCACTGTGTCCGTCGATCTGCAGGGATCGGTCCTCAGGCGAGGCCGTCCTCTAGAAACCATGAAAAGCGGCCGCCATCATTGTCATCATGACGATGACGTCATCGGTGTCCCGTCATTGGCCGGAGGCGGATCGTCTCATGCGCCGGGTGCCTACCGAGGCGACCCAGCCTATAGCGAGGTCCGTGGCTGGCCAGATGAGGCGGGATGATTTGAAAACTGATAAAACCTGGGCAAGGGCTGGATCTTTGCCACTTTGCTTCAGCTGTCTTCGTCTTCCTCTGGCCTTCAACCTCTCCTGCAACCCGAGAACCGGTGTTCACCATTTTCTCCCTCAGGTTAGCCTCCTCCCTTTTGGACCTTCCCTCCTTCCTTCAAACCTTTTCCATGGCTTCCTCTCCATCCTGGTCCTCGTCGGTGATCCCGAGGACCGAATCTCCTCCTGAGGCTTCGTGCCTCTCCTTCTCCCACTCCTTCGTGGTCCTTCGATCCGGAGGACCGCCTTCCTCTTGCCCAACGGCAGGTACAGGGCTCCCGCGGAGCTCCGAGGCCCCACGAGGAGGCGCCAGGCGGCGGCCGGCACCTCCTCGAGGGTGGGGGCGAATCCCCAATGGGGACTGCCTCCACGGTAACGGGCCAGGATCTGGCTAATATTAGGGCCCGTTACAGATCTCCCAGACATCGGGCTCTTCTCCCGACCCCCGACGACAGGGTAGGTCTCTTCCCGGCCCGGTAGAGTGGCCATCTACGAAATATCTTTTAGGTTAGGCCTCTGCCTACCTTTTCATCCTTTCTTCATCAATCTTTTGGACTATTACTCCTTGACTCCCACCCAGCTGGTCCTGACCTCCCTTCGAACCATTTGTGCTTTTATTGTCCTCTGCCACCATCTCCAAGTTACCCCCCGACTCTCCCTCTTCCGCAGCTTCTACACCCTTAGGCAGCAGGCAGGTTGGTGGCTGTTCCAGTCCCGAC
Source organism: Calamus simplicifolius (assembly GCA_900491605.1). NCBI lineage: Eukaryota > Viridiplantae > Streptophyta > Magnoliopsida > Arecales > Arecaceae > Calamus > Calamus simplicifolius. The sequence continues at coordinate 96,880 of UESW01001391.1, read as the reverse complement.
CCGGCCGTGTCCTCAAGTTGCTCCTCCCCTCCTCCGTCAAGGGATGGAAGTCCCGGTTCTTCTTTGCGGACCTTGACCAAGTTAAGCCCAGGTGGGGGGACCCTGACCTTCGGCCCAACATGAACTCCACCGTTCTCCCGGGAGACAAAGAAGCACTGGGGCAACTATTGACCGCCGACATCCCCAGGTACAACATGCTTCTATTGGAGGATAATCTCCGGCTGGCGGGCCTCACCACCCGAAGCGGTGAGTAACAGATGTCCCTACTTAGCCAAATTTCCTTCTCTCTCTCTTTTTTTCTTTCCCCTTTTTTTTTACTAACTCCGACCGACATTGCGCAGTGATGAAGGTCCCAGTTGCAAAGCTTAGGAAGGCCGCCATCAAGAGAATGAGGGCCAAGGGAAGGGCCAAGCGAGAGGCAGCAGGCCCCGGCCCCCAAGCGTCCGATGGCGCGGGTTTCCCCGCCTCCCGAGTGCCAAGAGTCTCCGACTCCCGATGGACTTGACAGCCGACACCCCCCGGAGGAGGTGAGGGTCGAGGGGGCGGCAGAGGAGCCCCAGGCACCTGCCGAGCCAGCCCGACGGAGGCAGCAGGGCCCAAGCGCAGAGCCACCAGCGGCAGTGAGCCCACCCCAGGAAGAATGCCGGGCAGCCCCCGCGACTGCCCAAGCACCCGAGGCCGCCGAGGGAGCAGGATCTCTCTCTCATGAACGATGGGCGTCGAGCGAAGCGGCTCATGTCCCAAGTCATGCTGCCCGAGTTCCAGGAGGAGCTCAGGATCTGGGGGCATCCAGATTCTTCAGGGAAGCCTTCTCGGCCCTCGTCCAGGTAAGTGACTCTTCGGCCCTTAGCTTCAAATCCCTGATGGTTTGCATGGATGACGACTTAGATGCAGGTGACAAACTCCCTAGGAGCCACCAGGGATGTGATCAACGAGGGGGAGGCCCTCATCCTTCAGGCCCGCGGGACGCGAGGAGGCTCAGGCCCGAGCCGAGGCGGCGGAGAGGGCCATGGAGGCATCAGAAAGGGCTTTGGAGGTGGCGAGAAATGACCATGCAACCGAGGCAAGGGGGGCCGCCATTCGAACGGAGGCCGAAGCCAACCAGCTCTGGGCGGCACTCAGCAACTCTGCGAGGCCGAGAGCACCATCGAGGACCGGGACCTCCATATCGCCGAGCTAGACTCGGCCATCCAGGCGGCGAGGCCAGGGCCGCGCACGCCGAAGAGGAAAGAGGGAGGCGGTCTCCATTGAGAGGAGAAGGAGGCGTGGCCCGAGAAGCAGAGGCTGCCGCCGAGGCCCGAGTCGTAGCGGCGGTTGAAGAGTTCAAGGGGTCAGAGTGCTTCGCCGATGAGCTGGCTTAGGCCAACGCGACGCCTACCTCCAGGGGTTCCGCGATGCTAGAAGAAAGTGGCCTGGGTTCTGGACCTCCCTCAGACCATGGATGTCGAGTCGGACCAAGGGTCCAAGGGGGCCCTCCGACGACGAGCCCACGGCCGACCCTTGACCTTGTAGTGTTTTTCTTTTTGTTTTTGTACTAAGTCCGACTCAGTCGGCATTTTGTAAACACTTTATCATTAATGAAATTATTTTTTGGTAACTACAATGTGTTACTTTCGAAACCTCGGGTCACTGACGTGGGACCCCTTGGGGCTTCGTCGGCACCAGGGGCAGCTTCTACCCATCCACGAGCGACCTCGCTTTAGTCATATAGGGCCGGACCCCGGGAGAGCCAAGACCTAGACAAGGACTGCGCCGGCCTCGTGCCACCAGGCGCCGATGGGGCGATCCAGTGCTGATGGGAGACTACTCTGACGCCGAGGAAGACTCGGCTTCTTGGAACATCCTTGGGACCCGAGGAAGACTCGGACTTCTTGATGGAACATCGATTCTGGGACCGATGGAACATCGCCTTGGGACCCGAGGAAGACTCGGCTTCTGGGGACCGATGGAACATCGGCCTTGAGAAGACTCGGGCTTCTGGGGACCGATGGAACATCGGCCTTGGAACGCCGAGGAAGACTCGGCTTCTGCCAATGGTACATTGGACTTTCTGTGCCGAGCTGGCCTCGGGCTTTTGGGAGCCGGTGGTACACCGATCTTCGGTGCCAATGGTACATTGGACTTTCTGTGCCGAGCTAGCCTCGGGCTTTTGGGAGCTGGTGGTACACGGTCTTCGGTGCCAATGGTACATTGGACTTTCTGTGAGCTGGCCTCGAGCTTTTGGGAGCCGGTGGTATCGATCTTCGGTGCCAATGGTACATTGGACTTTCTGTGCCGAGCTGGCCTCGGGCTTTTGGGAGCCGGTGGTACACCGGTCTTCGGTGCCAATGGTACATTGGACTTTCTGTGCCGAGCTGGCCTCGGGCTTTTGGGAGCCGATGGTACATCGGTCTTCGGTGCCAATGGTACATTGGACTTTCTGTGCCGAGCTGGCCTCGGGCTTTTGGGAGCCGGTGGTACACCGGTCTTGGGTGCCAATGGTACATTGACTTTCTGTGCCGAGCTGGCCTCGAGCTTTTGGGAGCCGTGGTACACGGTCTTCGGTGCCAATGGTACATTGGACTTTCTGTGCCGAGCTGGCCTCGGCTTTTGGGAGCCGAGGTACATCGGTCTTCGGTGCCAATGGTACATTGGACTTTCTGTGCCGAGCTGGCCTCGGGCTTTTGCTAAAAAACTGGGTTACTCAACTCATTTTATTAATGTCAAGTGCGGGGAGGGCCCAGAAGAATTCAAGCATGAAATTTAATGTAAAAGGAGAGGCACTACTATAATACGACGGAGGTTGTCAATGTTCCACATCGGGAGTGGCTTTCCATCCAGCCCTTCAATCTTGTACGCTCCGTGGTGGAGCGCCTCCGTAACCCGATAGGGTCCTTCCCAGTTCGGCGCTAATTTGCCTCCTTCCGTTGGTTTCGAAACTTCAGCTTGCCGGAGGACTAGGTCCCCCGGCAAAAAGGTCTTGGGGCGGACGCGAGTGTTGTAATACCTGACCGCTCTGTCGGTAGGCTGCCATCCGGAGTCGCGCTCAGTCCTGCACCTCCTCCACCAGGTCTAGGTTGGCCCACAACTGGTTCGGGTTGTCATTCTCACTGTATGCCTCCACCCCGGGGCTCGGAGAGCCGATCTCCATCAGAATGATGGCTTCAGACCGAAGACGAGGCTGAAGGGAGTCTCGCCAGTGGGGCTCGGCGTTGTGTGGTAGGCCCACAGCACATTGTGGAGCTCCTCTACCCACTGTCCTTTGCAGTCATCCAGCCGGGCTCTTAATCCTTGGAGAATAATGCGGTTGGTCACCTCGGCTGCTCCGTTGGTCTGAGGATGCCCTACAGAGGTGAACCGCTTGATGGATACCTAGCTCGGTGCAGAATCCTCGGAAAGGCGCATTGTCGAACTGCCGTTGTCGGTGACCAGGGTATGCGGTAGCCCGAACTGGCATATTATGGACTTCCAGAAGAAGGACCTCACCTTGCCCTCGTGATCTTGGCGAGTGCCTCGGCCTCGATCCATTTGGTGAAGTGGTCAACGGCCACCAACAGGAACTTGCGCTGACCGGAGGCTGGAGGGAACAGCCCCAAGATGTCCATCCCCCACTGGGCGAAGGGCCAAGGTGCCGCCAGGGGGTCAGTTGAGACGTCGGCTGCCGCTGAATGTTGGCATGGTGCTGGCAACTATCGCACCTCTTAACGAGCTCGGCCGCATCTTCCCTCATGGTCAGCCAGTAGTACCCCTGCCGCAGGGCCTTGTACGCCAGGGCTCTGCCCAGATGACTTCCGCATATGCCTCATGGATTTCTCGTAGGATGTAATCAGCTTCGGGGGCCGACGCACTTGAGGATCGGTACGAGAACGATCTTCGGTAGAGCTTCCCTCCATTAGCAAGAACTTCGGGGCCCGCCGCCTGAGTAGTCTTGCCTCGGTCGGGTCTTCAGGGAGGGCACCATCGGTCAAGTACCGCATAGGCATCCATCCAAGAGGGCTCCTGCTCGATCGGCAAAGCCTCCTCTGCTGCTCAATGCTCGAGACTTGCAGGTGCTCCACGTACGTCCTTCCCAAGGTCCCGTCGGCCGAAGTGGCCAAGCGGGACAGCGCATCAGCCCTGGCATTCTCCACTTGGGGAATGTAGCTAACGCGGAAGTAAAGAAACTGAGTGGCCTGGAATTGCACCTTGCTCAGGTACTGGGACATAGTCGGGTCTCTGGCCTCATACTCCCCAGCGACCTGCCCAGAGACAAGCTGAGAGTCCGTGAAGGCCCTCAGACACCTCGCACCGAGCTCCTTGGCTAGCTTCATCCCCGCCAGCAAGGCTTCATACTCTGCTTGGTTATTGGTGGCTGAGAAAAGGAATCGAAGGGCATACTCCACCACCTCCCCCTCGGGGCTTGCAAGGATGAGTCCAGCCCCACTCCCCTGAGAATTCGATGCTCCGTCAACATGAAGGATCCAGTCTTCCTCCCCTCCTCGGCTGGGGATTCCATGCGTGCCTTCGGGTAGACTCCTTCGGATGCTCCTCGGCCCAAGTGCACTCGACCAAGAAATTGGCTAACACTTAGGACTTCATTGCAGACCTCGACCGAATGGACAAGTCGAACTCTCCCAACTTGATGGCCCACTTGGCCAGCCGACCGGAGGTGTCGGGATGGGACAAGATAGTCGGAGAGGTTGGTCCGTGAGCACCACGATCGGGTGAGCTTGGAAGTAGGGTCGGAAGCGCTGAGCGGAGACAACCAAAGGGAAGATAATTTTCTCCATCCGGGAGTACATGGTCTCAGCGTCATGGAGTACCTTGCTGGTGTAGTAGATCGCTTCTGCGCTCCATCGGCATCCATGCGGACGAGCACGGAACTGACCTCGGGGGAAGCTGCGAGATATAGAAAGAGCTCCTCCCCGCTTCTTGGTTGGACAGCAGTGGGGGAGTGGATAAAAATTTCTTCAGCTCCTCGAAGGCCTCCTGGCATTCCTTCGTCCACTCGAAGCTGTTAACCTTGCGCAATGCCTTGAAGAAAGGCAGACACCTTTCTGCCGACTTTGGACAAGAAACGACTCAAAGCTGCTACTCTTCCGGTCAGGCACTGCACCTCCTTTTTGTTAGCTGGGGGCCTCATGTCCAGAATGGCTCGGATCTTATCGGGGTTAGCTTCGATTCCCGCTGAGTCACCATAAAGCCTAAAAACTTGCCTGCTGTAACCCGAAGGCATACTTGCGGGGGTTTAGCTTCATCTGATATCGGCGAGATTGCCGAAGGTCTCCGCTAGGTCGAACATGGTCGGCAACTCGGGTGCTCTTGGTCAGCATGTCATCCACGTACACCTCCATATTACGCCCGATCTAATCCTCAAAGACCTTGTTCATCAACCTCTGGTAGGTGGCCCCCGCGTTCTTCAACCCAAATGGCATCACCTTGTAGCAGTATATCCCCTTCTCGTTACAAAGGAGGTCGCCTCCTCATCGGCCGGGTCCATCTTGATCTGGTTGTAGCCCGAGAAGGCATCCATGAAGCTGAGAGTTTCATGGCCGGACATGGCATCCACCAACTGGTCGATCCGAGGCAGCGGAAGCTGTCCTTGGGGCATGCTTTATTGAGGTCGGTGAAGTCACGCACGTCTCCAACTCTCACTGGCTTTGCGGACCATCACGAATTTGCCAGCCAGTCGAGATAATGCACCTCACGAATGTGACCGGCCGTCACCAACTTGCATACCTCCTCGTCTATGGCCTTCTGCCTGTCGGGGGCGAAGCTCTCTTCTTCTGCCGATGAGTCGGCACTCCGGCTTGATGTTGAGCCAGTGGGTAATCACCTCCTCCGGATGCCCGGCATGTCAGACGCGACCAGGCAAAGATATCTGCGTTGGCACGCAGGAAAGAAAGGAGCTGGTTGCGGGCTTCCTCCGGAAGCAAGGCCCCCATTGGATGGTCTGCATCGGGTCCTCCCCCAGGGGGAAGGCTAATAGGTGCTCGACCGGTTCCCCCCTCCTTTCGAGTTCTGGGGTCCAGCGCTTCTGTGTAGGTGCAGATATCGCCCCCTGTGGACTGGGGGCCATGTGTAGTAAAGCGGTGGCGGGTTCTGCTCCCCCCGCATCTCCCGACTCCTTCGCTGGTGGGAAACCTCACAAGGAGTCTTTTGGTGGAGATAACAGCGTCCAGAAGGTTAAGTCTAGGCCTTCCAAGTATGGCATTATAGGCGAGGGGCACCCGGACCATTAGGAAACTCATGAAGACCGTGCTTTGACGTGGGGGTGTGCCGGCCGTGACAGGGAGAGTGATCTCTCCCTCGACCTTCACAGAATCCCCGGTAAAACCCATCATGGGTGTGGTGACGGGTCGGAGCAGTCAGGAGACAGGTTCATTCGAACAAAGGCGTCATAAGTCAACACGTCTACTGAGCTTCCACTGTCAACCAGAATTCTTTTTACAGGATGCTTAGCGATCGTCATGGCCACGACGACGCTATCATCATTTTTGTTGACCATCCCCTCTAGGTCCCTTTTAGAAAAAGGGATTACAAAATCTAACTCTCCCTCCCCCCTCGGCCTCTTGGGCGGGCCGCCTGCCCCCAAGGAAATCATAGCCACCATCTTCTCGGTCGGAGCATTGTCGATCATCGACGATGAGGCACTGATGGGCCAGGAGCACTGGGGTTGTTCCTCTGAACAAACTTCCCCAGGTGGCCCCGCTGGATAAGGTCCTCTATCGCCTTCTTCAGCTGGCGACAATTGTTGGTGTCGTGGCCGTGGTCTCGATGGTAGCGGCAGTACAGGTTCTTATTGCGGGGGTCTTCGGGTTCAGCGGAGGAGGGCATGGTAGGTACGACTCACCCTCGATCTTCAGCAAGATGTGGGAGATGGGAGCAAGCAGGGGGGTGAACAGGCCGTCCCTCGGCGCGGGAGCCCGAGGACGGTTGTTGGTCGGCGAGGAGGCTCGGGCCTCCTGGACGAACTTCAGCAGGCTCTGGACAGCCGGCTTCTTAGTGGTGCTTCCGTTATCCTCGCGCCGGGAGGAGTCAGCCTCATCGGCGCGGATGTATTTTTGGGCCCAGCTCAAGAGTTTGGCGTAGGAGCCAGGCGGCTTCTTGTCAAGGGAATATGCAAAGCGGGAGGAATGGAGCCCCCGCTTCAAGGCCAAAGTGGCCACAGAGTCCTCAAGGTTGTAGACCTCTAGGGCTGCCTCTTTGAATCGAGCGACGTAGTCCCGCAGGGACTCGCCACCCTTCTGCTGGACGAAGAAAAGACTGTCCGCACTCTTGAATCTTCCGGCAGGCGTCAAAATGAGCCAGGAAGGCCCTCTCCAGCTGGCGGAAGGAGTTGATACTCCATGGCGGCAGATGGGAGTACCAGGCTCGAGCAGCCTTCTTCAAGGTGGGGGAAGGCGATGTAGAGGAGTGAGTCGGTTGCCCCTGGACCTGCATGAGGACCTTGTAACTCTCAAATGGTCCAGGGGATCGGTGGTCCCGTCATACGGGTCCAGCTATGGAAGACAGAATGGGTTGATATTGGCTCCTCCATGATGCGGCGGGACAGCGGTGGTCGGCTGTCATAGTCTGCCTCTGGTGGTTGGTGATCCGGCGGCTGAGCTCCTCCAGTGCTGATTGTATTCGTCGCTTAGCCCGGTGGGCGATTCGGCCGTCGAAGGACCTCTCCCTCGAGGATTTTGAGGAGGGGGAAGAATGGCGGTGATGCTGACGGGGGCGCTCCGCCTCCCTCCCGTGCCGCTGCTTGGGAGAAGCACTGACGACGGGGCCTCTTGGAGGCTTCCGGCGGTGAGGCCTGGGCGAAGTGTGACGGTGGCGTGCCTCTCGGGCGGGGGACCTCCCCCGAGAAGAGTGCTGGCTGAGTTGGACCACTCCTAGAACTGACTGGAGTGGCCCTGGCTGCTGCGGCCGCCGGTTGCTGCTGCAGGACTTGAACCGCTGCCACCAGGGATTGGACTTGCACGGTGAGGGCGGCGAGGCGATCTTCTTGAAGCTGTTGCGGTGGTGGTGCAGGAACGTCGGCCAGGGGAGCGGAGGGGCCAACCGCTAGCGGGTCAGCACCTTGACGCTGCCCCCCGGCGTGATTGGTGGAAACCTCTTGCGCACCAGTCGTCACCATTGTTTGGGAGCTCAGGGAAAGAGAAGTTGTCGCTGACTGGTTCGAAGCTTTTCTCCTTTCCCTCCTTCTGGCGCCAATCTGTTGACGCCAAGTCACCCTCCTTGAACGCCGGGGAAACGAGGTCTTTCTCGATGGGCTCCTGCAAGAAAAGTCCCCGAAGACCGGATGCTCCGGTGGGGACCCTCCGATGCTCAAGTCAGCGACCCGGAACAGACAAGAGTTAACTAGCAGAAGATGAGCTAGAGGACTAGAGTTTAGGATCCTTCCTCGTTGTATGTGTGGGCCTTTATACCTGTCCGACGATCTCTCTTTTTTTGTTTCCAGAAGGTTGCTAACTTCGAGATGCCTTTATCTACTAACGGACGAAAAGCAAGGCTGACAGTGATGGGTCACAACCACTATCAGAGGTGTCCTCCTTGCCCGCCACCTTCCGAGCGTGGCGCTGCGGTGGCAGGGATATGGTTGCGTCTGGTGTGCGCCGTAACGGGGTATGGCCATGCGCTGTTGCAAGCGAGTGGTGGACCACGTGACTGCTGCAGGCGGTTGGTGGGCCACGTAGGTGTGTCAAGCGGTTCAAGGTAGCAGGTTGCCAGCCCGGGCCGGACCAGGACGGAAACCCGAGGCTGAGGCCGAGGCTGAAGCTCGAGGCCGAGGCCGAGGGGGCCCTCGGAGGCCGAGGCTGAAGCTCGAGGCCGAGGCCGAGGAGGCCCTGGAGGCCGAGGCCATCCCACGAGGCCGAGGTTGGGCTTCGTCAGTTCACCGTTTGCTTTGACGATGTTAGATCAGCCACATCATATCTCTTGCTCGCATGATCTAAATTTATGCTAGTTGTGGTTTGCCAGAGCAGGAAAGTGCTAGCTGCATCCTTGCTGATTCCTTGATGACAAGCCTTATAATCATATCCTTGCTTTTATATGACATCCATATCAGAAGTCCCCTTAAGACCTGCGGCTGGCTCACTTGGAGATGTGAAACCGGTTTGCCGGGCAACTCGGCATGGCTATTGTTGTGAGCTCTCTCTGCCAGTTTGACCTGTAATATTGGAGGCAGTTCGGCACAGTCTGCAAGCTTGCAATTCAATTAGATCGGACCGTGCCGTGTACTAGCTAGGAGCACATGTGTTGGGTCCTGGCATGTCCATGGCATAGCTCGGGCCTGGCATGATTATTTTTTAATTTTTTAATAATAGGTTTGGCCGAACAGATAATTTGGGTCTAGTCCTCAATGTGATGCTCTCAAGGCAGGGCCACTGCTGTTCGTTCTGATCTATGATTATAGGTGTGTCAAGATTGGTCCAATACATTTGACCTTCTTTGATTCAAATTCTAAGCTATAATTAATGGGGTGGGCATGAGCTATCACTACCCGCCACCATAAAGACTAAAAAAGTCATATGGAGATATTAGAAAAGTTTATAGAAAAATTTGGAAGCTTTTAAGGAAATTAGGAGGGCTTATAAGGGAGATTAAAAGAGTTTGGAGAGAGTAGGATTTGATATAGCGTGAGAAAGAAGGGTTGAAGGATATTTATAAGGATTGAAGAGTCTTTAAGGTAGTGTTTGATAGTCCAAAAGCTATCTCCAGGGATAGCTGAGGAATAAGCATCTTTTTAAAATTACAAGTCTGCCATCAACGGATAATTTAGTTGTTCCTTGGTTCTCTAGGGAATAAGTTCAGGATATAACCCATGGTTAAACATGGGTTATCCCCTTTGGTTAAACTTTTTCAGACCTATCCCCTTAGCTATAGCATTTAAGAATAAGGAAGAATATCCTCCCTTATCCTCCATATCAAACACTGCCTAAATGTTCAAACAACCTTACAAACTAACTATTTTTAGCTCTTAAAAGAGGCAAATAGATATTTTTAAGTAGTAGGTAAGAATAGCTTGAAAATTAGTCAATTTTTGCTGTCAAAAAATGTGAAGAGTCTTTTTTTTTTTTTTTTAAGGAAATGAATAAGAATGCTTCTAAAAATAGCCATTTTTGATGGTTGAAAAGGGGTAAAATAATAAAAACATATGGCAAGCTATTGGTGGTTTGTCATGTGCCATGTCAGTCAGACTTGCTGCGGGTTGTGCTGTGCTTAGTGTGGCCAGCATGCCTAGGTTGTGCTAACCTGTGGATTGTGCCAGTCCATCCTATCACGGGCTCTTACGCCATTACGTTTAGGGCATGATATGATCGGTTTGATCCTTCTCACTCAAGTGCCTTTTAAGTAAAGTTTTAAATCTCGTAGGACAGATTTTTTGGTCTTTTTTTTTGTTGAATGAAACGCTTGCTCCATCTCGGTCTTTGCTTTCGAGGAGGCATTTCAATTTGGATTTTTTAATTTTTTATTAACTTTTGATATTTTATTGATTTTTAAATATATTTAAATTTTAAAAGATATATTTTTATATAAATTAGATTTATTTAAAATTAATAATAGAATATATTATAATTGAGTTGGGACGATCAAAATCGTTTTCAGAATCTCCCTGAAATAAAATGTCTTCAACGTCTTGAACTGTCTCATCGAGCATTGAATCAATGTCTTCAACTGCTAGGAAAAAAAATGAGTATGAGTACATTTGCAAATTATATCAAATGTTAGTTTCTTTCAACCGTAATAAACCAAAAGGGAATTTTTGCGTTGCAACTATCAGATTTCCATCCAAGTGAAAGAAGAAAGGAAAAACACTCGCATGTTCTGTTGAAGTGCGATTTCCAGCGTCGATCATAATTTAAATTCATGTTCTGAACTTTAAGCAACACTCCGATGCTTAAGCCCGGAATTCTTCAATATCCCCAAGAGTATCAGTTTTTAGAGAGAAGACATTATTTATGTTTTGGATGGCAACCCTAGCAGCCTTTGGAGTTGATTCTAAAATCATCACCTGAGATTTCTCTACGTTTTACTGCAACGTAGGGATACTATTTTGCTACTTTTTTTGCCCTTAGTCGTTGTGATCCTGTCTACATTTCCATGACTAACATTTTCTACTCTTATATGCTTTATGATTACATTGGAAAACATCTATATGTGTATATATATATATATGAGAAAAGCCATATAATTAAGGATGATTCATTGCGAGGGAACCATGCAGTAGTTCTACTCCTTCAATGTGAATCTGTGAGTTGAACAAAGAGACAACTTTTTTGTTTTTAAATTATAAAAGACGAGGCATAATGTCTAGCTGAGTTCACGATGCCTTGAGCTTGAGTTCATGCTGCTTTCGATGCTCCTTTTTATATGAATTATCGCTTCATCCACTACAGTTGGAATTTGGAAACAGATCTGGATATCTTACTTTAAAACGATGTACGGCCGAGTGAAAGAATGGGATGCACGTTGTGGCTAACGAGTTGATAAAATACAAGAAGGAAGTCATCATCAGTACAAAAGTACTGAAGGAAGACAGTTTGCAGGCACAACAAGAGAAGTGACTCGAAGGAACTACAACTTTGTTGCACTCTTTTGAGTTTTTCAAGCAGCTTGGGTGTAGATTAATGAGCTCCAATGGAACATGGTCAGAAGCTTGGCATTGGGGAACAATTTTGTTAAAAAAAAAAAAAATGCAGATTTTAGATCAAAAGGAGTCAAATTTTCAGAAATATGAATAGATATATGTATACTTTATGTGTGTAAACAGCAAGTGAGAGGCCACCATGATGAGCAATCCATGTGTTTTTTCCTTGAAAATAACAATTAATTCTTTTCGAATAAATCTTAATAACATTCTTGTATACTTGAGTAATTATGGAGAATGGTTTAGCCAATGAAAATACTGCAAAAAATTCAATGGTTTTATAGTGTCAAAAGATCTGTTGCTCTTGGATTTGTGATGGTTGACAAAGTTAGAAAGAAATATATTTGTTCTCACTTCGACTAAAGTTTAATTACAGCAGATAACCTTTTCATTGCGGTGACGAAGATGAAGCAGCTATCTGCTGTTTTAATTAAAACCAACTCTTTCCTCCAAGGAAAAAAAAAAGAGAAGAAAGAAACTTGTGCCTTTTTTTTTAGTTGGCAATTTGTCCACTGCGTACTCTCAACAGTGACCAAGATCAGTTCTCAGAACTTATAAGATAAAGAAGGTCAAGCATGATATTTGGCACATCACATGTTCCAGACCCCTCCAAATCACCACCCCTATAACCATCTGCATATATGTAAGATCCCAGCTCTATTGACAAGCAGCAGACCAGACCATGCACTGAACCAATAATGTAGTTGTCCACGCCTGAAGTGGCTATTTTTCAATTCGATCAGTTCTTCTGCGGGATTGGTTGTTGCTCCATTATGGCAGTTCCCTGTCGCTTTATGATACGGCTGTTGGGCAAGCAAGGTTGGTGCTGGTCAGTGCTTGCAGGGATAATGAGAGGCAGGGGTGGGGTTGAATTGGCTCCGGGTGATGATTTAGAACCAACTCAAATTTGATACTAAGACTTTGCATCCAGAATATCAAACCAAGCTTATTTGATATGGGATATGATTAGGTCCGTACCATAATTAAGATGATGGACTTTAGACTTGCCTGATTGCATGTTCAATAAAATTAAAATAAAATTATAGCAAAAAAAATCATATTAACTTTTTTTTTTACTTTTTTTTTATAGATAACCCGCCATCAAGGTATTGAAATTGAGCTAATACATGATGAGATGAAGGTATGTCAAAATGTATGTTTTGATTTTTGGTGATTAAATTTCTATGTTAAAATAGCACAGTTAAAATTCTTTTAGTTTAAAAGAGGATTCCCATGAAGCTCCTATATCAGCGAAAGAGGAACATCACTTATTGGACCGGATATTAAACTAATCGATCGAAGCTGCTAGTGATGGAGGACAGTGGTCCTACAAATAAATTATGCAAAAAATATTACACATTGATCAATGCTCTAACAGTATATCAACTTACATTAGCCAACATAACAAATTCATACATTGCATCATAAATTTGAAGTACTAACACATGATATGCTTTTGATAGGTAGAAAAGGTTTGGCTATTATCTAATCATCCTTTACAAGTTAACACTGTTTTCATCTTCTTATCCATTAAATTACATGATTTTCACTTTGTAGATTTTGTTTAATAGACATATGTTTGGTACTTGTTTTAAAAAAACCTCTTATGAATTAAAAAAAAAAAACACTTCTTGAAAAAATAAGCACCTGATAATATTTTTTGAAATTGCTTTTGCCTGAAAAAAAATCAAAAAATATTTTTAGTTTCTTGTAAAATAATAAAGTTTCTATTTTTTTTCTTTCTTTCATAAAGTACTTAACATAGCTTGTTTTTTTTAAAAAAAAATTATTTTTATATTTTTTTAATATAGCTTGATTTTTTTTAAAAAAAATTCTTTTTATAATTTTTTTTAAAAAAAAATATTTTGGAAGAAGGAAAGAGTGAAGACCTTTTGGTTTTTTATGGTGTCCAACTAGCAGAAGTCACCGGAAGACCAAAACCGAGGGCCCAAAACGGCAATCAAACGTGCCGGGGCCGAAACGCAAGTCGTATATCACCTTTGATTTTATTTGGACGGTGCTTGATGCGCATAGCGGACAAAGGTTTATACACAAATTCTTATTTTGTATAAGAGAGGTACACCGAATCATTTCAAAGTTCAAACCACTCGGCCTTGCCCCTGCTAAAAAGAGGGCCGTTCCTCTCTCGGCGCGCAGCTGCCGAGAGTCCAAAAATAGGGTAGAAAAAAGGGGGGAAAACCAAGAAATAGTGATTATTGCGAGAGAAATCGATCTTTGGAACTTGGAAGAAAATTCTTGTTGGTGGGATATAGATTAAGAGGTGATGGCAGCCGACAAGAACTCTTACGAAGAAATCCGAAGGAAAAGGGTCCAAGAAAATCTCAAGCATCTCGAGGTAATAATCATTAAAAAAAAAGGGTAAATGGAGAAAAAAAAAATCTACTCTAGGTCACTACTATTATGTCATGGATGATTGATGGACAAATACGCATGCATTTCGATTTTTATAGCTGATTTCAAGGTAATCATTTGAAATCTTGAAAAATAAAAACAACAATTTTTTTTTTTTTTTTTAAAATACATTTTCTCGATAGTATTTATGGGGTTGTATCCTTGCGGAGAAGCTATTTGGCAGTGGAAAGGAAAGTGCTTTAATTATTTTTCTTTTTTTTTTATTTTTACATTTTATGTAGTTATTATACGGTCTATCAAATGGAAGGGAAAGAAAGATTTCTGGGTCTTCTTTGCTCATGTGTTGGATGAATGATTCTAATGAGAAGCTTCGACATTGAGAGATGCACGAAGAAGCACTAAGTGGGCAGGAGTAGTGAGGTTGTACCTAGGGTTGACTAAATTTAGCTTGTTGATGGTGAAACTTGCTAATATTTAGGTTTGGAAGTCACGATGGATGTGATTATATTTTAATAATTGATGGAAAAAAGAATATGGCTAATTATTATCTTGGAGATATGGAGATGTTTGCAGGATCATCTGTCTTCGACTATTTTATTATTATGGTATGCCAACAAATGGGGTTTGTGTGGTCAAATACTTGCAAGGGTAGTAGAGTTAAATCACATTAGAAGTGTTTATGGCTCATAAGGCTGATTTAGAATTTAGAGGATAAGGTATAATACAATTTGAATTAATTTTGAATTTAAAATGAGGCCTTTGTCAAAATAAATAAAGGCTAGGAAATAGTTTGTTAGCAGCATTTCTCTTTAACTAACTTCATTTTAAAATAAACAGCATGTCTTCTATGTGGCAGCCGATTGAGGAACCATGTCTCATGAAATACCAACTGAAAGGTTCCAATCCTGAATTACAATTCTATCCTGAAAAAGTGGCTTTGCTGTGTAGCTTTTTGTTAACCTCTTCTTAGTTAAAGTTAGATTTTCTATGCACATATTCTTGTTTCGTTTTTCTTAATGCATGTGATTCACTCTAGCAATGAAAATTGAATCCAGCAGTTTCTGTTGAACAATTCTAAATGTTGTATCTTGTGTTCACCCTTTCTGCATTGTTCTTTGTTGAACAAGGATTTAGGAATTTCAAAGATTTCTCAATGCCTGTTGGAAGTTGCAAAGTGCGAGTACAAGCTATTGGTAAGTTCAAACATAAATACAATCCATACAAGAAGTTTGCTGTTTTACATTTAACATTACTGGATGTGATCTTGCTTACTATCATTTCCAAATTCAAGAAATTTATAGCTCAATAATTCGAGTTTTTATTTGGTATCTCATAAAATTAAAATGTTCAAATTGCCATTCTTTGCTGAATCTTGATGGCAACCCTTTTCAGATGAACATAATGGCATGATTATTTAATGAAAATATAACAAATCCATTTCTGCAATTTTAACATACTTTATGCTTTTAAATCAAGGCTTTGTGGAGAATGTATTGATTTTTTAAGGGCCTGCTTTGTTTTGTAGAAATGTCATCCAAGCCCCAGATCAAAGAAAAACATTGAAATGACAGAGTTAAGACGCTCTTCAAGAGCAAGGAATCCAGTTCCTTCATACCGTGATGAAGTAAGTCATCTATATTTTTAATCTGATAATAGGAGAATGAATTTTGTCTTAGTTCATGCATGCATAATAGTGAATAAAAATTGTAAGTACGTTTATTGAAACTATATATGCTGCAATTTCGCCCTTTCTCTCTTCTTATTGCAAGCTTCATTTCTGATGTGAATTTGTTGTCTTTCTTTGACTATTGTAAAGCCATTTGCAGTTGCACAATCCTCTTACTTTGAGAAAATCATGCCTATCAAAGTAAACACTAAAAAAAAAAGACTGGTGAAAAATTGGCCAACATCCAACTTTGTGGTTCACTATTGTGGCAGATCCACAGATTAAAGAGTTCCTCAATCATTACCTACAATCTTATTCTGACCTTATGTAGGTGGAATTTACTTATGCATCCATCATGAATATGTAATTCATTGAAGATTGAGAATGTTCTAGTTGTGTACCTCTACCTTCTTCAACAATTGGTGCTGACTGCTGACTTTCATGCCAAGGAAAACTTGGGTAAGAGAACTTAACTGTGAAACCTAATGGGCCATTTGCACTGAAAGTAAACCTGTCCTAATATCACACCATTTAAGGTTGTGCGCTTGGAGATCCACCCTTCCAGATTCCTGTGGATTGGATGGGAATGAACATGATGACAGATGGCAAGATTTGACCTAGAAGGGTGCATAATTTCCATGGCTTTGGTCTAACTTAAACATGTGGTGCATCATTTGTACTGTCTATTACTCCATAAAATTAGTTCTGTCTATAGCTTGAATAAAGGAGAAAAGAGTTGGGAATATGCCTCCAGCAAACTGAACAAACGATCTTGTCTCATTATAGACTTTACTGCTGGTTATGCTATGTTATAATTGATAGTTTTTTATAGCATATATGAATCCTGCTGGACTTTTCAAATTTAGGATCAATTATTATCTGATAGTTTATCTAGTATAGTTTAAAAATAGCTTTCTGAAGTGCTCAAGGATATGTCAGGTTGGTGACATAGATCTCCGATCATACCGCAAAAGGTAATACTTTTTAATCAGACTGGTTATTTGGTTTTTTTCCTTAATTATCACGGGTTCTTTATGTTGCTAAATGCTAATGGTAATTATTATCTTTCTACCAGATGCTATAGGAGTGACCACAATGGAAGAGTATATACTGGAAGAATTGTTTCATATGAAGAACAAACTCGGGCAGTGGAAAGAGCAGAGAAACTTCAAAAAGATCTAAATTTCAATCACCCCTCATTTGTTAAATCTATGCTCCGGTCACATGTATCAAGTTGCTTTTGGCTTGTAAGTTTTTGTTTTTCACGTGCATATATACACACATGTAAATGCATGCATGTGTACATGCACATTCTTGCATGCAACATTGCATGTGCATGCACACACCTTAGTTAACTGCAAAGAATTTGCGCTTATATTTGTGGATGTTTATGATGTCATGATCACAAGGGTCTTCCCTCAAAGTTCTGCAAGGAAAATCTACCACCACATGAGATGATTATGGTTTTAGAAGATGAGAATGGTCTAGAATATGATGCCATTTATATTGGGAACCGAACTGGTCTTAGTGGTGGATGGAGAGCTTTTGCGATGGACCACAAGTTGGAAGATGGAGATGCCTTACTATTTGAGTTAGTCAAGCCAAACAGATTTAAGGTAATCCTTTTTTTCATGTATTATATGTATGTCTGCTTTATAATCACCATCGTTATTTTGTTTTTCATGGCCAGCTTCATCTGACTATTGATCCTGAACATTTGTTTAGATTTTTATCGCACAAATTTCACTTTGTTATATATCACAACCCTCCACTATTTCTATTTTCACAAGACATGGTGCATAAATTATTCTCTTAGTTGATGATTTTGGAAAGCCATGTTTACATTAAGAACTTATGTCAGTGTTTGAAAGAGTAGACTGGACCATAGAAACTTAATTTGATTAAAACCAGGACAATTTTGATTCAGTCAGGTTTTTCATTGCGTTTGTCTTTATAACCGTCTGACTTAGAAAGTGGATTCTTCATACTGTTTGGATTGCAACTTTATTAACTAGACATGCATATTTGTGCAGCAAGAAGAAAGGGAAAACATGATGCAAAATAAGATAAATTTAGGTATACAAAATCCAAACCCATACTCAACGCTTACTACCCCAGCACATGAACAAATTCACCTCCCAAAATGTCATCCAACATAGTTAAACAGACCAAATGATGAAGCTGTTTAGTCCCAGAAAGGATACCTTTTTGCTTTTGAAATCCACCCTGTTTTTTTTTTTGAGAACCCATGATTCCAGGCTTCTCTTTTCCTTTCTTTTTGTTCTTTTTCTTATAAATGTGCCAAAAAGCTCCCATCACATAAATGATCTGCGCAATTCATAGACAAATCAAAGCTTGTAAAATCTTCCTGCTGAGTAAACCTGTCAAACTATATGTTCGCTGCATACGTTTCAACTTCATTTGGTAAAAAGACATGTTGACCTACAGAAATCAAACCTTGGTTAGCCAAAGTATACCGTGTATCATCACCATCATTTGATAAAAGGACACTGTCAACATATGGCTGAATAAAAATTTCAAAGTAGCTGGACCAAAGAACTTTCACTAAAATGTGAATAATCACCAATTTTATATTTGATTTCACCCTTGTTGCTGTTACTTTTAAAACCCTCTTAAGTTATTGCTCTCCTGAATACCATGAATTCTAGCATTTTTACATTTCTAATACGGTTTCACTTGCATTCAGCATGTAGTATTCTGCTTTCATTTTCCTAATGGCACACCTATCAGAGGCTTATTTGTTGTCAGCTCTAAGTGAATCATCCATACTTATATAACAATGCACCATAGAGTTCCTATCTTTGTACGTCTTTGCTCATTCGATTCATGGTTGGTAGGCTCAAGCTTCTGAGAGTCTGTGATTTCATTTGCTTGTTATATTAGATTTCTCATGAACTAATGACACAAGATTTGATGCCTTTGGATGATATAAATTTTCCTCTGCTGTTAACTGATTGATCATTAATCCAAGAGTCTCTGGATATTCCTCCTGTTTTACAGATTGCCCAACCAGGAGCCTCATGGATTGACAAATTCTAGAAATATATGCTCGACAATTTATCCATGGATTTTGGTTGGCACTGCTTGATATTTACTATCTTAGTATCTGATCAGTATGCAGCATTGGCATGGTACAAACATAGCATACTATGCTTGTGCTGGGCTGCCAGACCTTGGCCTGTGATGCAGCATTCCTTTGTGTTCTCATATACCATAGCTTATTCCAATTGAATTCATTTTCTTGTTCAGCAGTGAATGTTTGTTTCTTAAGATTGGAAAACAAGAGACTGACACATACCCATTTAAGTTTTTGCTTTAAAATGTTTTATGTTGCCTCACTAATTGTTATGACCGCTTTGGATGGGAATTCGTCTTTTTAGTAGTTTTAACATCTCACCTAATATTTGACGTTCTCTTTTATGAGATGCTTCCCGTTTACCTTCTAGTCAAAATGAATGTTTAATGGACTTGGCTATTTGCCAAAGGCCTTTCTTCGAGTACAGGTGCTTGGTGACATGTGCTAAAAATCAATTATTCGCGCTGCATGCTAGCTCAGCTAGCAGATGATTAGTATTAGATTTTTCTTTCTGACATAGGGAACTTGACATGTTTATAATACTGTTATTGATAATACTTATGCTTTCTGATAGCCATGATATACTTCCATCACTAAACTGCATTCAGCTAATCTTTTGCTTGGAATGCTTCCATGGTAAACTCCATTCTTCATTTGCCTGTTCCTCTTTCTTCTTTTGGTAGTATCAGCTGATCCCAGTAGACATGAACTAATCTGTTTCTGCAAATTTTCCAATTTAAGTCCCTCATGATTTTCTTGATCCTCAACATAATTTTTCAAAGAATGAACTTAAAATTCTTGAAATGGTTTGGGATGACTTGCGGAGTTGTCTGCAATAGTTGTATGGAACCCTTCTTTTGGATTTAGCGGGCAGCAATTCTCAGTATTCAAAGGTTTATAGCATATTACAAAAAAATTAAGAGACAAGTAGGATGGAAAACCATAGAAAAACAGCAAGTTCACAAAGGATAGAGAATTGTGAATTGAAAATATTTACTGTAGCCCCTCTTCTGTTTACGCTCTTCTTTTTAATATTATTTCCACAATAGCCTATCTTTAAAGTTAAGGCCACTCCAGGAGCCAAGTCCCTACATGTAAATCTAGCATCTTTGAGTTGAAACAAAGATGAGCAGGGAGGGTCCAAGTCAACATGGAACTTATCTTGATCTTTTTTAACAACCTTAATTAAGTGTTCATCAGCATAATGGTTGCTCCGTAATGACACTTGATGAGTTGCTAATTATGTTGTACCTTGAAGAAAATTAACTTACAATCAAATCCCTTCCGTAAAACTCGAGTGACAAATCCCTCTGTTATACAACAATAATTAATTTCAGGAACTACCAGATGCTCTGTTCCGCCAAAATTATGTATGGTGAGAAATAGGATTCAGAGTACTATACTTGATTGAACATCTGAGATGGTCATGTCTGACTGAAAGCTTCCATTGAGAATCAAACTTTAACCACGTTTTGAATTACTGAAGGGAGACATGTTGCTAGTGGTATGTAGATTCCCCTTATTTGCTTCAAAGATGTTTGCTTTTAACATGCTTTTTAACAACCACTTTTTGTTGCATCTTCACAGGTTTACATTATAAAAGCAATTGAAAGTCAAGATAGTGATGACAGGATTGCTGATGTGGAAAGTAAAGTAACTAATGTATCCACAAAAACAGAAGAATCTATTGAGGCCTCGACTGTTTCTCAAAAGCATGTCCCAAACAATGGATCCTTTAGGCGAGCTGAAAGAGCTAGGAAACGACGACCTGGATAGCTCACAGATCTGGCTGAATAGTGATTTGGTGATTTAGGATTTCTATACGGTAATTCTGTCATATCAGACCATTTTGAATCATTTTGGTGGCCTGATTACTTTTAAACTGAATAGATTATCATGGATCGATCATATAGATTAACCTGGATTGTTCGTTTAAGTCTTGATGCAGGCTAATACTAAGACTATATGAGGTAGGTTGGCCTGGTACTGGCTATATATGAGAAAAATTTGTATATGTTTTGTTGAAAGTGGTTACTCTTTCTCTTAATATGAGGTATTCTGACCAAGCACCTCAATGGAGGAATATAGACACTGTTGTCTGAGCTATGTTATTGTCGACCTGAAAATGATGAACCTCAAAAGTAGAGCTAGTTTTTGGGTCTCTGTGGTCAAGCAATAGATCATTCTTGGAGATGATCGTCCTATTATCCTGATGGATTTTTTATTCTCTTATAACTGGTTGTGTGAGGAAAGAAAATGGATCAGCCTTAGTAATGCTTGCTGCTACTCAATAAACAAGGCTCGAATTATTGTTGGGGCTACTTTGCTGGTGTTTCTTGTCAGAACTACTTTATTCATTTTATAAGTTTTTTTATGGGATTATTCATTTCTTATGTTATGCTTAAAATCGTTGGAAATTTAGATCAATACTGGCTTGCACGGCGGAGGTGCCTCTTGGCCTGTTCAACGTTTGGCTTAGAATTTTTCAGAAAGCTGAAAGATGACGAGTTCATAGGTGGTTGAATACGTTGAGATGCAAGGTTGTCATGTCTGATGCCATGGGAATGGGGAGCATGATGGAAGAAAAGCTCAGGCTTGATGGTGACGGTTGATGGACAGAATATGAGTCACAAAACATAAAGAAATATATATATATATATATATATATATATATATATATATATATATATATATATATAAAAATAAAAAATGAAAAAAATGTAAAGCTTTTGAAATTCATATTAATCTAAAGACAAAGAAAATGATTGGATTTTGTAGTTGGCTAATGTAAAAGCGTAGAATTCAGTCACATTTTTTATCTTTATATTTATAATTTATGAATTTTAAAAAATAAAAAATAAGAAAAATAGGATGATTTTGAAATCTATGTAAATTCAAGGATAAGGAATGTAATTGAATTCTAAATTTCGCTATTTGAATATAGTTAAGTTTAGGATTCATTCATCTTTTTTACTTTTGGATTCATACCATTCACATACCCTGAAAATGAAAAAAATGTGAAATGGCTTCAGCATCCATGTGGGTGAGGAACATAATCAATTTCTGAACTTAGCTACATTTAAATGTAGCCAATTTTATCCCTTCTTTTTCTCTCTCTATAGGTAGATTTGGTTACATTCGAATATAGTCAAGTTTAGATTTGATTATCTCTGTCACCTTTGCATCTATACAGTTAATAAATTTCAAAGATGAAAAAAAAATAAAATAAATAAGTGGTTCCAAAATTCATGTAGATTCAAGGAGAGAAGATGATCAGATTTTGAACTTGACTATATTTAAATGTAATTAAGTTTATCTCTCTCTTTCTATATATAAATAATAAATATATATGTAAACACTAATTAATTTAAATGTGATGATAAATAAACACTAACATGTCTAAAATAAAATCTAAATAAATAAACATGTAGTATGGATGGTAAACATAAATGAAAAACAAAAATATTGAGGAATGAAAGAAATATAGTGTTTGAACAAACAAGGTGCATTTATGAAGATAGGATGATGTGCTTCATTTATGAGAACATATAAAATATCACATCCCTTATCCATTAGTTTTTGATTATTTTTGTAGTGTTTCTGTTTATCATTTGAACTAGATGTTTATTGGTTCAGGCTATTGATTTATTATATATTAATATTTATTATATAAGATAAGTATGTATAGTCGCTCTTAAAATAGTTAGTATTTATTTTCATCGTGTTTATGTTTATTATTACTTATTTTTATTTATTTCATCAATTTTTTTATTTAAATAGCTAATGGTAATTAATGAGTGATTTTTTTATTTTAATATCCATGTAGATCTAATGATGAAAAAGATAATCAAATTTAGGATTGGATATATACAATTATAGCTAAATTCGATTATATACACATGCGAACTAAACTTGTTGTTAGTTCATTAAGACAAATCAACAAGTCAAATACAAGGCTTATGAGGCTCAAGCTGCTTGCCAAGGCCCAAACACCACATGAACCTCAGAAAAATCTTGCTGCACTATCCTTCGGTGCAGCAAGCGCGTACCAACCATGTGAATTGACTGCTTGCACATGCCGATGCATGTGCGATGCCCAATAAACCTTATCGCGTACCGCATGTGCATTGATATGTGCGGGTAGCTAATCCACACAATTGATGTGCGCTTGCTGTACCAGAAGATAGTGCAGAAGTCTTTTCCCATAAACCCCATACCAAACAAAGGAAACTTGGCAACACCAATTTGACTTAGATGAAAACTAAACCTTGTCACCAAGATGCTTAAATTCCATTAGAAAAGTGATTGTGTTACTTGTTAAGTATGATGATTATATGTATGTCACTTATTAAATAGAGATCTGATAGCAAATTCTTAACCAAAAATATTAATTATATAATTTTATTTTCTTTCAATCTAATCTAATTATTTTTATTATTTTATTGAATGCACTCTCAGTTAAAATAATACTTTTTTTTCATTTTAATAACTAAATCTTATCTCATATTCTTTTACTTAATTATATAAAAATATTTATATTTTATTATTTATTTTATGAATTCTTATTTATAGTGTCTTTTAAGTATATCAAATTATTAATAATATTTAAATATCATAATTCATAAACTCAAGAACAATCATTTATTTAGATAGAATTAAAAGTTTTTTTTTAAAAAAAAGTCTGAGTTCTTTTTAATCTTATTTAATTCTTTTTAAATTATTTATATTTAATGAATAATTATTAGATTTAATTATAAAATAATAGTTAGCTGCTTTTTGCAATCTTAGACTACTAAGAGATCCCGTCCTTTTGTACTGCAAGTTTTGCAGCTGAAGTAAGGGATTGTAATGGTAGAGGGTGTTGATAATGTACGTTCAACTGAACTATTACA
Organism: Calamus simplicifolius; assembly: GCA_900491605.1. Lineage (NCBI taxonomy): Eukaryota > Viridiplantae > Streptophyta > Magnoliopsida > Arecales > Arecaceae > Calamus > Calamus simplicifolius. The sequence goes on along the minus strand of UESW01001391.1, from coordinate 73,256 downwards.
TTAAAAGTTAAATAATGGAAGGATGGAAATCTTTACCGTGTTCCAAAGTTAGGTGGGTAAAGTTAATTCAAATGAAATTTCCTTTTTGCACTATATAATAAAATAACCATTTGTTTATAAGTACATAAGGTTTTAATTTAATCGAACAAAATTCAGCATTTTTATTTTTTGGTACAGACGAGTGATTATACCACTCTAGGTCGGGTTGGGCCTGAAATATCATAATACAATAACTGGAAGAGAATAAGAGGGCAATGATCATCCTGACTCCATCTTCAATTACCAGAGTGAGAGGCTATCCTGACAGCAATCCAGTCAGCGACTCTGTTGGCTTCACGATAGATATGGCAAATCTGAATATTAGTAGCTTCCAAAATCATAGAGCGGATATCATCCAATAAGGAAAGAGTAGGCAAATGGGAACTGGGCTCTCGTTGAATCCAGCGAATCATGGTGGTAGAATCACCTTCAATGATCAGACGAAAGAGCACCAAAACTCGAATAGCATAGGATAACCCCGTCCAATCGCATGCAGCTCAGTCACACTTGGGCTAGCAGAACCATGTTACTGGTCGTGATATCCACCATCTTGATGCCGGTGATCTCTCCCCATTCCTATCTACTTCACTGCTACTCACGCAGCTACTTCACACCACCATTGCTGTCCCAATTTTGCTCTGCCACTAATCACTACTGATGCCTCAGCCTCTGTCCTCCGTCTACCATTGGGATGCCACATTCGTCTTCTGTGATCATCCACTTTGCCACCGGTAAAGTTGGCCGGATCAGTAGGCTATAATACCGTACTATTTATTGCTATCCAGAGTCGCATTCATTCTTTAGATGAGAAAAGTTGTGCTTTGAATCTCTATGCGCCACCATGCCTCTCACCAGATGCATGCAAGCATTATTCTAGTCCACACGCAAATATTGTTGAAGGATGCATATGTAATACAAGCCGCTTAAAAATGTTCCCACCAAGCACACCATTTTTGCAAACAAGATACAAGCCTTACGTGTATTCTTCTTTGTCAGCAAAACCCCTCCATTAAATAAAACTCAGCACATATCATGATACTGAAATATAGGCTGATATGGATTGCGATAGATCAACTACTCCTTGTAGGATTGATCGGTCAAATATATCAACATTTTGATGATGTATGTATTTTTCAAGCGTAAGATAAATGGATTAAAATAGGCATTCAACATAACAGCTTTATTCCACTACCATGAGTCACAGCTGATCCATCTTACGTATCTACTTCCTCAAAGTTCTAGAAATAAGCGGGGCACAGGTAGGCTTTTGCTCACGACCAAGAAAAGCACCCACCAATACCATAAGCGAGGCCTTTTCAGCTAATCAATTCATACACAACGTTGCCTTCAAGCTCCAAACATCATCCAACTGATGGACAATAAGAAAGTCTATTCTGACCCTAAATGATCCATAAACAATAATACTAACTATCATTGTTAAAAAAAAAAAAAAAAAAGACCACAAAAGCATAGTTTTGGACTCCCTAATCAACTCGGTGTCATGCCATAGCATTCAAAAGACCTCTCAAAACTTCTCACTATGAATTATGTGTCAACCAGCATTATAGCATTCTCTTGGGATCGTGCAGAGCAGGCACACCCATGCAAAGAATATAAAAAGGGAAAAGTGCTCCTTCGCTAAAATAAATTCCACTGCCCAATCCGACATGATGCATTCTATCAAAACCTAGCAAGATTGCAACATTGAATTCTAAAAATGTAAAAATAAACAAAGCAATGCAACAATGAGAGAAATGGTTAAAAACTGAAGGTAAAGGGAAAATGAGGAGCTAGCTCATGTCAGTACACATATATGGATACATAAAAGCATGACTAAAAAGCCAAGGAAAGTTTCAAATATGCCAAATAGACCTTCTTAGAACTCTCTGAATTAATCAATAAAAACCTTGTAATAGTGGATCTATCAAGATTCACAATTTTATAGTGATATCATTTTAGTATAGTATTGATACATTCAATATGAAGGTTAGTTCAGGGTATTTATACTTGATACATCGCTTATACCACATACTAGTTAAGTACTGGTACAGCATATCATGCAATCTATGTATCCAGCACTTCCTAACCGTACATGTGTATACAAATGAGAGGTGCCTAACAAAAATATCAATCTAGAGGACAAATCCAGATAGATTCTTTTGTTCCCTACACTGAAAAGATCTTTATTCCTATGAGAGGAAATGCAGTAGGACACAAAAGGGAAATGAGTTCATGTCACCATATAATATACATGGTTTCTAAAGAAAAGGGCACAAAAGGGAAATGAGTTCATGTCACCATATAATATACATGGTTTCTAAAGAAAAGGGTGCTGCAGCGCTACCGAGGGGTAAGAATAGGGGTTCCACTGCTGGCAAGGTCACTACCAGAGACGTCGGATGTCGTGTATTGCGTCCTGCTTACCGAGGATGATGATGGCATAAATATCTTCTCAGAATCTGTTACCATAGATTCTGATGGTGTAACATCAACTTCTGGTGTCATCCGCCATATGCACTCTAGCTCTCTGACAACCTCTGACATTGAAGGTCTTGCATCTGTTTCATTTCCACAGCACCTAAGCGCTAATGACGCAAACTTCTCAATGCATTCAGAAGGGCAAGATCCCATGCGGTGGTCAATGATTGAGAACATCATACCAGATTGACAGGCCACGCTCACCTATATTATAGAACAATATCAGATTTTAGCAGAACTGTTTATAATTTCGTTGTACTAAGAAATTTAACATATCATGGTGTTTACTTTCTAAAGCTACTAATAAAGTGATAAATAGGCAGGCAAGCTTGTGAATGACAGAGCATCCAGGTCCTATTCATATCCTAATATTTTACATCAGGGGGTGCTTAGGGCCTGTATATGGCAGAGGAGAGACACCCTAAATGGCTTTTATAATATCAGAACAGTTATTTTAACAATTTTGACACCACTCCATTATATTATAAACAGATATAACTGCACGTAGATAATAGCAATTGGATATGTATTTTAACAATCATGATCACTATTTACATCACCACATATTCAATCAAAACCAGACCTTTTTGTGTATATATTCTAATGCAGAATTAACAGTAAAATGCAAAATATTCATTCATAAGCATTAGGAACTTGATGTTACAGACAATTGTAAGTGCCACAATAACAGTAATTCTCTAATTAAAAGTTAGTTTTCAAAATATATTAGCTTTGCAATGTTCTTGTACAACCATTATAATTGTTGATAATGGTCTTGGGTCATTACTGTCCATAGAATGGAACAACCTTCTGCAAACAAAGGGTAGAGAGGATGCAATGAGAAAGTAGCTGAAAATACAATCGTTCAATCACAACCAGACCTTTTTCCTCGGCCACCAATAAAATTTTCTCAAACATTACTATGAAAAATGACTTTTTTTGCCATAACCTTTTCAAACCACATAAATTGCTGTTTATAAATGCAACAATAATGTTATAACCTTAGACCTCACTCAACGCTCACTGAGAAGTATTATTTGGTTTCCTTAGTCTGTATATGTATCCAGGATCTACTTGATAAACCATCAATGTAGGACTAAACACACATGATAGAATAAGCTCTCTTACACCTTCCCATTTGTAGTGTCCCCTAGTCCACATAAGTTAATGGACCAGATACGCTTGGATATTAGTTGCAATAATTCAAGATCTCACTAACAAAGCTAGCCCAAAAATGTTGTTTAGGCCTTGAATAAGTACCCAAAATGTACCTGATGCATAATTATGTCAGATTAAAGACATATTAACCTGAAATACCACATGACCATCACCATCAAGCCTTGTCCCAACTATTTTAGGCCTAAATCAACTTTAAAACCATATTTGGAATTTTTCAGCTCCTATCAGGGTTCACTGAATTGGTATCGAGGGTCATATTGGCTGACTATCAATTTGGTATGGTCCTAGTATATATCATACCAACCCAAGGTGTACCATAACTAGGAGAAGGGAGAGGGGTTAGAGAACTGTGATGCTCCTCTTTAATCTAGTGAGGTCTCAAAGCATTGCATCATGGGGGATCAGAGAATCAAAGGGCTTACTCCTCGATTGCTCGACGAGAAGAAACCTGGTCAAATAAAGAGATGGAGGGGCAGGCATATCGATGGTTTGTGGTTGTCATTGTTGGCTGCAGCAGTGGATGCAAAATCAATTGAACCCTAATCGAAATGCAAGATAGGAAAAGAGGATCAAAAGGCAAGGAGGATCAAGAGTCGAGGAGGGTTACTTTTGTTAGTAACGAAACCTGGTTTCAGCTGAACCATCCTGATTCTTGGCCAGTCCGGTTCGATACAATTCAAATGACTCGATTTGGGACGATTTAGTGGCCACTAGCTCCTATAATGCTATTGCTAGCTTTCTATGTTCTTCATAACTTTGGCTTTTGTTAGTCTAGGTTTTCTTTCCATTCTAAGGTTATTTGACAGAGTTATTTGTCTTTATTGTGCATGTGTCTATACCATCTCAGTCGTATGCTTGTTGCTTTATCTTTCATTGATGTGACCCATATAGCTCCTCCAATACGCTTATTCCTAAACTTCCTATTGAGTTTTGCCACACATTTATGCCAACATTCTAATTTTTGTTACATTTCACTTATTTTCCTTGACATTCCTTACCAAGCATCAACCAACATTTTGAGATGTGCCATATTTCATGAATCATTGTTGTTTGATGAATTTTTCTCTTTAAGTCACCAAGATATGCGTTGGTCAAAGAAAACATATAAGAACCTTTTCATTCATCCAAAACTAAATCTATTACACATGTTCATCTATGTTTCCATCTTGAACACCAAATAATATTTCTTGGCCACGGCCACCAACACTACCTAGAATTACACTTACAATGACTTGTTGAGTATACTGTTTATTAGGAACACAGGGCCTATTAAGAAGAAACTTGCACTGGATCTGGTAGGACCGGTTGGGGAAAGGTAGCTCAAAGAAAAAAAAAAAAAGATGGTTCTCTGAAGATCCATCAAGTGTTATTGTGTATTCCAGGGCCTTATGTCATAGGTATTGGGCCCAGTGAGCCCAGCAACTACTAGGGATGGCAACGGTCCGGGGATGATTCGGGACGGTCTATACCAATCCCCATTACTGTTAAAAAAAATGTTCTCGTTCCTCGCCCCGTTAAGCCGTTATAATGAACGAGGCAGGGACGGGAATACCCGGCCGGGTAAACAGGTACCTACTGGGTATCCGTTTATCTATTTAGATAAGATGGAGACTAATCGAGATGATGATATTGATATATATAAGAGATTCTTCGACTCTGGGATAAGGAAGAAGAGAACGAAAAGTAAGAAAGAAAATAACTAATAAGAAAAAAAAAATCAGAAATGAAGATTTCTAATACAACAACCGTACAAAAAAAATACATTTAAATTGCAAAGAAATAAATAAAGAGAGATGAGTATACCAAAAAAAGAAAAAGGTGTTGGAGGGCGTCGATGGGGCAACGATTGGCGAAGATAGACGATGGACTAATGGAGCTAAATTCTCGTCTGAACCACTCGTCTTGGTTCAGAACTTTAGATCAGTTGCATGAAAGAAGAGCAAGAGACGGCTACGTGAAATAAGGAAGAGCAAGAGTCAGGATTATATATATTTTATTTATTTTAATTTTTAATATATTAATATATATATATTTAAAATTTAAATATATTATATTAAAGTTAACGGAGACGGGGATGGGGCGGAGAATACCGTCCCCGGGCTGTTTACTTGTTTAACCGTTAACAAAAAATCCCCGTTACCCGTTAAGCCGTTTAGACCGAGAATTTTTCGACCCATTAAAAACGGTACCGACTGGGTAAACGGTCAAACGAAAAAAATTGCCATCCCTAGCAACTACCCTCTATGGCTCTCTCAAGTGCCTCTTACTTCTTTGGTCTCCCCTAGCCCAACTGATCTTACCAAATCTGCTCGATTAGTATTTTAACCCAAGAGTTAAAGTTCCTATATTGTGCTAGCTACCTAGTTTTATGACTAAACAGCCATCTAGGTGCTCATTCTCCTCCTCATTTCCTCTTGGTGTTAAGCCCCTTTAAAAAATCATCCATTGTCTAGTTATTTATGGTTTTAGTCCTTTCATAAAAAGCCATGTGTTTTCAAAGTTCTGGTCCTCTATATAGCAAAGCTAATAATGATTTGACATTTGGTATACAACACTTTGCATAGCCTGTCCAGCTCACTCATTGAGTGAACAAAGCAAAACAACAGACTTGGTAAAAAAGAAAACCCCAGAATAATGGTGACAAATGATATTATATGAAATATTCCCCATGATTAAATCACATAAAGTGCTTTAGATGAATCTATGTTACACTTGGTTCACAGTCCAGACTTTCAGATTGATCTTGGTTATCTTCCATCTCCCATTTCTCTGATGATTCTTTGGACTCTTATAGAGAAATGTTAACCTCAAGAAACAAGAATCATTTGGAATGTCATATTCTCCATGATGTTATAAAATTTTTTTGAACATCTTGTTTCTTTAACTGATGAATGACATACATGAAATCCATTGTATCACAACATATATAGAAACACTATTGCTACTTAGACCAAATGCAGCACCAGCAGACACCAAAATAAAACAGAATAATAGGTAATCAATGTTTGAGCACACCATCACATTGTGAAAAATGCAAGATGAATACAATCCATTCATTGGTTGACCTACATGTATCCATATAGAGTGCTCAAACAGAGAATCCATATTGTCATTAATTTACTTTTTCAGTTATGTATTCAACATTCAAAATAACTTAGCTCTCTAATTTCTCTTACTTATTTTCAACTGATAATGTTCCATATATAATCAAACCATTGTACCATCTAGATGCTTCAACATATTCTTGGTTCATTTTAAATGATTTATATGAGATTATTGGATGTCAACAATTTATATGTATGTCTGTGTGCGCGCATGTGTGCATGCATGTACACTAACACAACAATTGTTCATTCTAACATGGAAGTAGTGTGGGTTCAAATCTAAGTCCCATTTGTCTGCATTAGTTAGCTTAAAATGAAGAGAACAAGTTGCTCATCATTAATCGATGAAGTAAACGTCAAAATATAAATGAAAATCTATTCCTGCAAAAACATGCAAGCAACATGCTTCTTTGTTGAATTCCGTAGTCCCTCTGCATACATTTATATCTAGTTCTAATGAAAAAAGCAGTAGCACATGCCTTTCTGTCCAGGTTTAACAGAATGAAGACAATTTTCTTATAATTATTCTGGGACACAATGCAAAGGCACTTTAAAGGAGTTAAGAAATAGTTCGGCTATGTACCTCTCGGACAATGTTCTTGCCATGCAAAATTGGTCGCATCCCTGTTAATAGTTCTAGAAACACAACACCAAGGCTATACACATCACTTTTGGCTGTCAACTTATGAGTTAGAAAATATTCTGGATCAAGGTAACCCTGCAAGTAAAATGCATGTGTAAGATGAACATGAGTTAAAATTCTCCCGATGAGTGCAACAATGATCATTGCTTTGAAAGAGAACTTTTATTTGACATCAATATGCATTAATTAGCAGTCATTCATTTAGCTTTTTATGCCCTAGAATCTAAAATTTATGCACAACATAAAATAATAGATAAAGAATTCTTTGGATAAACAGAAATCAACTTAAAAAAATTGCTACTTCACTCAAATATTAATATCATCTTACCCTAAACAGTTACAACAAATCCCAACACCTTACCACACATTAGCTCCCTAATTATATGTTTGCCGGTGTCTTGAAGATGTCTATGTCTAAAATATGCCAACGTATCAAACTCCTAAAAAATGGTTCTTAAAAAAAAATGTAATGGATAATTTATTTGTTTATGTTGAAGTGTAAATAAGCTGTAAATAAAATTAGTTAAATATCCCTATAGATTAGGAGAATCTGTTTGAATTTAAATTACCTAAAATTAAGGGATATGATTAGATAAATTTCAGATTTAGAATGATTAAGTTTCCTATTCTTATCTTGTAATCATTCCCTAAAATTAAGGGATTTGATTAGATAGATTTCAGATTTAGAATGATTAAGTTTCCTATTCTTATCTTGTAATCTCCTATATATTTCCTAGAATTGTACACTGAAGGAGAATGAATAAAAAATTTCAGCTTTCTACATGGTATCAGAGCTCTAGGGTTTTCCGCATTCATCCCTTTGCATGCAGCCTTCATTGCTGCGGCTCCCTTGAGCCTATTTCTCTACCTATCCCAGCAGCCTTCATTGCTGCAAGATTTCTTTCATCGACCATGTCAACCTCTGAAACCTCTAGCATCCATAACCCATCTGAAGAATCCAATTCTGTTCAGAAAATTGGAGATTTACAGAATATTCGGGCATCCTATAGGCTCAGTGGGAAGAATTATCTCAAGTGGTCTCAATTTGTCCGAACATACCTCAAAGACAAGGGGAGGCTCAGCAATCTTCTCGAAAACGGGCCAACAAAGGATGATCCGAAGTTTGAAGACTTAGACATACCCGTAAGATCTGACATGTCTTTACAGCCTATTGAGACACCTACTGACCCCATTGAAGACTTAGATATACCCATTGCTGTTAGAAAAAGCACAAGAGAATGCACCAAACGACCACTCTATCCATTATCTTACTGTCTCCCTTAAACGTCTATCCCCAACTCATCGAAAATTCATTATGAGCCTAAACACCATTGCTATTCCTAACACTGTTACTGAGGCATTGACAAAAAGGGAATGGAAGACTGCCATGAGAGAGAGATGAGTGCATTAGAAAAGAATAGAACATGGGAGATCATTGACAAACCAGAAGGAAAAAATATTGTTGGCTGTAAGTGGATTTTTATATTGAAATACAGAGCTGATGGATCCCTTGAGAGATATAAAACAAGATTGGTAGCTAAAGGGTACACTCAAACCTACGGTGTAGATTATCAGGAGACCTTTGCTCCAGTCGCAAAAATAATACTGTGAGAATCCTATTATCTTTGGCTGCACACTTCAATTGGCAACTGCTGCAATATGATGTTAAGAATGCATTTCTCCATGGTGACCTATATGAAGAAATCTACATGAACATCCTATCAGGATTTGAAGGGAACTCAGGTAGCAAGGTGTGCAGGTTGAAAAAAAGCACTTTATGGATTAAAACAATCACCTAGAGCATGGTTTGGAAGATTTGCAAAAGTGATGAAGGAATCCGGATATAAACAAAGTCAAGAGGACCATACACTCTTTATTAAGCAGTCAGTTACAGGGGGGGTTACTGCTCTTTTAGTATATGTGGACGATATCATAGTAACTGGGAATGATGAGATGGAGAAGCAGGAATTAAAGCGGCAGCTGGTGAAGGAATTTGAGATAAGGAACTAGGGAAACTGAAGTACTTCCTTGGTATTGAGGTGGCATATTCCACACAAGGAATCTTCATATCTCAGCAAAAGTATGTGACTGATTTGTTGGTAGAAACAAGGAAGATAGATTGTAAACCCGTCTCTACTCCAATGGATCCAAATCATAAGTTAGGTGAGGCTAAAGAAGAACCAGCTGTTGACAAAGGAATGTACCAAAGATTGGTAGGTAGACTCATATATCTTACTCACACTCGACCAGACATAGCATACTCAGTGAGCATGATTAGTCAATTTATGCATGATCCAAGGGAACCACATCTTCAAGCTGCTTACAGGGTACTACATTACCTGAAATGCAATCCAGAAAGGAATTTTGTTCAAAAGGAGCAATATTCTTACTCTAGAAGCTTATACCGATGCAAATTATGCAGGTTCCCTAAGAGATAGAAGATCTACTACAGGATATTGTATCTTTCTTGGAGAAAACCTGGTAACATGGAGAAGTAAGAAGCAGAATATGGTAGCAAGATCATCTGCAGAAGCAGAATTTAGGGCTATTGCGCAAGGCTTGTGTGAGCTGCTTTGGCTAAAGATTATTCTAGATGATTTGAAAGTCAAATGGGAAAGTCCTATGAGACTCTATTGTGACAACAAGTCAGCTATCAATATTACTCATAATCCTATACAACATGATAGGACAAAACACATCGAAATTGATAGTCATTTTATCAAAGAGAAATTGGAGGAAGGATTAGTATGTATGTCTTATGTTCCATCGGGACAACAACTAGCGGATGTTTTAACAAAAGGGCTGAGTAGTTCCATTTTTAGGGCCTTATATCCAAGCTGGGAATGGAAGATATCTATTCCTTAGCTTGAGGGGGAGTGTTGAAGTGTAAATAAGCTGTAAATAAAATTAGTTAAATATCCCTATATAAATTAGGAGAATCTGTTTGAATTTAAATTACCTAAAATTAAAGGATTTGATTAGATAGATTTCAGATTTAGAATGATTAAGTTTCCTATTCTTATCTTGTAATCACTCCCTAAAATTAAGAGATTTGATTAGATAGATTTCAGATTTAGAATGATTAAGTTTCCTATTCTTATCTTGTAATCTCCTATATATTTCCTAGAATTGTACGAAGGAGAATGAATAAAAAATTTCAGCTTTCTACAGTTTAATACGCTATTTAGAGCATTGGGCCCAATCTGCAGCCTTTCCATAATTTACTAACTGTATTTTTCTACAGCCTTTCCATAAGTTATCAAGCATGGTTGATAACTCAAATAAGAGGCTTGCTTCCACTTATGATAACTTGGCCTCCATTGGATTTACATAGGAATTTCAATACCCGGTGAAAGTACAGCATGCCCTTCAAAATCCTTAGCTATTTTAATTCAAATAGGCAGCCTAGCCAAGACATCTTGAGAACAACACTGTATGAGAGACAAACTGACAAATGATAGCAGGCAACCACTCGAGCATGTATGATAAACATGTCACAAAGAATGTCCAGTAAAATCCCTTGCATTTAACATGCTGTGGTTAAAATTTAACTATCTAGTTCCTCCAAGTTGACATTACTAGCGACAAATCAGAGAGAGGTAAAAATCTGTTCTCTCAAATATATTTTCTGTTTCGAGTTTAATTGATGCTTTACAAAATAATCATATAAGGTTGAATCGAAATATTATGAAGCCATTTTAGTTGCAGATTTCAGTAGTGAATAAACAAAATAACAGTAGATGAAAAGGCTAGAATATGAATCCAAACACAACAAAGAACAGCACTCCTGTACAGGTGGAAGGGTTGAAAACAGAGGCAGGAGACCACGAGAGAGGCAACAGAAGTAGTGAAAAAGAATGTATAGGAATTCAATTTAAAGTACAGTCTTGAAAGAAACATGTTGAGAAACAAGCTTTTCTGAATAGTGGAGCTAAATAGATGGAACAAATCAGAACTTTTAAAGTTTATTAATCTATATATTTTATGGGCCAGATAATTTCAATAATAAAAAATAACAAATACAAAACATCCTGAGCTAATAAATCAGCATAAAGCCACAGCATCAGCATTGCCATGATTCTATACCAAGACAACATCATTAATTTACTATTTTATATATTTATAAAATGTTTACTAGATTCAGGTGTGCAAAGATCACATGGCTGCTTCTTGGTTATAGACATCTGTGTTTCTAAATCGACAGTCCAATAATCTGCAAAAGTTATTGCAATGGTCAAGCTATGATGTATTTTGAACTGCTTACCCCAGCCCTACAAAAAAGAGAGAGAGAGAGAAAAAATTCCTGAGTAAATATCACATTTCTACCAACAAAGCGTGTTACATGTTACATGTTTACGAAAGCAGATAAGTGGCAAGAGGCTCTCCATCAACCTGTATATCGAGACTTGATTTTAGAATCCACCAGCTAAATAAAAAAAAAACAATCAATATCCTTGGCTTTTGATTACTAAAAGTTACTCAGCATTCATATAGATTAGCTTTTCATTGATTTCTACATTCAGTGTTTGGATGAGACACAGAAGAAAGTTTTTTAGCCTGACACGATACAGAATGAAGATTGCTTGTTGAAAGCTGCAACATACCGGCGTGCCTTTGACCACAGTTGACACTTGGCCAGGTTCCATCCCATCGCCTCCTGTTACTGGTGCAAGCCGGGAGAGTCCAAAATCAGCAACTTTGGCACTAAACTTGGCATCCAACAATATGTTGCTGGCTTTGATATCACGGTGGTATATAGGAGGGTCAGCTTCACTATGTAGATAGAGAATGCCCCTAGCAGAACCCAAAGCAATGCGCAACCTCCTCGAGAAACTTAAAGGCACCTTAGATTTAGTTGCTACAAAACAAAGCATATCAATTAGAATACAACTAACCAACAGAGAATACAGTATTTTGCTAATCTAATGCATAGCATAAAAGAGGTTTGTTTTTAAAATTTTCACTTTGTGATTTCCTGACAATAAAATCTAAAGAACTTGTTTGAATATGACACATGAATCACTATCCAATCAAGGAATTGTATGAGTTCCTCAATGTTGCTGTATATCCATAAGTGGAACCTTTTGTTCCACCTATACACATTATCTAAGGAGTCTGCAATTTAATGACTTCCCCTTTGAAGAATAGACAATATGCATAACTAACATCATACATCAGTTTTCTTTTAAAATATATAATTTCCATTTTTTCCTTCTTTTTTTTCTATGCAGGCTTCAAAGAATTCTGTAATAATTTCACTGATCATAAAAGCAGGTGGTCAAGGTGAGTATCACCACCAACCCAAAGTTAACATGCTGTGAGAACCAACTTGTGAAATGAGGACGTGAAAGAAAATGTCAAAACAAGAGAAGTTACATAGGGAATGCCAACTCAAGAAAAGTAACTGTGATGCTTAATAATTAATCTACACTGTGGACAGTAAGAGAAAACTAAGGGAAACAGGTGAAAAAGAAGCCTAACACTGAAAATGAAAAAGGAAGTCCACAGGCCTAAGCTACATTCTCTCTCTCTTTTTCTTTTTTAACCATACTTTCTATATGGTGTCCGAAGTTACCTCCAGCCTAGCAGTTTTGCACTCAACCATAACCTCATTTCACAAGTTGATGCAGCATCATCTGCAAAGTGCCACTGCACCTCCTCCTAATATCTTGATTAATTTTCCATATAACAAGTGAAAAAAACATAGGACTTGGGGGTCCGGCCTTTGCATCGGCATACTGCAAGTAGTGATTTACTTGTCTCCCCACACTTATGCTTTTGAACTCATCATTGCATGTCCATGCACGCCATACCATAACACTGTATCTTTATGTGCATTTTCTCTGTTAGTCCCACATAAACACATCTTATAGTATACTTGTGATATGAATGTAGACCCCATACGTAGATCCTTTCTCATATTTATTTCCATCAATTTCATTGGAAAGAAAATAACTTCCATCATTGAATTTCATGGCATGAAACAACATTAATTTAAAGACTGTCTTTTTACATTATTTTAAGGATATCATCCTATAAACTGGATAACCTATCTCCTAGGGCATCCAGCCCTTAAATTATCCAAATCAAACTCTTTGCATCCATTTGGATTCTGTTATGAAATGAATGTGGGTCCATATAAACCTTCCTAATTGTGGGCCTCACGAAACAAATCTTCTAGTTGACCTGACAGATTTTGGCTATAACAATTTCATCTTTTCCTAGTCTCACTAGCCTTGGCAAAAACTTTGTTACCCTCAGCCTTCAATGCATCTCATTCGATTGACAGCTAAAATTTCCTTTCACATAATTTAGCTTTATTTTCAATATAACCTTATAGATCACCATAAGCTGCAACTTCAACTTATTAGTTTTTTTGCCTCCGTATAGTTTTTGTTGTTTGTGTGCTTCCTCCAAACAATCAATCTCATTAGTTCCATGCCATTTCTTCAAGCTCTTCTTTGCGATTGCCTTTTAAAATTTTACACTCCACTAAGTTTATTAAGTGTACTTAGTTGTTGATAAGTGGGCACCTGACATCACTTCAGGTAGGCAAGTAGTCACTTCAGTCATTTGGTTGCCCATGAAGTGGCCCAAGATGACACAAACTGGGATCCTATTCCAAAAGAAATTGGGGTAGGTCTTGCCTCAAGTGACTTAGGTTAGTAAGGGGCCAAAGTCACTTCAATGAAGTAAGTTCTTGCTCAGCTCACTTAGAGCAAACCAAACAGGCCATTTATATGAAAGCCACTTACCTTGAAATTTGCAAGAATAATTTTAAAAATCTCTTAGTATAATGTTCTGTCTACAATATAACAATTTCTCAGTAGGGCACATAATATTTCCACCTTTTCATCCACCATCATACTCTTGTACATTTCATAATTTAGCCCCCCAATTTTGTTGTTCTTGGCCAAGATTTCTTATACTAGTATTAGCACCATTCTGATACCTTATGATATAGTATAGCGTGCCTGGTAGCACCCCATAATTTAGCCCCTATCTTTATCACTCCTGACCCATGTTCCTTGCACGAGCATCAAGTACCATTCCAATACCTTATTGGCGCAATACAATAGGCCCAATATGGTGCAATATAGATCCCTCATGTACCAACACAATGACAGCGACTTTTTCCTCGTACCCAATCATGGTATTGGGTACAACATGAAACCAAGCGAACTGGATGATTTCACTCAGTACAAGTCGGTTTAGCCCATGCATAGTATATCAAGCCTTTGATACCATACCAATACATTACCAATATGGTATAGCACACCTAATACTAGGGGGTACATGCTAGCACTTTAAACGATGCTCTGTCTTAACTGGACACTTGCATTTGACACCAAAAATCCATGTCAAATATGCATCCAAGTCATATGTGCCAAACACTTGGATCCTTCTGAAATATTATAGTTGCCGCTTCTAAAAATTGATGGGGCATTGAATTCTTCCAACAATGAGTTTGACTTCTATTTTCATACTAGAAATATTTTTTTGTAATTATTTGTGAATATAGGTATTGAAATAATTTTGAAAGAATTTTTAATACTTTTAGTTAATCGAGAAGTTTGAATGAGAAATAGACACACATATTCAAGACTTTAACAAACAATATTTTCTTAATATTTATTTTTCAATATTTAAACAAAAGTATAAAACATATAAATATACAATTTAATCAAAGACATAATTATCCTATTTGCCATTGCATCTCTGATTTTCCTCTTGCCGAATCAGACTCTTGGATACGCATCCAAGTCTAATGCCTGTGCAACACTACATTTCTAGCAAACACATCTTCTACTACCAGTCCATATATTTCAGTTAGATCTTGCAATTTCTCCATAGAATCTTTGCATTTCTATTTATTATCAGAATTTTTTTCCTAAAGAGAATGGTTTGCTTTTTCAATAAAATATATCGGAAATAGAATATTGTCTTATTTGAGGAAGAGGAAGGGATGATTTTTGATAAAAAGGCAGCCTTACTTAAGAGGGAGAAGAATACCGACTACAAGGAGAGGCGGAGGTAGAAAGCTTAAGTAATCCTCAAAGTAAAGATGCAAGGAGGCAACATCTCAAGCCATAAAGTTGTTGTTAGTTTTCCTTCAGCCAAGGAAGAGGAAAGAAGATGGAAAGCCACTCCCAGAATTGCTTCTAGTTTTGTCCTTTAGACCTTCTTGGACCACAAAGCTTGGGATATGATTTATTTTCTTAACAAAAATCTAATTTAAAATTACATATCTTATATAATTACTTAATTAGACATAAATCAATGACAATGTTCCATGGCATAAACATACAAAGATACTTTCAAAATTTATATCAACTTGTGAAAGAAATTCTGATTTTTATTGTCTTTGAAAATGCTAAATTATATGTTGATTGCATAAATTTTGATCTCTATGTAGTGATGTATGTTTCAATTCTTAAAAGTGCTTATCAATGTTCCAGTCCAGTGGCATCAACTTTTCTACTTATAAATATTGATGAAGTAACTTTGAATAGGATCTGTATAGGATTTGAAAGCTTCATAGAGAAGGAAGCTGTTACTTGGAAATGAATGGTGAAAAGGTTCACAAATATGGCAGCATACAGTTGAGACTCAGGATGAGACTTCTTTTACAGTATTAAACAACCTTTCCATTACCCTGAGGATTGTCGCAGTGAGTACTTGTAATCGCAATGACCAATTTTACCAAAACTCAAACACTTCACTCTTTTCTGTAGTGAGTATATGGCATAATGTTTTCTTGATATTCAATGATATGAATCACAAATTTCATTGCATAAGTGATTATACACTACAAGTGTTGAAGCTGATGAATTCACTGAGCTAAGCCAAATGTTGAGCAGGTTTTGTCTGTCCTAATTCTAGAGATGTTATCTAATGGAGATGGAATGCCAATGGTTTATCCTCCATCAATTCTACATTCAAATTTTTACTAAAGGGAGGAGCTCTCTCTTCTATGCTTGGTGAGCTCTGGAACAGTTTATGTTCCCAATAGACTCAAAAGTCTTCCTCTGGGTATTGATTCACAACAAACTTCCGACGATGACAACATGGCTCAACCACAATATTGTGTACTATGTTGGAGAAATGAGAAGAAGGCCAACCATCTGTTCTTGCAGTGTGGCTTCTCAAGGTCTGTGAGGAAACACTTTTTGCACAGGATGGGAGAACAAAGTGTGCCTGCTTCATTATTAGATGCTTGGAGAATTTGTAAGGAAAAAAAGATCCTCAAAGTATGGTGGTGAATTGCATTTGCTGGCCTATCTAGTTAGAAAGAAATGGAAGAATCTTCAGATATGAGAAGCGGCCATTATCCAGTGTGTGAAACCTCTTCTTAAGATCTCCTTTGCATTGGTCAAGACTCAAGAGAAAGGATTTATGTTCTGTGAGGAAGACCTTAACAAAGATGGGAGTAATTGTTAAACATTCCTAACGTAACTTCCTCTATGTGACTCCGTCTTCTTTTTCTTTCCCCTATTTATCCTCTGTTTTTAATGAAATTTCTTCGGTGTCATGGGACCATTAGCCCCTCAAAAACAAAAAAAGCAAAAAAAAGTGTTTTAGGATAGTAGTTCCAGTAAAAACACTGCAACAACATCGTCATATAGAAAACATAGAATCAGCATACGGCAATGGTAAGAACAAGATGAGATTTAAAATGTGTTAACTTTTGGTGTTTATATCACAATCCCATATCCTTCATGCCAATTAGCTAAAATTATGGAAATAAAAATATCTTGATAAATTTGGATTCATCAAATTATTTGACATTCTACAACTCAACTCAACTCATCTAAGCCTTTTCCTAACTACATAGGGTCGGCTACATGAATCTGCTTCCTCCACTCTACTCTATTCAGGACTAAGTCGATATTCAAATTACAAATAGTTATATTTTTTTAATTATTTCTGTCCATGTTAGTTTAGATCTACCTCTACCTCTATCCTTACCATGTTAAAAGACCACTCTTTCTAACTGAAGCATCTAAAGGTCTTCGTTGTATATGTCCAAACCATCGTAATCGATTTTCTCTCATTTTATCTTTAATTGGGGCTACTCCTATCATTTCTCTTATATGTTTATTTCTAATTCTATCTTTTAAAGTTTTACCACATATCCATCTTAACATATGCATTTCTGTTACACTTAATTTATCCATCAAATAATCAAAATTATTTGACATTGCTAAATGTTATTGTTTTTCTGGGCTTTATCCTTCCTAAAAGTTTTACAGTGTTTTGTGTCTTTGAGAGAAATGTACTTCTTATGTAAATGATGATAAATAACAAAATGACATTGCCAAAACAATATTGGAATGCTTACTGGAAAGGTGATCACGAAGTGTACCATTTGGCATGAACTCATAAACCAGCATCTGCAATAAACAAAGAGTTAAAGAAAGAAGAATATTATGGTAACAGAAAGGGAAAAACCCTAATATTTTGCATGGGTTCTAAAAAGTTCCTGCCATAAGAGAAAAATTACTTTGTTTCTAAGAGGATTTCAACTAAGGCTTGCTGTCTTGGTATCGGATCCCATTCCAGTACCACATTAGCATAATATTAGTACACCCGGTATGTAGGTCAGTTCAATATGAGCAGTATGCACTGATATGGAATACCATGATTTCAACTTTATCCAAGTACACAAGTGAAAATATTGAATTAATTATTAAAAACACTAAAAAAATTAAAGCAATCAAAACTTTAATAGTAGCAGAGAAAAGATGCAAGACCTTTTAATTGCTTCAGGGATATTCAATTTCCTAGTACTCTAACTAAACCTCCGAACAACAATGTAATTCTAGTGGGGTTTTGAGCCACATTCTGAACACTGCCTTATAAACTGCACTTGAAGTCAATTTCCAATGCACAATTGAATATCTTTGAAACCTGTGGAACAAAATTGGAAGGGTTATGCACACAAATGTACACTACCCCCTATTGGTGCAATAGCCATAAAAAATATAGTTACAAAATGTGCACTACCAATATGGGGGCAATAGCCAAAAATATAAGACACATTGGGTTCTAGCTCTTATCACGTGTGCACATCCCTGCTGAAAACTGGGCGAGTGTTTGGAGTGCCTTGGTTATTGTAAACCAGGCTTGAATCATCCACATACCATGGATGGAGGCAGATGGACCTTGAAGTGAGGATGAAGCACTCAATACTAAGTAGGACATCTCAAAAAGTAGTCATTTGCCCACCATTTCAAGGTGGAAGAAGGTCTGAGGGGTAATGGGAGTCTTCATTCTTCAGTTTTTGAGCAGTAGGAGCTAGGATTTCTGAAAATCAATTAGAACCAGCTAGGACATTGTTTCTAGTTAGGTAATGCCTTCCCTAATGCTTCTCTCTTTTTTCCCCCCCCAAAAAAAAAATAAAATAAAAAAAAAAAAAATAAAATAATAAAATCTGTTCCTAAATCAAGGGAACTTGGATCAGATAATGGATGACATAATGAATCACATGTCAAATAAGGATCAACAAGCTTTAAGCTTAAATAGCAAAGGCAATCTTAGTAATGGGTGAATCATGTTCACACCACTTAATTTACTAAAATTTGGATTTTCAATCAAATGTATGCAATACATAAGTTTTGAAACACAATTACCATGTGGAGGTGAGGCCAAGGCACTACCAAAAACCTGAGTTAAGGCGACTAGGGTTACCACACAATATAATAATTCAAGCCTTAAAATCCACGACACAACAAACTTAGCAATTAAGACACTAAACAATTCAAAATAAAATAAGATGAAGGCCATGGTACAGTACTATGGTAACCAGTACCAACCAAGGTTATATACATTCCGGTTGCTTCATCTTTTAATCCTTGATTTTAAAGGTTTAAAGTAGGGCAGTACAGGAAATAGTAGTCTTCTGTCGATATGTGGTGGTATAGCATGGTATGGTGCACACCTCAGTATGTCCAGGTATGATCTAGTAGAAGTATGGTCAGTCCTTTAGACCACATTAGCTTCAACATACTTTGTGTAAAAATTATCACAAAGGAATTAGATAACACCATTAATAACAAACTATAGCCAACTCTAACTAGTTTGAGTGTAAGGCTTTGCCGTTGTTATTGTATTAATAACAATCCAATTATTATCAATTACCAATTTTGCATAGAATAGTAAAACTATCAAGATTAAACCCTCAAATATGATATAGAAAATCAAATAAACAGCATTATAGATAATGTTATTGCCACTATATTTCTACCAAGCGTGCCAGGCAGTCGGGCAAGTGGCATGTGCCAACAGTTACCTTGAGCATTGGTTGATGCTAAAGAACCTGATTGACAGATGGACAGGATAATCAACCAACAAACTTAACTGTGAAAGAGATAATGTAAATAAAATCAGATGATTGATCTAAAAGATGGGGTATTTCCTCTAATTGGGTTCTTTCCACCTTGCCAAAGAAAAGGACCTAAAGATTAACTAGCTTGAATGAGCATGAAAAGAATAACTTTATTTACAAAAGTTGGAGACAATCTCACTTAACCTTGATTGATTACAATGAAACTGGGTTAGAAATCATAAACAACTAAATAAACCACTAGAGCATTGACTGAAAGGTCTGCAGTCAGCAACATTGAACTTGACTGGACAAGCCTCCTATGGAAAATAAATTAAAAGCTAAATGATGAAAGGAAACCTAACTAATATGACTACTTGTAGGATGTAGATCCGGAGAAAGATAATGATTTAACTGTTTGCAGGTGTGCTGTTTTGAACAAGAGTTGTGTTGTCTGACTTCCTTTAGTGTGTCCCCCTTCAATGGTGGTTATCTTCCTTGTTTCCTTCAGTGGCTTCCAAAACAGGGGGATCATGGTCTGTCATGCCTCTTTACTTCCCTCCACTTCCTTGAATTTGGATGTTTAGTTCTTATCCTGATAACTGCCCTGAATTTATCTTATGTTTAACCCTAAGTGGCCTTAATCACCCTTAATTAAGTTTAAGTGCTATCCTAGCATGGGTCTGGCCCATTTTGAAGATACAGTCAGACCCAATGACATGTATTGTCACTAATGTAGATGTACTTGTTCATTTTGAGCAAGCTCATGATCTCATCCCACAACAAAATTACACCAATACCTGTTGCCACCTCAGGTTTCTCCTAATTTTGGACCTAAGTTAATTTATTCATCCAAGTCCTAGGCCCATTTCTGTCAACCCACAATGTCAAAGCCCCACCTCATCTATATTACATCACACAATCTGCACATGCCTTCCTTTACTTCTACCAACAGTTAGCACATTTTATACTTCATTTAAGAATGTGAAATGTATACGTCATATGGTATGGAGACGAGCTAGGATTAAAGTTGCCTATGTGTTGAATCATCTGGAGCCATTTTCAAGCATTGGCATTATGTTTTATAGCATAAAATCGATGCGGTAATACTAGCTAAATTTAATGGGTGGTATCACATAAAAAGAACCAGCCTCATATTATAACATTTTCTTTATTTGTATCTACATGGTTCATCCATCTAGACAGATGATTTCTTATACACCTACTATACCACGATGCTTTCAGTAAATCAATAAACTTGATATTTTTTCCACCGACTAAAATTTTATTTCATAAAATAAATAAATCCAATAAAAATATTTTTGTTCACTGATAAATGAGGTGGATACTAGAGATACACCTGTTCATCTTCTTCATCACAATAACCGACCAAAGAAACCAAGTTTCTGTGATGCAACCGTGACAGCAACTCTATTTCAGTGGAGAACTCTTTTGAACCTTGGAGAGAACCTTCTTGTGCTCGTTTTATGGCTACAAGTGTACCATCTGCCAGAATACCCTTGTACACCTTCCCATACCCTCCCTGGCCAACTTGAGTGGAGTCACTGAAATTATTTGCCGCCAGAGCCATTTCTTCAAATGTGAAGTATTTTACACCATCAACTTTAAATGAAATTTTGGATGCTGCAAAAGAAAATTGAATATGAGATCTGGCAAAATGAATTAAAGTAGTTTGAAATTTTAACTAATTCTATGCAGAATCCAGAGATTAAACTCATGCATTTTAGGACAATTCATTTCAATCATCAGGCTTCAATTGACACCATGCACTTCAGTAACTGTTAGAAATTTTCATCCTGAAAAGGGGATCTAAAATTTTGATATTTAGGGGAACAACTAGAAGACTCCTATTGAGTGAGAAAACAATTTAAAATTAACTAAAAGATGATATAAAGAACGTGATACAATCCATCTAGCCTTAAGCATGAACAAAATCTTGCAGTTACCGTTCAAGATGCAAAAGATGATGCAAATAAAGGCTAGTAATGATATAGGAAAGCTTTTAGAAGATCTGATGGGAAAAAGTCAGCAACTTGTAACGGACAATCTAACTATCAAGTTCTTGTTTGGAAAATGAAAAAGCATGCTACACATAGCAATGCCTTATCTTGTTAACATATCCCTCAAATAATTCAATCACCCATTTTAGATACTTCCAAATTCTTATATGGAGACAGGAAATTATAAAGCACTCAACTAAAACACATGCATGAATATTATATTACCTTGTTATTGTAGTGGATTTAACAGTATATAATTGTGGCAGTGCAAATAGGTGTTAACAGGAGGAAATACTCATATGTCATTTGCTCCAAGCAATGTTTACTATAAATCAATGGAGAGAGTAGATGACACATTATTTATATGATTCAGTAGAAGTACATTAGGCAGGCAAGCACATACATTAGGTTTCACGCTAGCAAGCAGACAAGCGCACACAAACTGTAGTACTTTTGTGCTCATGCATGCTAGTTAGCAGACACAAAAGAATGCCACTATGAACAACATGTAATAGCTAATACACCACTTGCCATCGTTGTATGGGTTTCCCATTACAGATTCCAGAAAAGAGAAACTGCAGAAAGTATATGCTAAGCTAATTCTTGAATGGATACATAGTTTGAAAAAGATAGAAAATAGAAGAGCAGTTTCCGCAGCAAACAACTAGAATGACCATGTGAGATGAAGAATCTTTAAGTCTTCATAAACAAATGTGGATATTAAGCAAAGAAAAAGCAAGCAAGGACAAAAATCAGAACTTAATAAAGTAAGACAACTCCGGGCATTCTCTGGAATTTATTGTTTCTTTTTTTTTTCCGCATTAGGTGTTTAAAAGATACTGTACATTTAACTAAAATATGCCTTGATGGGTAATGCATGAGTTGTTAGGTCATTTTTTACAAAAATAAAAGTAAATGAACTTACATATGCGTCTTCTCGAAACCACATGATATCTAGAGTGTCTTCTCATGATCAGAATGGTAACCAGCACAGATAAAGTGCCTGCACCAGCAATTGCCCCAAAAAGAATGCCCACAATTGCTCCTGTGGTTAATCCTGATTTTGAAGTATTTGGAATCTCTGCAATACCAAGATGAGTTAAATATAAAGTTGCAAAAGTACAAAAAGTTGGGGGGATGTTCTGAGGTCGAAAAAATTGCATGATATTTTATGTTGGAAAATTTACTGATTCCTGATATTTATTTTAGCAACTTCTCTGCTTTCCTCATGGAGGTATGGAGGCTTTGATTAATTTAAATAATATAACATGCATCCTTAAAGAATCCGGAATTCTACAATGGAAGATAAAGTAACAGGCTGAATGAAATTAAGTGAAAAATATTCTCAAGCCATTTGGTATAGATTGCAAGAATCAAGTATTCATGATTTGGGCAGTAAAGAATAGAGTATCTAGCTAGTTAGAGGTTTAATGCCAAAATGGTGAAGGATGGGTTTGATTCCCAATATGGACAAAGATCATTGGCTTAAAATAGGCAAAGTAGTGTATGTAAGTAATATTATAATCAAGAGAAGCATGTGACAAAAAAAAGTATACAAAAATAGCAAAGAAACTACATGGGTTGGAATTGATTATTCTAATTGGGTCATAAAGAGTAAATCTTGCATCAATGTAGTTAATTTACAAGAAAGATAACCAAAATTAATCTTAGATGGGAATTTATTGGTGAACTGAGGTCCCTGAGGAAGTGACTTCTAAACCATCTTAGATATGCGTGTATTTTGGCTTCTTTGAGGAGCAGCATGGCTCTAGCTTATGAAATGGCTGAAGTAGACGTTAGGGTTCTGTAGGATAAGAATATGTCATTCCACAAAGATTAAGGAGAGTTGAAGGATATTGCTTCATGATGTAGTGAGTACACCAAGTAAGATGGCTAGTTATTGACTTAACAGATATTATCCTGTGACTATTCCAACTCGACTGTGACATGACTACATCATCCAATAATTCACAACTTCTTAATTCATCCTTATAAACAATCAATCAGATTCTTTCCAGAATTTCTCATGATTAATATGAGAACTTTTAGTTTTAGAAAAAATCAAAAGCTATGTGTAAATAATTCCACTTTTTTGTTTCCAGATGTCCCAAGTCCTAATTTATAATATTTGTTTATTGTCTTAGCTTGTCTTTGGTTTGACAGAACAGAGAACTAATTTTCCAAAAAAAAAAAAAAGCAAATGAATCAGCAATCTTTAGAGTTAAAATAGGGGAGAAAAAGAAAAGGAAGAATTGTCAAAATTGGTAAAAGTTTGGATGATAATAGTGCTATAGTGAGCAGCAGTACTGCAACAGAGTCCATGGCACCAACGCGGGGAAGGTAGCACCAACAGTGGTGTCAAAGGCAGCAACTTAATAGGATCCCGGTAGCAAAAGGAACATTGGAGATAGCAGTTGCAGCCTTGCAGGAGTAACATTGTTGACCGTGTTTTTGTGGAGGCCATAGTGAAAACAATGGATGCATCACAGGTGACAGATGATTGGAGCTCACAATTTCTATTATCACATATTTCTCTCAAGATTACTTTTGTTTTCTGAGAGATGGTTTCATCTGATATTCTCTTATTCTTTGTTTCATTTTCTTCCAATAACCAAACAAAAGAAATAGATTTCTCTCCATTTCTATCTTCAACTTTGATACCAAACACAACCTGAGCTCTTCCAGCTCTCTCATTCTCATTAGTAACTTTTTATTGAACATTTATAATTCCGATTTCATGTAAATACAGTTCTTTATTATTGGTGATTGAAATATCGATCAATTTTTGTGGGGGTTCATCATGTGCAATTTATTCAGATGGTGATGAGGACATACCAGTTGCATAGGATCCCATTGTGAAGTTGAGGAGTTCATATGGCCCAAAAGTATCTGAAAGCGTAACCTCCCATCCATCAAGCATGCTTCTGATTCGCAAAATTTCACTTATATTAAATAAATTAGATTTATCTGGGAAGAACTTCAAGTACATATTCAACCTTGGCCCAATCTCCCATATATATCTTTCAATGTATAATTGATAACGAGACAAGTGGAGACGAGAAGTAAGGTCAATCTCAAAATCAGCAACATAGGGAGGAAAGTATGAGATTCCAGGACTTTTCAACCGAAATCCAACTTGAAGAGGGACAGCACATAAACAAGGTATAGACATTGGGTTATATTCATAATTTCTATCTGTCGGGCAACGGGGGCAATTTATTTTGGAGTTTGTTGAGCTTCCAGATGTCTGACTTTCAATCTGACGCTGACAATAGTGAACCTTATCAGGTATCGTCGCATTTGCGCATACAGGATTTCCGTTAAGCCTGAGCATAATAATATATAGGTAAAATGAGTTATTATGCCATTATACAGGAAAACTAAAAGAAGGAACCAAAACACAGTAGCTGTGCCGATTGTGCAAAAGTATATAAGTGAGCTACTTTTAGTAAAGAATAAAACAATCATATAGAGCTCATACATTTGAATGTCTTCACATTTTGGAAATGAAAAAATTTCTGGAAGGTAGAATATATTTGTCAAGTTTTTTTTTTTTCATTCAATGGTATGCAACAAGAGCTTCATCCCTATGCTCAAGGAAGTGGTTCACAATGCTATGTTTTTCATCAGGGCCCATATGGACCTCAGTTTGTATAGGCACGATATGAAATGAATAAAATACCATCCTCAATTATCTACTGATAAATTCTTATATAGCCACAAATATCAGTTAACAGCATATTAGAATATTGGCTGATGCTGTAGGAAGTGCACATGCTCACACGCACACACGCACACACACACAACACAATAGCAAGGAAAATGCCTTGTCTGCATGGTGTGCATGCTTGTCTGCATGCACCCAAAAAAAAACCTATTCCTTCCTCCCATCATCACAGAATAACTGGTTATCATCCAAATTCTTTATTGTATATACCTTCATGTCTGCATGTATATACATGCATATGAACATGCACATAAGAATGCATGTATTTCAAAACCATAAATAACAATGAACTACTGCAGGATTGTTTTTAAAAGAAACATACAACACAGTAACATTCGCTGGAGGATGGAAAGCATCAGGTATTCTTGTGAGACTATTGTTTTGGAAATCCCTGAAAAATGAACACTTAACGTTAGCTAGCCATTCATATAAAACAATTTCACCAAAAGAGAGTTGCTGGTCAACAGATCATACAGTAAAAGAGTATCATTTCTATTGAAAGTGATATTCTGCCAATAGAGGATGGAACAGAACCATTTAGTTGATTGTTCTGGAGATACCTGCAAAAAGAAAAGGATTACATATTTTTGGGAAAAATGTGGCAGACTAATGACAGTCATGTGCATGAATCTTTTATTAAAGATCTTAAAATGAACATATATAAATGACTACCTTAATGCAGTATACCATGACATGCCATGTCAGAATTTAAATATATATGTTTAGATAACTGTATTAGGGAGTATAGCTAATTCTTAAAAAAAAAATGCAACAAAAATTCGTTCACAGGGCTTAGTTGTTTTAGAATTAGAAAATAAATGCAGAGAAAAGTAGGCTTACAATCTCTGGAGCTTAGGGAAACCTGAGAAGTTTGAAGGAATGGATCCTTCAAGAAAGTTGTTTGACAGGTCACTGCAAAAATTTCAGAAAGAGAGCCCAGAAATTTATCAAGTTTGATGCAAAGAGATGAATCCCAAGAAATAGTTCAATTTGATTTGAACAACAGGTTTAAGATAAACAGATGAAGGAAAGACAGCTTGAGATTACTTTTTAGTCTCAAAGTAGAGAATTCTTACATACATTGTTGTCATATTATTGGAAAGCTTATCAGATGGTATGGATCCCTTCAACTGGTTGAAACTAAGATCTCTGAAAATATGAATACCATCAATTACTCAATAACTGTCGAAATAATCAAACTGAAATAAACTAATTTATACATTTAATCCTGAAGAAATCACAACATCATTCCATATTGCCTGGATCTGTGACATGAAGAGTTGAGGTGTCCAGGAAAATCAACATAGCAATCTACGTGGAAACCAATAGGGCGACACATTTATACACAAGCCTACAAGGATGTGCATGTATAGCACAAAGCTACCCTAATGAGCTACCATACAGCTTAATATAGTGAAAAGATTGATACTACGGATGTCTTCAAGTGCTCTGTATGCATCTTAATATCCAGCTTAATACTAAATAGAAAAAGTATCACATCTCCAACCATGACACATTTGTCTTAAAGCACCAAAATCTGTCACAGAAAGATGATGCAATCATGATCCAGTATTAAGACAATTCCATGGAGCAAAATTAAGTTTGCTAGGGTACCACAGTATAAATAAGGGATCACCTCGTCAAGAACTTAAAATGCAAAGTAGTCCATACTTACAGGTAGGCTAGCCGAGGTATCTTACTCAAATCAGGAATAGATCCTTGCAAGCTACAGTTCCTCAGACTCCTGATAAAGGGGAAAAAATCATTTCTTTTGAATTGTTTTCTTGATTTAGTCTATAAGTTACATCACTGTAAAAAAATTGCACCATAGTAAAGTGTGAAGATGCCCTTTTTTTCATATCTAATATTGCAACAACCACTGAGTGCACATATCTCGATGGAAGAGAACACAAACTTCAAAAAATAAAAGGCAATATAGACATCATCACTGAGCACAAATCCACATAATTAGAAAAAAAAAGGTGATATGTTCATCAAGCAACAATCGCACTTGTTAATCAACTGTGATTCAAAACTTGTGAAGCTAAGTTGAAGGAAAACCAGGAAAATAGACACATACAGCTAGATTGTCAAAATCATTCATTTAAATGCTAAGTGACTGATAAAAGTTATCTGACACTAAAGTTATAAATGATGCTCAAAACATCAAACACAGTCATGTTGTTTGTTTCATTTAAACATGAGTTAAAGATGATGAGCGCCTTGTTCATTCATTACAAAAAGGCATGGTTGGCCAGAATTTTGTTTCATAAGGCCGGTGGCCTGCACAACCTAGCATGAAATTTTCTGGGCTTGAGCATGAAAAATAGACCAATGCAACAGGCCTAGGCAAATACATGCATGCATGCATACATACATATTGATCGTAGGCCAGGTGGCTGACTCAACCCACCCAATCCACCCTGAAATTAGCAGGCTTGGGTGCTAAAAAGAAATCCTAATTAGATCCTAAATGAGGGGAGAAAAGGAGTTTCGGCTTAGTAGGCAGGCCTAGGATTGACTCTTTGAGATTGGGCTGGATCTAGTAAAAATTGCAGGCCCAATGGCCGGGCTTGGGCATGAGCATCAAGCCTAGCTACCAATGCACAGCTCAAGCCCAGCCCAACCTAGCTTTTGTACAGCTCTATCCAAAATCTAATTTCTAAAGTTTTACCACTGATGTACAGTGTTATCTAACAGACAATCTTTCCATGGCATTACTCAATATATGTGCTTCATGTAAGTATAACCAAATAGGAACTTCATCTGCTGCCTGTAGAGTGGAGTCAGAGGTCAGTGCTTTCTTGCCAGGAAAAAAAAATTCATTGAAATGAGAGATATTGGCAGGCTGGCACTCAAAGATCAGCAGTGACAGCATAAAGCCTGCTTAATGAAGTTAGCAGGCAAAAAAATTCAGGATCCAAAGATTCAGATGATTTGAAGGCTAAATATCAGATGCATAGCGATTAAAGCATAAGAAATCACTGATTGCCAAATTATAGTCAAGACGGTGGGCAATATAAGAGATATAATTAACATGGACAATAGAGTAGAGTGAAGGAAACAGATTCATGTAGCCGACCCCATGTAGTTAGGAAAATGCTTAAATAAGTTGAGTTGAGTTGAGTAGACAGTGGACAAGATAAGACCAAGTATTCAATAGATAGTGGGGAATAGTTCTAACATAAATTACTGGACAATCAACTGTATGGTACTCAATTAATAATTGAATTCATCCCTTAAATTGAGGCATACTTGACAGTGAATAATTGAATATACTTCTTCTAAATGCTCATGAAAATTGCACAAAGGCTATTACTAAATACTGGGATTCTTTTTGTCAAATAAATAATGAATTCATGTTTAATTTTCAATTCAGGGATGGAGAAGACGGGTCCTCATGGCTGTATACTCAAGATGGAATAATGTATATCTAGTTGGTTAACAACTTTCTTCCAGAACTGCCTCAAAATACAAACTGCAGATAATGCATTGTTTATTCTATACCTACAGAAGGTAGTTTTGCAGAAGCTTCCTTCTATGGAGTTAATGAAAAGGAAGCATGTCTACTGTCTGACAGAGTGCCCAAGCTGCAGGGCATCTGCAGAGGACTAACACCCCCTACTTGTGGGTAAGCGTGGACAAATGTTAAAACCAAAGTGAGAAAGTGAAACTTAATTTGAGCAGGAATTCTTTATTTATAATAAGGAGAGTAACCTGGGAGGGAAATCATGTGATTTTGAAAACTGATTATTGCTTTGCTAGCTGGCTCTATTTTATGTTTTATTGACAAAGGGGGTCCAGCCCCCTTATATGCTACACAAGTAAATACATCCTTGAGCATCTATCCAAGATAAATTGGTGTCAGAAAATCTTTAGTCCATGTGATGGATCTATTGCTCAATGCTCCAAGGCCTGCCACAACATGTCTGCTCCTCGGTTCACCTCATAGCAGGTACTGGAGATGAGGAACTTGCTAAGCCTCTTGGATACCATGGAACGCAGTCAGAAAATAGATGATAGCATCTGTAGAAAGTCCACCATTTCTTGACCCACCCAGTAACCATGGAGGGATCTCCTTTAAACTGTCAACATTATCATGTATCTAATAGGCAGCAAAAACCATCCAGATCATCACTCTGAATGCAATCTTGTTTGACCAAAGAATATATCATATGTAATCTTGCATTGAAAGACAGGTTGAAATATACTAGGAGAAAGCTTAAGAAGCTTATTAACAATAAAATTTGTAACCACAAGGAAGGCTTTTAGATCCCATGGGATGGAAGTGTCCTAATTTCTCCTTGGAACAAGACACCTGCTCTCCCGCCTCATCCAAGCACCATCCTAGTTGAACATCCCAATAGCCCTCTTCTTTCCTTTATTTCTCTTTTACTTTTTTTCCTTCCTTTTTTATCTCTTCTTCTTTCTTTCATTCATTTCGTTTTCTTATCCATTCCTTTCTTACTTTCCTTTTTCTCTTCTTTCCTTTCTTTCTTTTTTTCCCTTTTCTTTCCTCTACTTTTCTTTTCTTTTCTCACTCTTTTTCTTTCTCTGTGCTGATGCATTTTAGAGTCCTGCCCTCATCCTAGTCCCATTTTCCGACAAGAACAGGATGAAATGGCTGGGTGCTCCCCATCCCACAGGGACATAAAACCCTGCCTACAAGAATGAACAAGTAGCTTGTTGCTTAATTCACAGCTTGGTTGCATAAAAATCAATAGAAGATCTATGCCAGAGTAGGAGACTTTGTCAGTCAAAACCATTAGAAGCCAAAGTTCAGGCATTCCCAAGGATGCAAAGTAAATCATCAATTAATTGGTCTACAAGGTTGTGTTGAAGTTGGCTCTATGGTCTTCACTAACATTATAATGGGTACAACAATCAGCTTTAAAATTCTTGCGATTCCCAACCCGAAGTTCTGCATGGTTATGTACGTGTTCCGACTCACCAGTCATTATAGATCTACTAGCATGGTGAGGCGAAGAGGGGAAGCAAGTACTTCACTTCGTAGACGACATGCTGTTCAGAGTATATTCGTCCCATAAGCAAGTACTTCACCTCAAACTTTTTGATCTTTGAATCCCAGGAACTATGAAAAGGTTGCTATTTCCCTTTGCTTATTAGGGTCATAAGAATGCACTCTGGGTCACGAATCTTTAAAAAGGTCTACCATTTTTGCTGCTGCGTTCTATGTGTTCATATGTATCGCTACGCTAGTCAACACTAGCTGTGTAATGGTTGAAAATAGGGGGCTAACCAATGACCCCCTAATCAACTTTGTTCAATAAAGCAAACAAATGATTCATTGCATTGAGTCGGATCCCCTCCCACCTAGTGCATTGTTCAACTACCACAGAGGTTGTGAGTCAATGAGCTTCCTTCTATTAAAGTCGGTCTTTTCTCCTTTTTGGTTCATCCTCTACATTTTTTTGGAGAGATTTTGTCCCCCTTTTGGCTTTCATTGAATAATTACAATAGAGCATTGAACAGCATGAAAATGGCTAGCATAAGAATCAGTTCGAAAGAAAGACAGTTGGGGAAAAAAAATGTAATATAAAAATAATACATATATTTATATCCCTTGATATGGCTTTCAGACAGCCAGTGAAACCTAGATAACCCTATGCTCACTCTCACTCTTCTCTTTGAACTATACTTAAAAACTCACTTTTCAATTTCAGCTTATTGAATAGGGCTGCTTCCCCTAACCGTGGTTATGGAAGCGCCCCAGAAAAGGCCTGCCAATAAAACCTGTTCCCTCATGCTTCCATCAAATGAAGCACTAGGCCTTACCATTAAAAAGAGACCACTATGATGTCAAAAGGAGGGAAGACAGATGATGCAATAAGAGAAGGGTAAATGAAAAGACGATGGGAAAAAAGAGATGCCAAGGAGAGCGGATGGGTGAAGTAAGGCCAGAAGAATCAGGTAAAACAAACAAAAAGATATGTAGAGACAGCATAGAAAGAATTTTAAGTTATCAGCATGCCATTGAATCAAAACAAGAAAAGATTTTAACTAGCACACATTGACCACCAAAAAACACTAACTTAATTGATAAATTATCATACAGTAGCATTTTTTGATGTCAACAAATTGCAAATTGATGCACATAAAAATGCATCTATTTAAATGCCAGATGTGTATCACTTTGCATTTTTTGTTATAATTAAATTCTAAAGCAGATGCCATAAATCACATTTTTCTCTAATCTTTCTTTTTCACTTCTTTTTTAGCTTACCTCAAGGAAAGGCTAGCATAGGGCATGGTCTGATTTAATGAGGTAAGACCTATAACCAAGATCTCCTTTAAGTGTGACACTCGAGAAAGGTTCTCTCCTAGGCTCTATAGAGACTAGTGGCAATCATATGCCTCATCCATATTAGTTGGGTCAACACATTGTAGAGGTCTATATCTACATTATGTGGAAAGCCTTCATTCAAAGCATGGAGGGTGGTTCACTGGATTTGACACTTAATGCTCCTACCAATTCACTTTTGATAAATTGATGGATCCATGTTCCAAACTCTAGTCTTCACACAAGCAAGAACCATCCAGCTATCCAGCCCCAACCAAAAGAGTTAAATACCCTTATGCCCAGACATGATACAAGAGTCGTGCCAACTTTACCACTATAACATATCTCAATTTCAAGGTGCACCGCATCGATAAGGTATTGGTATGGGGCCTAATAACGAAACTTAAAACATTGGCCCTAACACCTACCACAAAGAAATTAGGATCTTTCAAGCGAAAACTAAGATCATAAGGCAGGAGATTATGATGTCTATGCTCAAAATGTCTAGCTATTGGCATTTTGATCCATGGATCAAAATAAATGTTAAATTAAAAGTGTGGTGATTAACACATTATCAAATTTCAGGTTAAATTGCAAAGCAGAACCTCCTTCACAATATTCTTGAACCACTAAAAATCCTAAACCTGACCATACAGTTGACCCAAATGTTATTAAAATTTGAAGATATAGTTTTCTTTCCGCAAATGCAGAAGTTATGAGCAAAGTATTCCTTATTTTAGACAACCATCTAGTGCAGCCATTGGCTTAGAAATAGACAACAATAAGAAGCGATGGCAATTCAAAACCAAAGGATTATTCCTTTCCCTTCTCTGAGCTATGAAAATAACTTCCAGAAATTAGGAGCTAAAAGTTCTTCATAGCCAGAATTGAAGTCTATCCATAATTCAAATTTGAGTTTTCCTGTATATCTTTATAAATATTTGAAATTATATGTATATCCTCATAAGTAAAAGGAAAGAGAAATAGATGTTGACTAAAATTACATTGGAGAAAATAATAAAGAAAGACTTAATATGTTTACATCATATAGAAAGTATAGCAAAATTGAAAAAAAGGATTCATATAGCCTACTTCAATTAGTTTCAAATGAAAGCTTTGTTGTTGTTGTTGTATACTCACAAATTTGCTATTAACATATATTCCCTGATAATTATTTTTTTGCATGTATATCTTTATAAATATCTAAAATAACAAGAATACCCTCACAATTTTAGTGCTTGCTACTTATAATTTTTTTTTTTCACACGCATACCCTCACAATTTACTATCTGCATGCATAGTCTTATAAATTATTTCTTTTTGCACATTTTTCTTTATTGAGTCAAAAGTATACACACACAAAAAGTTTATGAGGATATCAATAAAGGAAAAATATAAGAGTATAGGTGCAAAAATAAATAATTATAAAGGCATACGTGCAAATAGTAAATTTGATAGGGTATACATGCGAGTTCAAATATTTATGAGGGTTTGCACACAAAAACCTCTTCAAATAATAAAAGAAATTGCACTTACAGTTTCAGAAGTGTGGAAAAGTTGCTGTAAGAAGCTGGGATTGAGCTGCCACTGAAGTTATTATGATCAAGCTGACTGCAAAAAAAAAAAAAAGTAATATGTTAAGACAGCATGTTTAAGCATCTCTCTCTCTCTCTCTCCCCTGTGTGTGGCTGACAGGGAATAGGCAGTGGAAAGGAGTTTTAAGGTTCCTTTAGATGGCATTGAAGTAGCAAACACTTTTCAACCACTATGATATACCTAACAACCCAAATAGTTGAATCAAAAGACTAAAGTTGTACAAAACTGAAAATAACATTAGTACAGCAAAACTTAATTCATTAAGAAGAACCACAAAGAGATTTAGCCTACTTAATTTTTCAGATTTAGCCTACTTAATTTTTCATCAATTTATGAGAAGAACACATGTGACTTGTGTGGAGAGCTATAGGTTGAAGAGATTGAATTATAATTTTAATTGTGTACCAAGGTGTAATCTTATAATTTTATGGACAGAGAGTGGGGTGTAGTTGGGCCACAGAGAGAAAGAGAAAGAAAGAGAGTAGTGTCATGAAGGTGGTTAGAAACTTCTAAGGACTGATAAGATTTGAGTAGTGAAGGCAATACAGCAAGGTTCCTGAGGTGATGGGGGATATGAGATGTAGAATACATAGGAACATGATAATTATATGCCTTGAATGTAGAGCTGCTTACTATCAGTATCAGTTTGGTTAGAGTGGAAAAATAGTTCAGAATATTCTCATGCATGTAGCAGGACATATGTATTGATATCTAAATGCTTGGAATTGGATTGGACAACTAGAATATAATAAAGACCAAAGAATAAGAATTTTGGAGTGTTCTGTTTTCTGTTAAAGACCTAAATCATAGGTTTTGTTGAATTGTTCTTTTTCAGTGTACCAAAGTGTAAGCAACATTCAAATGCATGGTGTTTAGTAGAGAAAGAAAGAAGGGGTGGAATAAGAAGATGAGTGAAAGATTATCCTTCCCAAATAGCACAAAATAGCAACTAAGGTGGGAGACCATCTAAAAGTACATAGAGAATCCAAAGTTAAAAAATACTAAGTTTCCAGAATTTTGACACAAATTGTGGTATCAGGTACTTATGCTTTAAAGCTGAGCTTCATCATATAATTTGGAGATTAATAACTTTGTCTTGAGCCCATGACAAACTAAACTAAGAGCAAAATGTCTTGGAGACTGGTTAGGGAGCCCACACCAAATATCCATATCATGCTCGAAGAAATTTTGGCAAAGTAGTTTTTCCTTTAAACTTCATGGAGTTATTACTTTTTAAATGCCAGTACCTAATTATTTTAAAGAGAACTTTAGTAGACATGAAGGAAGTGGCTAAATTCTTTTTCTGCGGATATCTAAGATCACAAAAGTTCAAGGGTGTTTCAAAGAGCCTTTAATACTTTAAGTGAATGGCCTAAATACTACTTGTGATACAATAATCTAATTTGGGTCTGCCATTGCCTTTGCCTTCAAGGAGCACCTTGTTCAAGGAGTTTCTTTGCTTGTCACTACATTATGACTTTTTATTCTGAATGTCTGCAACAACAACAACAAAGCCTTAATCCCGAACTAGTTGGGGTCAGCTACATGAATTCTTTTTCTCCATTCAGCTCTATTCTGAGTCATGTTTTTTGTCCGAACTTGGAATTAACTATGTATAAAAAAACTCATCCATAGGTGGATTATTCTAGATGTCTATCAAATGAAAATTTTAAGTTGTAAGATAAAATTTTTGGATTCGAAAGTAAAGCAAGATGCCTCCCATGGTATAGTACATGCTTTTATACCTTGATAAAATTAAGTGGTAGCATTTTAACTTTCCCCATAAAGAAAGCAAAGCTTAATTTTTTGTGGTATGCCCCCATGTATTTCACATATTAATGCAGTATGAGACATGATATGCCTCTTGTATTTACTCATGCTTTGCCAAAGTAGAGATATCCCCGTATTGATATGGGTTGGTACAGTGTGTGATATGGGGTTGAGATATTATGGTGAGATTGAGATTTCATACCTTAAAAGAAACAACTATATTTTATAACTAGGGTGGAACAACATATGCCCACCAGCATCATGCCTTGTCCTAAGTCCTAACTATTAAGAGTCAATAGTGGGAAAAAAGAGGAACCAGTAAGAAAGAAGAAGAAAGCAATAGGCGACTATAAGGTAAATAAATTTAAAAAAAAATGAGGGAAAATAAAAAAAAGAAAATTTTGCCTTTTAGTAAAATAAAGATAATAGTCGAAAAAAGATTGTAAGGAAGAAAAATCTAAGAAACTCAACAAAAATATGATATAAATGCTTAGCTTAAAAAAATGAGAAAAAAAGTATATAATTGAGAGAAAATCACAAAACACAAAATTCAATGTCACTTAAACATCTACATAATTGATACATCGGTTGGCCAAAAAGCCTAAAAGGTTGTATGCAACAACCTAGAAAGAGGTTCGTTAACTAAAAAATTGTTACCAACTGATACAACATACCTTTAGAGTTGGAAGGCCCGGATCTGTGAAACATAACTTAGATGTGATACAAATATGGCAGTGAAAATAAAGAGTGTTCCTTGGAACAATCTTATTTGGATGTTGGAAATTTACAATAGCATGAAAGTTCTCTTGCTAAATCAACTAAGTATGACAAAGTGATCACATTTCTGAAAAAGTAAATGATAAAATATTACAATCTATTCAAAAACAAAACTTTTTGTGCAGTTTGCATTTTGAAAACAAAAATGAAAAAAAGGTTAAATATTCACTTAATATAACTATCAATTTGAGGACTGATATCTCATTGCTTACAAATATAGTAGCACTAATAAATAGAGATTAACTTGTTAAGAGAAGCATCACTTTATGCTAAATGAATTCAGGGCATACAGAATTTTCAGACTCGGCAGCTCTGCAAATTCTGAAGGAAGATATCCAGATAAGTTATTGTTGTCCACTAGGCTGCAAAAGTTCACGAAAAAGGAGCAATAATAAAGATACACATAAATTAGACAGCATGGCTCACCAAAAAGAACGAAATGAAAGAGACATTCTCACAGGTGAAGGAGAGAAGGTAGTCTAGACAACTCGTGTGGAATATGTCCACTCAAT
Source organism: Calamus simplicifolius (assembly GCA_900491605.1). Lineage (NCBI taxonomy): Eukaryota > Viridiplantae > Streptophyta > Magnoliopsida > Arecales > Arecaceae > Calamus > Calamus simplicifolius. Next base: position 36,784 of record UESW01001391.1, on the reverse strand, counting down.
GAGTTATTGTTCATGTGGCTGCAGATCAATGGAAAGAAAAATATCAGGCAGCATAGAAAATAAGGGTTTCTTCACAAATAAGAGGAAGACTGAATCAAAACCAACTTACAGATGCTTTATGTGGGTTAGGTTTGCAAAAGATGTAGGTATTGGACCTGATATTTGGTTCTCATCAATTTGTAATCTATTTAGGTTAAGAAGATAGCCGATCTCTTCAGGTAAAGAACCAGATAGTTGGTTACCATTCAGAAGCCTGAAAAAACAGCACATCATGCAAATTATCAGCAAATGAGAATTTCTTCTGAGAAAAATTAAATATTATTTCCAGGATGTCCTTTGAATATGTAGAAATAACATGCATGAAGGCATTCCCTTGAAACAAACAGTTAATCAGCACTATCAAGCTATTAAATAAAAAAAAGGATGATCATTTAAGTAGCTGCACGCCAATCATCTGATTCAAAATGATGCTGCCTCAATATGAGGAACTAGATAATACCGTAAGAAAAAACATTGGGTGCCTTAGAAGTTCAGGACCAAGATCTGTAAATTCAGTACTGAGAATCGTGCAAATATATTACTAGTTCAATACAGTATAGGTCGAAACGGTGTGGCACGCACCTTGTATCAAGAGAGGGTATCAGTTCTTTTTCACTCTTAACCATAATACTGCTCGATGCTAAACAATATGGACCAGTACCAGGCAGTATGGGTCGATACTGGGTGGTTCCACTCGATTCAAACAAACAAATTTGATCCATACTAAATTGAAATTTAGTATCATATCAGTAACTTATCAGCACAGCATGTTAAGGTTGGTATGAGTTGGTGCTTGTTTAGGACAATGCAACTGCTACATTGGTAAAGCTCAGAAATTTAAGGCAACAACTGAAAAAATGGAGTAAGAATAAGGTGGTAAATGTCTCTGCTGGGAAGAGAGAGATCATAGATCGGATTATAGAGGATGAGGAGAAAATCCTGCCTGCAGATGAACTAGAAGAGCAATGCAAATCGAAGGCTGAGTTAGAAGATGTATTACTGAAAGAAGTATAATGGAGGCAAAGATTGAGAGCAATCTAGTTGAAAGAAGGAGATATGAACATGGAATTCTTTCACAAGATGGTGAATAGAAGAAGGTGAAGGTATTGCATTGGGTAATTCATGGTGGAAGATTTCTTCACAATGGTTCCTACTCTCATTGAAAAAGGTTTTGGATGATTGTTACTCCTCAGAAGGACAGAACCTGTCATGGATGCACTGGATAAATTTCTATATGGCAATCAGAGAACTGAGTTGGAAACACTTGAAGAGCCATTCACCAAGGAGGGTTGAGGTGTTGTCTTCAGTTGGGCATTAGAACAACCCCTGGTTTCGATGGCTTCCCGTCTTTCTTTTACCAAAAATACTGGGATGTTATTAAAAGGGATATTATGAAGCTATTTCATGAAATATGTCAAGGAAAGGTGGATATTGGAAACTCAACTACACAGTGTTGTCCTTGATCCCGAAAAAGAAAGCATGTATTGCTGTTACAGATTTCAGGCCAATTTCTTTAATGAATGGAGCTTGGAGATTGTTTCAAAGGTTCTAGCCAGAAGACTAAGTCAGGTGATAGGGGGTCTAGAGGACAATGATAAGTGGTTTGGTGGACAAGGCTCAGTCTATTTATGCTGAAGGACACCAGATTTTGATAGTTTTGTTTGCGCTTTAGGTGTTGCTCATCATTTAGAATAACCAAGGAAGGAGTGCTGTGTAGACCTGAAGTTAAGAGGGCATAAAATAGAGTTAATTGGTTGTGTCTGTTGGAATTATTTGAAGCCAGAGGTTTTGGCATGAAGTGGTGAAGGTGGGTGGAGATGCTGGTCTCTTCCAAATCAGCTTGCATTATAAATGGTGATGTTTGTAAATGGATAAACTGTTGTAGGGTATGTGCCAAGGGGACCCACTTTCACCCCTGTTATTTGAGTGGTAGCTGTTGTATTAATCTGAATGATGACTAAGGCAGCAAATGAAGAGCTTACTAAAGGGTTGTGTTCACAGCAGACTTTGTGAGACATTAGAACTCCGCAGTTTGCTGATCACACAACTTTTTACGAGACAGATGTAGAGATGAAGGGAACTTAAAGTTGATTATGCATTCATTTGAGTTAGTGTCAGGACTCAGGACTAAAGATTAGCTTTAATAAGAGTGTGCTAGTATATATGCTTGATGACGACCTACAGGGGAAGAAGTATGCCAGGATGTTAAATTGTCAATGACAATCCTTTCCTTTGAAGTATCTGCAAGCCTTGCTTCATGATGCAAATCTCAAAAGGAGAATTGGTAATTTCTATCTGATAAGATATTGGATGGGTGGAATGGGAAGAAACGCTTTATCATTTAGAGATTGGCTTGTTCTAGTCAATGCAGTTATATCAGCCATTCCAACCCTCTAGATGTCAGTGTTTTATCTTCCTTCCTGGCTTATCAAGAAAATTGAGAGGGTGAGACTTCTGAGTAGGACCGAGTACATGCAGAAGTGTATGAACTTAATTGGAAGACTACTTGTACAGAGAAGAAAGAAGGTGGTTCCGAAGTGAGGGATTTAACAACTTTCAATATAGCTTTGTTATCAAAATGGTGCTGACCATGGTTTACTGAAATTGAAAGGAAGTCCAGGCAAGTTGGTAAACCATGGTGCTGACCATGGTTTTGTCGAAACACAGTAAGAGGCAAAGACCTGTGGCCTTTGTCCTCTATCAGAAAACAAGTGTTTCCCTTCTGCAAGTCTATGCTAAGGTGTTAAGGCTTCTTTGCAGGAATTAAATTCAGAATGGACAATGGCAGATTACTCTGCTTCTGGAAAGATTGTTGGTATGCAGGCATATATCCATGTCAACTGTTTCCTAATCTGGCTAAGGTTGCTTCTAACCCAAATTGTTTAGTTTTCGAGTGTGTTAGAAGATCTAGGGAACAAAATATTGGCAGAATAGCAGTCAAAGCAGCTTTTGGGCACCTGTGAGGTGTTTCCTGATGGGGACAGAATTGTCTGGACTCTGAAGATGGGACTCTAGTGAATGTTTTTCCATAAGGAGTGTTTTAAGTCTGAACTTTCCTGGAGTTGTGAGTCCACTGCAAAATACTTATGGAAGGTGCCTCTCCCATCAAAGACTACCATATTTTCATGGTTAGCAATACAGAATAAAATCCAAACAGGTAAGAATTTGATAAAGAGAGATTTCCACGTCTCACTTGCCTGTCCTTCATGCTGCTGTGAGGATGAAACCACAGATATTCTACTATTTCTTGAATGTTCAGGGAAAAGGCATGCTTGGAAGATCTGGAGCAGGAGAAGTTACTAAGAGTTGGACATCTACAGCTCATCAGAAAATCAAATGTTGCTTTCTTATGTTAATCCAGTGTTGGAGAGAACCCCATAGGATTTTGTTCAGCTACCTTCTCTGAGGTAGCTTGCTATATTTCTTTCTGATCTGTATTCATTATCTTAAAAAAGTTGATTGGACTATGACCAGCTTTTTGCTCAATAGAGAGAGAGGTTTGTCAAATTTCATTGCAGAACCTGAAATCATAACTCATGATTAAAAAAAAGTATGGTAAATCATGACTTTGTAATACGTCCCAAATGCAGCCTTCATATGTAGCCAAAATTATTCAATATTCAGCAATACATAAAAGTGCAACAGCAGGCATATCTCAACACTCCAGATGCCTTAAAATCTTAAAAGGGTAAGGACAAACTGCAAGAATGAACACAAATTTTTATGATTACAGCAACAACAAAAAATTGCAAACTTTTAATGTATAAAAAAGTATAATGTACCACAATATAATTTTGATCAGTACAGATACAGTACCTCTAACAATGTATGTATTATATAGATTTGATGCAGATACAAAAGGAATCTACAACTCCAAACAAATGGATCCATATAAACAAGTAAAATAGCATGCCTTATAAGTTATAGCAAATGTATAATAATAGATATTATGAAGGGCTACAGAAGCAAGAAGCTAAATATTTGGCTGCTGTGCAGAACTGGAGGACCATTCAGTGACTACTAAAGCATTCAAACCGAAATTGAAAAATTCAGAAATATTTAATATATATTCAGAAACCTTGAGTCAACTGAGTACAACTTACAAAAGTTTAAGTGATGCAAGGTTGCCTATTTCCTTCGGGATACTTCCACTTATGTTGTTCCACATAAAGTCCCTTCAACAGGAGAATTTAACAAGCATCTTAGGTCCCTTTCTTTTGAAGATAAAACAAGGATCACCAGTGCAGAGAATTTAGGGAAGATACATACAATAAAACATGGAAAATAGTTCTGACAAAGCATTAATAATTGTACAAGATAGGTGGAATGATTTAAATCTGCTGATACCCAAGTCCCCAAGTCCAAAGTATGCAATGACTTACAGTATTCTAAGATGAGATAGATGTCCGAGTTCAGGTGCTAAATTTCCTGAGAGATTCGACTTTAGAAGCTGCCTGTATTTTCAGAGAATTCAAGTCAGTATAAAATATAAAAACCAATATCAATAGCTGGCAGCCTGTTATATTTTATGTAAAAAAATAACAATAATTAAAGTAGTATGCATGTCGCGACATTGATATCAAAATATGTCAAAAGTTTTAGAGTAGTTGTGTTTAATTAGACTAAAGGTCATTAAAGCTAGCCATAAGGTTTGGAACAAAGAAAAAAAAAAAAAAATACAAAAGCACTTGATGTGTGAATATGGCGAAACTATGTGATCTTAGTCATGTGTATCTACAGTACGTCAGTAGCACTTTTTAAATAACATGATATGCAATTTAGAAATGAATCGGTTGATTGCTATATTATTAAATCCCTAAAAGAAAACAAAAGACGTGAGAGGGGGCACTAAAATCACATGTTGAAGAAGACAGAACTAGAAGAGGAGGAGGGAATGGGGTTTTACATACATACATATGTATGTATGTACACACACACACACACACAAATCTAAAAACTGTCAGGTTTTGAAAACTTAAAGAACCATAAATTTTCTATAGAATACCCAAGAATTGTTATTATAAGTCCACTGGTTAAATATCAGTTAAGAAAACAAATTCAAAACTGTCTGGATAATTTTACCAAAAAATTGTGCTATTAACACATGAAACACTTAATTACTCTTCAGTACTACCAAAGAGTTATCATTATCTACAGAAAGTAACATCAATTAAGCTTTGTCATAGAAGAAAACCATTAATAGGAGTACTTCCCATTTTGCTTTGCAATGTTGTTTGTTTCGTTATCTTAATGGAACAGGGGGTTTTCTCCCTCCCATTCTCTCAAAAAAGAGTTTTTATTTGCAATATACTACTCACATTTGTTTACATTTAACAAAGAGACATCGGATTACACCAGCAGATTAAAAAGAAAGTAACATGTGTACAGCTACTTGCATTGAATAGAATGAGGGGAGGGGATTTTCAAAGCCTTCCAGATGGTACAAGCATACAACATATATGCTAACCAGTAGCCAACAATCAATTTTCTAATTATCTCCAGAGCAAACAGAATGAATATATCCTAGAGTCAATTCTTAACATCTCAAGAAAATACAGAATGGATTTATTGTAGAGTCAATAATTCATACAGTTCTCCTATATGCAGGTACTCATCATTTGGCATAGAATCACAAGTAACTCCTGTCCAGTTTGATTCACATGGATCTCCACTTCTCCAATTGTCAAGCTTATTTGAGGGATCAATCAGACTGCCCCTAATAGCCCTTAATGCTTGCACTGCACATGGAGATAAAATGATCATTATAATTTCACAAGCCATCTTTCTTTTGAGAGAACATATCTAAGTAACTTCATAACAATAAATGGTAAGAAATGAGAAGTTCTACCTCTGAAATTCATCATAATGCAACCAAATGAAGATAAGTGGATTATATATATATATATATATATATATATATATATATTGGTGGTCCTAGTTCCAAATCTTAGCTTGAACATCAACTTTGTTTTGTAATGACTTAAGTTACTTTCATGATTAACACATATATCATGCCAAAGTTCATCATATGCAAAATCGCACTTCTTAGCTTATATTCACTATTTGATTTTGTTTTTGGCATACATAAAAAATGAAGAATCAAAAAAATAATAATCTACAATATGCATCATAGTATTATATCACCAACTCACAATTGTGGTGAGAAATAAGTAAGTCTTAACTAGAGCATTCCCCATAAGTGACCCACAACATTAGTGCTTAGATGTGGTAAGAAGAAAGCAAGGATTCTCATATTTTAATAAACGGACATGGATACATTTAGCAACTTGAATCACAGAACCATTGACAGGAAAATTGAGTTAATAGATACAATGGATGGGGTGACAGCTAATATAACTTGTCTACAAAAGTCTATAGTAAATAGAAGAAAGAGCAAGGGAAGTTGGTAAGATAGATTATATACTTTGGTAATAAAAAAAAAGGTTAGAAGTACAAATGCAGGAGAGATTATTATAGAAAAGAGTATAAAAGAAGAGATTATAGACATTGAGACAATATGAGATAAAATAATCTTGATTAAATCAACATCAGGAGAGGAGTTTATTAACATCATTAATACTTATGCCCTCAAAAAGGATTAGATAATGCTACAAAGTAATACTTATGGAAGCAAATAAATGAACTAATTCAAATGATTTGTAGTGGAGAAACGATATTTATCAAAAGAGATTTGAATAGGCATAGAAGTTTCGCAACTCAAACATGTATGATGGAAGCATCCAAGGTTTGATCTTTTCTATTACTCTGCATGTAGCTCACTAGAAACCAAGGTTCGCCATAGCAAAAACTGGTACTGTTTCGATACTGAATCAGTACAGTTCGATATGGAGCATACCATATTGAACCGATGGTATACCAGTTAGATGAACCAAGGGGCCACATGCCATGAACCATCCCAAATTGGGCCAAACCAGATGGTTCAGTTCAGGTCAAGTTGGTTCAATACGGTCGGTTCGAGATTGATTTGATCGATTCTCTCCCAGTACCGAATGATAGGCCAAACCATCTTAATTCTAGGCCAGTTTGGTTCACCCCAAACCATCTAGTTCCAGATGGTTTGGCAAACCATGCTAGAAACTCAAGAAACAAAGAGAATAAGTATATGAACAAAATATCTAACAACAAGAAGAAGAAAATGGATTGAATAGAGGAACTCCCAAGAATTTGTTGATCTCACATGTGTCCATATTAATGGAACAAGTGACATTATTTCTATGAATCATTTCTTCGGATAGAAAGGGAAAATATAATGTACATTTAAAAGAGTACATGGATGTTATAGTTTCAAAAAAAGAAATGAAAAATATCTCATTTTAAAAATCACAATCGCATATGACTAACACCTGATTTAATTTAATATTATTTTAAAAGTAGGCATAATAGCACTCAAATAGATTTTTTTCTCATTAGAAAGAATAATTAAGTTTTTTATAAAATATTTAAAGTTATATTAGGCTAGAGTATTATTAACCCAACATGAACCGATAGTTTTGAATATATGCATTAGAAATAGAAGAGAATAACTAAAGAATATAAAAATCCGAAGACTAAATAGTAAAATTGAACAAAGAAAAATAAATAGCTTTTAAAGTTAAAATGTTGGATAAAAATAGGATCTAAATAGAGGTCAATGTCATACAGAAATAAATGGCTAACAATATTTAAAAATAGCTACAAAGATGCAAGAACAAAGGAAAATAGGTCATTCGATAAGAAAAATTGGTGGTAAAATAGAAAAGTTCAATTGATGGTTAAGACAAAGAGAATGCTATAGAAAGTTACTTAAATGTAAGAAAAGAGACACATATGAAAGCTATAAAATAACTAAGGAAGTTAAGGAGGTAATACAAGATGCTATATGCAAGGCATATAAAGATTTATAATACAAACTAGAACTAATAAAGGAGAGATATATGTAAGAAAGGTGAAAATTTTATTTAACAAATTATTAAATGAAAATCATGTGAATGATTTAAGATACTGTATTAGTTCCATTAAGAATAAAAATATTGAGTACATGCATAGATCAAAAATTCTCATTGAGAATAGAAATGTTAAAATTAGGAAATGCATAACGATCAGACAGAACTTCTATTTAGATTTGGAAGTGTTTAAGTAATGTAAGAGTAACTTAGTTGACTAATTTATTTAATAAAATCTGAAAAACCAAGAAGATGGTTGGCTAATGGAAGAAAAAGGATAATACTATCAATTTATAAGAATAAAGTGATGCAAAAATGTTCCAACTATCATTGTATCAAACTTATAATCCATAATACGAAGTTTTGAAAGAGGATAATTGAGCACATAGAATGAGATATGATATCAAATAATCATAAAACCAATTAAAATTAACACTAATATGATCAATTATAAAGCTATGTTTCTCCCTAAAAGGTTAATGGAGGTGTATAGAGTAATGAGACAAGATTTCTAAGTCCCTAAAAAATTCTTATGATGGATGTCAAAAAAAAAATATTTTCCATTAGATATACAAGCATAATTAAGGACATGTATCATGAAGCAATTATTAATGTAAAAATTACTAGTAGTGATGCCAGTGAACAATAAGTTTACATTAACGATCTACTCTAACTAGTTATGTATGAGCTAACTAGATATATTCAAGGTAGTATTTCTTAGTACATGCTATTTGCGGATGATATAATCTTAATATTAGAAACTAAGATTGAGGTTCATTGTAAATTGGAATTATAGAGACATACACCAAAATCCAAAGATTTGAAATTATGTAAACTAAGATAGAATTTATGGAATACAATTTTTATAAAATTGGAATACAACTGCGCCAAGGCCGGCCCCAAGCCCGGGTAAAGGAGGGTTGCGTTAAGTAGCTGACAGCAGCGTAAAACTCCATCAAATCCCCTCAAACATAAATCTACTAAATCAAACTATGCGAAGGCTAGGACGTTCAAGTGTCAACTTAGTCCTGAATAGAGAAGAGTGGAGGAAGCAGATTCATGTAGTTGGTTGGCACCATGTAGTTGGGAAAAGGCTTAGATGAGTTGAGTTGAGTAGATGAGTGAAAATTGGCGATCATAAAGTTTTTAAGAATGATCACTAAATTCCTAAGAGTAATCATTTTTGATATTTGGTATTGATTATTCATATGAAAATTTTGAAAAAAGTTGTTATCCATATATTTAAAGTAGTTTCGATAAAATAAAGAATTGCAACTAGAATATTATATAATTGTAGGATACTATCAAGTTTAAGAAAGAATTTTATGGGATGGCCATAAGACCATCTACGCTCTCTATTATAGAATATTGGACAATTAAAAAATGTGCACAAAATTAAGCATAGCCAAAATAAGAATGTTAAGATAAATATATGGTAATATAAGAGAAGATAAAATAAGAAATATAGTCACTCATAAAAAGATAGAGGTATCACCAATTAAAGACAAAATAAAAGAATATCTTGGATGAAATCAAAAGATGCATCAATACAAAGAATTTGTTACATGTAGAAGGAAAGAGTGGTAAAGATTAGCCAAAAATACATGGAAGCAGTAAGGATGGACTAGATATCTCTATATCTTACAAAAAAAATGGCTCTAAACTAAGCCAAATGGAGGAAAAAGATATATAACCAACCTTAACTAGATTGAGATTAAGGCTTAGTCGTTATTTTTGTTGTTATTGTTGTACAATATCATGTCTTCACTTTGAAATCTAGAACAGTTATATAGAATGGCAAAGCGCGATTGTTATACCACGATTGTTATAAAATAAAAACCTTTAAATAAGTTTCGACAAACATAGCATTGCATTATAGTCAAATACTAAAATGACTAGCATTAGGAAAAAGACATTGTAAAGGTAAGAACCTAAAATATATCTTACTCCAAAGGTAGCCCTAAATGGAAACGCTTGGCAAATGAGAATCTATAAAACCAAAATAGTTAAGACAAGTTTTGGTGATCATGATTGTGCCTTTAAGTTTATCAATTTCTTCCAAGTTCATTATTAATATTTCTATGTAAGTTTTATAAAATATTTATTATCATGGTAGAATTTAGTAATTATGAGGAATAACTTGCACTTTTATCCCAAACAAATCCCCAAGAATATCTTTTATCGATCTTTCTTCATGTAAATTCCACAAAAAAGAACTTTCACACCTCATTTTCTATTTTAAATATATGTAGAAGAATAGATCTTATGGATCAAGCCTCACCATTACAAAAAAATTGACCATTCAAGGAACCTAGTGCATGAGATATGCTGAGTTCATTTGGCAATTAGCAATGATTTGACTAGTGTGATTTAAATCTTAAATGATAAAAGATCCAATAGAATAACACAGAAGACCAGTGAGAGTCTAAATGGACAAAGAGTGAGACAAAATGAGAGAACCACCCTGTCTCCACCCTCCTATGTATCCCAACTAATCATGAGGTTTTATTAGATCCTCTTCCTTTCTTATTACATATGAGACTATCTAAAACACATGTTTACGTTGTTCCCAGTAGCACCCACCTCTCTCTCAGCCTGTCCTGCCATATTTTTCCTTGTAAACCCTAGCTCTACTAAATGCTTGCCTCACTTTTATACACTTATGATTGTTCTATTGTTTGTTGGATATCTTAAAATGGATGACCTAAAACATGATTTTCTATGAAAAATGATTTAAAAAAAGGGAGAAACTTGTGTTTCATAAAACTCAATTATCTAGTTTCATGACCTAGTTTCTACAAATCAGGTTTATGAAAGCAATGAATCAAGTATTCTAATTAGAAACACTTAGTCTAGGTTTTGTATAAATTTGCTTTTGTAAAACCTCATAACCAAACAGCCCCTTAGTGTGCTTGCGCGCACACATACCTAAATTTGTTTTTGCAAAACCTCATAACCAAACAGCCCCTTAGTGTGTGTGCATACATACATGTGTGTGTGTCTACAGGCACTGCTTGTCTCTATCAGAATCATGTTTGGGACCAAAGTAACTTCAGCAGCATTTAAGATGTGTAAATAGAATTTCAAGGACAAATACTTTCCTAGAAAACCACAGAAAAAACTTAGAGAATGAATTATAAAAAGAAAAGTCCAATAATATCCCAAACAGACCAAAGAAAAAAAAAATGGAGAATGAATTATGCATTTGTAGTTTGTTAAAGAAAAACAAGGGAAAAAAACAAAGTTTTAAGTTTTGGTCAATGGGATGCAATTGGTCGCCCTATCCTATTCCTATAAGAAAACAAGACCAAGACAAGGGTGGAACTGCAAAACCCATCTACACAAGGAGAGAAGAAGAATGAGTAAAGAAAAAAATAAGGAAATAAAATAAAAGAATGGAGGAAAACAAGAAGAAAAAGGAAATAAAGAAAGCGTGGAGAAGACAAAGAAAAGAATGAAATAAGGAAGAAGACAATGAAAAAAAGGCAGAACAAATGGAAAGAAAAGAACAAAGGAAAGATGGAAGAAAAGAAAGAAAGAAGAAAAAGGAAAGGAAAGAAAGGAATGAGAGGAAGAAAAAGAAGGAAAGAATAAAAAAAAAATAAAAAAAGAGATAAATAAAGGAAAGAAGAAAGAGGAGAGACTGAGATATCTACTAGGACACTCAGCCAAAACGGTCACGGCATCCCATTCCATCGAAAAATTGAGACAGACTATCCCAAAGGATTTAAAACCTTGCTTGCAACTCAAACAAACTAACCATATTCCTCTTAAAATGTTCCTTGAATATGCTGAAATATGAAATTAATGAAACAACAAATTCTGAGCATAAGTAAAATATTAGTTATCATAATAATATCATTGTTAGTGCATGTGGGAAAAAAAGCTACTCTCTTTATCTGAACATACACCAAAAGTACATCAAAAGAAATTCTAATCCACAAACAGACAAATGCATCTTCATCAACAGGAAAGTATGGATGAGTTGGTACTAAATTATAAGCAGTCAGTAACACAACAGAATACAATACATAAAATTTAACTTATGGGCAGCGTAGCACACCTTCAAAGGGATCAGTACTCTTTGCCACAGCAAGATGCAAAAAATAAGGAGATAGTATGGCCAGAATGACTCCGCAAAGTACAAATTGAATTCCAGACATCTTGATAGGAAAATCAACAACTCTATGAACCTGAAGAGCAAGTCAGTTTAGTTGAGAAACCATCTCCCTCCAGGAAAAAAAATCATTGTAGATTATGAAAAAAAAAAAATTAGACTGCTCTAAATTGTATATATTAACTATTATAGAAGGTTGAAGATTGAAGGCAATATTTTTTACCAAATTGAAATAACTGATAAGCTGTGACCCACTAGACAGTTTGAAAGATGACATGTATCAAAATTTATGACCATGTCATCAGCAACGATGATCCAAACTCAAGACTGACTGGAGGTATAGTTTGGTTAGGTTGCTGAGTCCATAATTAACCCATTTTTAAGTTGGTTAAATAGGATGCAGTGTGCAAAAGATGACCACTGAAGTCAATCTAGCTGGTTATTGACATGAGGACACCAATTGCCACCTAATACAGACCACGTCTGAATAGGTTCCAGGTCCATACAGATCAGGTCACATTCAACAACTGAAACAATAACAGGAGTCTTCAAAGATCATATATAATGATTACCAACACAACTCTATATCAAATCATACCATGCTATACTTCTAGAATCTTTTGTAAAGCAAACCGAAGCATTCCAAAACTGCAACAGAATCAAATATTAAAAACCACAAAATACAGATAACAGAGGAAATATATGTATATATATATATATATATATATATATATATATATATATATAAGAGCATTATATGCATCAAAGTATTAAAAACCACAAAAATACAGATAACAGAGGAAATATATATGTACATGCTACTTATATACAGGCTAAGAGCTTTGCCATGATTTAGGAAATTTGAAAAAACTACAGATACACAAATCAGTCCATAAAATGAACAATCTCGGCTAAAGTAACAAGGAGGTTATGCATGGATCAAACTAAATTACTAGCCATTCTGTTCAGAACCAGCTTCAGCAAGTTGGTTTCTGAAGTTTGTGAAATATTGTTAGAGCCAGAGGGATAACCAATTTGTTTGGGATGTCAATTTTTCAGATGAGCTCCTCATCCACTTAACTTACAATATATCAAATCAAACAGCATTGCTTATCAAACTTATAAACACAACAAACTTTTAGGGTGTCTATACTGTATTACAATAAAGATTTTGCATGGAAACATACTGATTATTAGTTTAGCACTGTGATTTACATTAGTTTGTCATATATCATTCACCTGATTTAAGTTGCCCTACCTTCCAGATCCAAATGGCGACTGTCGAGCAGATGCTTCTTCACTAAAGCAATGATATAGACACTTGGAAATGAATTGCAACTAACATGCTAGTTAATAAATTGGTGATTATATTAGCTATGGGAAAGAAGTAGTGGATGTACTAAAAACCAAATAATTGTGCAACTACATTAAACATCTAGCAGCTTCACAAAGAAGTAATGCTCGTGAAAAGAGTAAACCTTTGCAAAGACTCCAATTTTTATGGTAGTGAAATAGAAACAGCAGAAAGCCAACAAACTACATGTAATTCTATAAAACAAAAACAATCTAAAGATGAATATAGGAAAATATTTTGAAAACTCTCATGATCGTAATAATAGAAGTCCACAAAAATCAACAAATTTCTAATCCTACAGTTTGAGACATAACTCAGGGCACTTATCGAACTGAGGCCTTTTTGGTGTAGGGAAGCTTAGTTCAATATAGGAAGACTTAATTTGGACAATAGCATCAAACTGCCCCTGAATAGCTGAACTGCCTGGAACGAGGGTGGATCAAGCAGTTTGAGAAGAACTAAGATTCCTTCAGCTTGACCTAACCTGAACCACTCCTAAACCGAGCAGTATGCCTATGTATCAGTCATCATTTGGGCACTAATAAATGAAAGATAAATTGGTGCACCGAAATGAAAAAAGGTTAATGCTTCAAGGAAGTGTCTACAATAACTTTTACTTCATGCCATGCCATAATAATTTTGAAAAAATAAGAATCAAAAAAGAAAATAAATAAGTTAGCCCTAGTACATGTCCACTAATGATAGTAGTCATCATTTGAATGATTTTGGATTGTAGACGTTTCTGTAGTTAAATAACATTATAAATATTCATTTTATTTATTTGAACACGTCTTTCAAAATTATCTTATGATGCAAGTTATGAAATGTTATGTGATATTTATGCATAAGAGAACATCGATTAGGGCACTGATATCATTATTCCCACCTTATTTCTTATAAAAACATGTGTTTAAACAAGAAACTAAGACTAAAGAATTCTTAATTAAAGTTTGGAGGCTAAAAAGGTCATGCCAAGGATATCTGATGCATATCTATGTGTATGCATCACGATCTTACCTGTTGTCAGTATGATCCTTGATATGGGGGTGCATCGTACCTATCCTTGATCGAGACTAATATTGATTCTTGTTATTTCGAACTTAGTCTAGATACTAATATTTCTCGATGCAGCAAGCCCTCAAGAAAAACGTAACACGGTCGCGATGTTAAGATTAAATCTTGTTCCAACAAACACTCAGAAAATTTGATACTGCTTTCGTTCCAAAAAAAATCTTGCCCCCAAAAATCAACAAGATCTTTACATCTCGATTGCTCCAACGAGCTCTCAGGAATCAAGAAAATCTTAACACTGTCCGGGTGCTAGGATTTCTTGCTCCAACAACCGCATTGATCAAGAAAATCTGGATACCGACTCGATACCAAAGATTTCTCGCTCCAACAAGCTCACGGAAATCAAGAAAATGGGGAAATCGTTTGTTTTTTTTAAAAAAAAAACAGAAATCGGTTATTTAAAAATTTAAAATAGAAATCAGTTATTTAAATAAAGAAAGAAAGAAAAGAAATCAAATGAGACAATTCTTTTGCTCACCTCAAAGAGTTTGCATCCCTGATCCACACGACGTCAAGTAATTCCACCAACCTGCAACATATTTAAGCAAAATCATGATCAAAACCTCTCAACCTTGTGACTTCTTGAGCCATAAAGCGATAGAACTCGAATCAAACCACAAAAATCGAATCCCAGAAACCGGTGGTCACTATTCGCATGAACTGAGAATTCTGCCCTAATCCAGCGAGGAAAAGACAGCAGAACTTTTGTCCGGGGAGCCTGGAACCACACAAAGAAAAAAACAACGAGTGAGAGAGACGCCACCACGGCTTAAGAAGGCGCTCGCTGACCGAATCAAAACGGGGAGGGAGGTGGACGACGACGGAAAAAGACATTGCGGCTCGTAAGTGACGGGATCTTGACTTGAATGCTATATTGGCAATACAATAATGAAGTGAAGGACGGAAATAATATTAGTTACATATTAATATAATAATATGACAATATTTTTAGCATTAATATTATTATATATAATATATAATATTATGTTACTATAATAAATAACATAATTATTAGTAATATATATAATATATATAGCTAATGTATATAACAATATTAGTACAATATTAATGACAATATATTATGTTATTATAATATTATTATGTTATTATTATTATTATAGAGAATAGATTAATAAATATAGTTGTAAAGTGATCCTTATATTTTGATATGAATCACTAACTCATTATGGTGATTCAATATTCTTATATCCTATCCTTTTGACAGGATTAATATCATCTTCTTGGACTAATCTTAATCTATTGACAATGTCATAATGGGAATATCAAATGGAATAATCTTATTACCATCTCAAGATTACCAGTGATGCTATAAAAATCACTCCATGCCAAACAACTCTTGAAATAATTGTTGATGAGTAATCAAGGGCAAAAAGTGTTCCAAACAAGCCCTTAACTAATCCAAAACCAATACAATTCAATATAAAAGCCAAACTATCCCAAATCGATCCTTATTGACTTTAAACCATATCATATTATCTTGTACTGAAACTAATGGAGCCTCCTAGTTTACTTAATTGATACGCCACCATGTCTTTAAGTTTACCTGATTAGAATGTCACTAGTTTGGCATGATGCATTCTATACCAATCAATCTATACCGGTCCAATACTAAAATAATACTGATCCATAGCATGATATATCTTGTTTCATCCTTTAACTAATTATATAAATTATAAAATTTATCATAATTTTCATACTAATAGAATTAAATAAAACCAAATAATGTTCATGCATCATATTTTTTTTATTTTTTTGTGAAAACAAAGTTTCAATTCTTATCATTCAATCCAATATATAAGGCCTTTATATCTTTATACAATGCTTATATACCTTTCGATTTTGAGTTAAAACTATTTATGATACTGTTTATATATAATCAAAAGTGCCAAAATAATTTATCAAACAAAAATATATATATATAATTATTACCATCATATGAGTGAAATATTAAGACACTAGCATTGTATGAACAATCGCGCAATTGGTAAAATGATAATGGTAATATAAGTTAAAAATATATATAGATTTATTTTTCTAATTTTATATTCTAAATTAAAAATTTAAAATAAAAAATATATACTTGATAGATTTTTTTATATAGACGAACGATCACACCACTCTGGCATGAGTTAAGCTCAATAGATCAGAGTACAAATTTTGCTGTAAAATAACAGGACAGAAATTACCAAAATACCAACCCCACTTCTCAATATGTCGAACTGCAGCAGAGGTAATCCAATTGATCATGACGTTTGCTTTCTGATAAATATGTCGAATAAGAGACACATAAAAGGCATGGAGAGAAGCCCAAAAATACTTGATAGGTTTCAAAATCAAAGAGCAAACGCCGATGGGACATCCTGAGAGGAAAACAAAGGCATTATGTATAAATTAAATCCCAGTTAGTTTGCCTTTCAATGAATATTAAATGAGAAGATCTAAAAGCTATTTAATATATTTGCACACATGAAAGTTGGCCCTCAAGTAGAATACTTTCAGCTTTATAAAATAGCCGGGATTGTAACTGAACAATGTATTACCAACAAAGAATATAGCCAATTAATACCTTATAAATAAATTTACATACGATGGATGTTGAATAAGGATGAGAATAAGACAGTACTCGAGATGATATTATCTATTAAGAAGATGTGCTGAGGCATGCATGGCACTGTCTTTAAAAGTAGATTCGCGTCTCTCGAAGATAATATCTCTGTGAAGAAGATCAACTACCTTCCAGAATAACAGCAACGAATCTTCTAATAGACGTGCACACATCAATGTCAGAAGTGGATGAACAATCGAAATAAGTTCCTTCTAACAATGGATTGGAAAATGAATCTTTGGATAAGGAATCAGTTCAACGGTATAAGAAAGCATGCACCGATTGAGACAACGAATTAATCCAATGGGTCGAATCAACAAATCGGTCCAATGGTCGATCAATGAATCAATCAATTGTTGAGAAAAACTTATCGTATAAAGACGTATGAGTCAAAAAGACTTATAAGACTTATAGCATCAAAGTCAATATGAATATGCGAAAGTTGATGGGCATAAAAAAAAAAAAAAAAATTATTCATGAGATGATAGTAAAGTTTTACCATAGCATAGAGCTATTCTTATAGCACCAATCACCCTTCAAATAAATTTTGGCAATATAAAGGAAGATATTACAATACTTCAAAAAATGATCGCATATCAAATAAAAATTTAAAATGTTTATGATCTAAGTTTACCTTCTATATTTTGAGGGTCATATGGTTTCGATAGGTGAGCTTAGGGTATTATATATGCAATATAATTTGAACGACTTTCGAAACAGGCCCTTTGCCCTTATTGCAAATTATTGGTTAAAATTTTATTGTACATTATATCATTTGATAACTTTTTATTAACCTCACAATGAGGCTGGCGTTAAAACTTGCCATGTAGCGCATCGACGTATGGTCTTTATTTTTTGGGAACCCGCTCCATTAGGATTTGTCAAAGTTAATTTTGATGGGAGTGTTCATGGTCGTCTGACGGGTTTGGCTTTTCTGATCCATGGGTCTGATATTGCTTTGGTGGTGGCTGGCGGTTTTGGCCTCCTTGACCTCTTTGTTCTGGCTGCTGAACTGCATGCTGCATGGGCTGGCATCTCCTATGCCAAACGTAGTTTAGATATTTGCAGGCTTATTATTGAGGGTGATTCTATCATAGTGGTGCGTTGGCTTCGTCCGAATCTGGACGATCCTATTCCGATCAACCCTATGATATGCAGTTTATGCTCCACTAGACTGATACTGTCTAGATTCGGCACATTTATCGGAAAGCTAATTCAACGGCTGACTGGATTGCTGCCTGAGTTGCCCATCATTTAGGACCGTGGTACTGGATTTCGGATGATTCGTGCCCGTCTGTACTTTCTCAAATTTCGTATTCTGATAAATTGGGCTTGACTCAAGCATGAATGGTATGATGACCCATTTGTAAAAAAAAAAACACTTGTCATGCATCAAAATCTCCTAATTGCTTATGAGACACTAGAGAAGGATCTATTTATAGAAATAATCTTGCTTTAGATTTTTCATTTACCATTCTAATTATGGTAGAAATAATTGTTTTACGATAAATATATGATTGGGAATAGTCAAAAAATAATAAAAAAAGTGCATGATGACAATTTAAAGATTTAATTAAAAGAGAATTAACAATCATATTGATCCCTTTCATTTCCTTCTAGCGGTGGAGTTCATGCGTGTAAATGGCACGCAGCTTTGCTTAATTTGTTGCCTTAGACTAACTCGGCCAACTCAACAACAACGACGGCTTTCCTTCCGCTTTGTTTATCCTTTCAACTCCGCAACGGCGTCATGCACCGCTATAATCTCTTATATATTATATTCTTTCAAACAAACTTACATTAAAAAAAAAAAAAGAACCTCAACCATCTTGGCTTTTGGATGAAGACTAGAGATATTATTTAAAATTCTTGATCAAGGGAATGCATCCCCAAAGTTCAAACCAAAATACAGCAGCATCTATGTATCGTTACAAAGCATTAAAAAAAAAAAAAAAAACTCAAACCTTCCACTAATTTGAGGCGTGTCCTCCTGGTGGTAAATTAAGTCTCCCGTGTAGTTGAGCGGTACCTTTTGAGTTGAGTTCACGTACTTTCTATTTCTAAACAATGGCCGACAATTCTTATCCACCAGCGCGGAGAGTGGATGTTTTCTAACTCCCGGCTCTTACGGAATCGTCCTGTCACGCTGCCGCACCGAGTGCTTTGACTGCTGACTACTGACCTCTTCTCCGCAAGATTGGGTCGTCAACTCGTCATCCGGTTTGACAATTGCTTTACCCATGAAGGTAACACGACCCGAGCTTCCATGCTTGCCCGTAGGTGTAGAAAGGATGGAAGAAAGGAGTATTTTTGTTTTATTACTGGGAACCCTCCCACCTTTTTGGAGCTACTTTTAAAATCAATGTTATTTTTAACACTGATTTTACATATTTAATATTAAAACTAAATATTTTATAAAAAAAATTAAAATAAAAAAATATTATTTTCAATGACGTTTTTTACACTCATTGTGTGGCGGTACTGCTGCAAAAAAAAAAAAAAAAAATGGTTTTCTAAAAGTGTAGATCAATGAAAAGGATAATAAGCAAAAACAAGAACATAAGATTTTTTTTATGGTTCTCTCAATTGAGGTATGTCCATGGGACTGATGTTCAATTTAACTAATTTTGTAGGTATTTACAAGAGACACATATATCTCATAAATTGATAGGAAATTTGCAAGCAGAAATAAAACTTTTGACAGGTGAGAAAGAAAATACACAAAAACTCTAAAACAACATAAATTAAAAGGTTGCTTGTCAAAAGAGAGCAGCAGTCATCAACTCTCCAAGCAGCTATAAATTCCAGCACACTACATCAATTCAGCCTTTTGGAATCCCAAAAAATCAGCTTCCAATGAAGCACCAACTTTCCACAAGTTTGCCTATGAAACAAGTAGTCAAAGAAATTTTGATTACCCAAGCAAACACTAAATAACCAAGTATCTTTCCAATAAATTTAAAGACAACATATTTCACAACATTCAACCATAATTAAATGCATAAGGAGGGATGCCCAACAATTCTTTCCCTCCCGACTTATGATGAGAAATCAACCATTCTTGCCAAAGCTCTACACTTCTAATGCTTGTCTTTAGATAAGACTTTAATCATCATGTTTGAACTATTATCATCTATGTGAATCTTCTTAAGTTGCAATGCCTTTGAATTCAACACATCACGAATTCAATGGTATCTAATATCAATATGTTTTGACCTTGAATGGAAAGTAGCATTCTTGCTCAAATAAATAGCACTTTAACTATCATAAAAGAGAACATACTTCTCTTGCTTCAAACCCAATTCTTGTAAAAATTGTTTTAACCAAAGTATCTCCTTGCATGCTTCCATAATGGCAATGAGTTTAGCCTATGTAGTTGATAAAGCAACACATTTTGTAATTTAGATTACCACGGAACAGCTCCCCTATAAAAGTCATCAAATAACCTGAAGTGGATTTCCTAGAATCAATATCACCCACCATGTCAACATTCGTGAACCCACCAAGTATTGATTTGCCCTTTCTATAGCATAAACATACATTGGAAGTCCCTCTGAGATATCTTAGAATCCACTTAATCGCTGCTCAATGTTCCTTTCTAGGGTTAGAAAGAAATTGACTGACAACTCCAACGGCATGTGCTATGTATGGTCTGGTACAAACCATAATGTACATCAATGAACCAATAGCTAAAGAGTAAGAAATTTTATCATCTCTCTCTTCTCTTCTTCATTAGAAGAACATTGCTTTGAGCTAAGCTTGAAGTGTGCAGCAAGTGGACATCCAACGGGCTTTGCATTGTCCATGTTGAACCTTTCAAGCACCTTCTTGACATAGTTTTCTTGAGATAACCAAATCAACCTCTGTTTGCGATCACGAATGATTTTCATTCCAAGAATTTGTTTTACAGGTCCCAAATCTTTCATGGCAAAAGACGTACCCAACTCCATTTTCAAGTGGTTAATCTTGGAGGAATCTTGACCCACAATTAACATGTCATCAACGTAGAGTAAGAGAACAATGAAGTTTACATCCGAAAACTTTTTTACAAATACACAATGGTCTGAAGTTGTTCTTGAGTAACTATGCTTTACGATAAAAGAACCAAACTTTTTGTACCAATTGCCTTGAAGCTTACTTCAAACCATACAAACTTTTCTTCAATTTACAAACTAAATTCTTCTTACCCTTCACCTTAAAATTTTGGTTGCTCCATGTATAATTCCTCTTCCAAATCACCATGAAGAAATGTTGTTTTCACGTCAAGTTGCTCAACTTCTAGATTCATACTTGCAGCGATTCCAAGTACAAAACGAATAAATGACATCTTCACAATGGATGAGAAAATCAATACCCTTTTTTCTGTCCAAAACCTTTAACAACTAGCCGTGCCTTGTACCTTAGGACTTTTTCACCATTTTTTAGCCACAAGACCCATTTATTCTTCAATATTTTCTTCTCATGTGGTGGCTTCACTAACTCATAGGTTTGTTCTCAAGCAAAGATGTCATTTCTTCTTACATTTCCTTTAGCCAAGCATCCTTGTTTGCATCTTCAATGGCTTCTTGATAGCTTACGGGCTCACCTTGATTACTAATCATGACATATTCAATAGTGGAATACTTTTTGGAAGATTTTTGTTCTCTAGTTGATCTTCTCAAAGTGGTAGTGTTGGAGTTTCTTGACTTGACGACTCCCCTGCATCAACATCATTTGTATCCTCATTACCAACCTCATTGTCATAGACTTCATCATGAGGTTGCTGCAAATCTTTCATATTTTCACCATGCACCGGAGATGGAGGAATAGTTTCCAAATCCACAAGAAAATTGGTAGTTGACTTGTGTTGCACATCTTTGTCAAAATCTTCCATGATTTGATCTTCGAAGAAGACAACATCACGACTTCTAATAATTTTTTGTCCATCGAATCCCACAATCTATAGCCAAAATCATCATGCCCGTAGCCAAAAAAAATGTATTGCTTTGATTTGTTGTCAAGCTTAGATCTTTCATCCTTAGGGATGTGCACAAAAGCCCTACAACCAAAACTTTCAAGTGAGCATAAGAAACATCTTTGCATACCACTCCAAATTCTTTCAGGGACATCACCAAGCAAAAGATACGAAGGAGATATAATGATCAAGTCCACTGCTGTTTGCAAAGCTCTTCTCCAAAATGGTTGAAGTAGCTTTGCATGCGAAAGCATACACCTAATTTGTTCAACAATGGTGCGGTTCATCCTCTCGGCGATTTCATTTTTTGTGGAGTTTTCTTCACTATCTTTTGATGTTTAATACCTTGAGCACTACAATAAGCATCAAATGGCACAAGATATTCATCTCCATTGTCCGTCTGAATGTACTTTAATTTTCTCCCCATCTCACTTTCAACCTTAGCCTAAAAATGCTTAAACACATCTAAAACTTGATCTTTAGTTTTAAGTGTATAGGCCCAAACTTTTCTTGAATAATTATCAATAAAAGTAATAAAGTAAAATGCACCGCCATGTGATTTAGTTTCAAAGGGCCAAAAACATCTAAATGCACTAGATCCAACACATGTTCTTTTCTAGAAACCAAGTTTCTTTGAAATGAAACTCTATGTTGCTTACCATTTAAATAATAAATATAAGCCTTTAGAGACACACCTTTCAAGCAGAGTAGGAGCTCTTTCTTGGTCAGAACTTGTAGTCCCTTTTTACTCATGTGGCCAAGTCTTTTATGCCACAATTTGATAAAAGAATCATTTTTAAGAGTGTTGACAACACCTGGACAGATTTTGCCCTGCATCAAATAAAGAGTTGAAATCTTTTTTCTTCTAGCCACCACCAGAGAACTCTTGGACAACTTCCATTTACCATCACCAAATTGGTTGTTGTAGCCTTTATCATCTAATTTTTGGGTAGAAATTAGATTAAGACGAATAAATGGTACATGTCTCACATCTTTGAGCAATAATTTATAACCAACATTTCTTTTCAAGCAAATATTACCCATTTCAACAATTTGAGAAACATCTTCATTACTCATCTGAACATGCCCAAAATCACCTTTGGTGTAAGAATTGAAGAATCAGCACGTGAGATAACATGGAATAAGGCACTAGAGTCAACCACCCAATCAGAGTTTTGACAAGTGAAGTTAATACAATTATCATCACACACAACCAGCATCTCATTGCCGAAAGTCATCACCGTGACATCTTTCTTTCTTTTTTTCTTCACCTTTTTTGTTATTTTTAGCTTTAAGCTTCCAATATTCTTTCTTCGTATACCCTTTCTTGTGACAATAGTGGCATTTAATATCTTTCTTCGACTTCGAATCTCCTTGGAGCTATCACGACTTTAATATCAAATGTGAGGCGTTCTACTTCTATCTCTTCCATGCCTATTAACAACAAGTGCCTCTGAGTTAGAAGAATTTGATGATTTTCTTCTAACCTCTTTATTAAGCAAACTACTAGCCACTTGGCTCATAGTGACTTTGCCATCAGGTGTTGAGTTACTAATTATCATAACCAAGGTCTCTCAACTTTCGGGCAGCAAACTAAGCAGTAACAAAGCTTGAAGTTTATCATCAAATGAGATACTCATAGTGGCAAGCTGATTCACAATGTCTTTCATCTGATTTAAGTGCTCTGCAGTAGATCCACCTTCTTTATACTTCAAGTTCACCAATTTTCGAAACAAGAAAGCTTTGTTAGTTGTTGTTTTTCTTTCATACAAGCCTTGAAGCTTCGTCGAAAGACCATAAGCCAAAGTCTTGGTAGAGACATGGTGGAAGACACTATCATCAATCCATTGGCGAATGACATCAACGGCTTTTCGGTTAAGCTTATCTCACTCCTCATCTCTCATCTCTTTTGGCTTTTTCTCATCACCTTCAATAGGTCCATACAAATCTTTGCAAAAGAGAAGATTCTCCATCTTGATTTTCCAAGTTGACCAATTGCTTCTATTGAAGCAAACCATGCGACCTACATTGCTCTCCATGATTTACACAACCTCTCCAAATCTAGCTCTGATACCAATTGTTGAAAAAAATGTTTCTTTAAAAGTGTAGATCAATGAAGAAGATAATAGGCAAAAACAAGAACACAAAAGATTTTTTACATGGTTCTCTCAATTGAGGTATGTCCACATGATTAATGTTTAATTTCACTAATTTTGTAGGTGTTTACAAGAGACACATATGTCTCACAAATTGACAAGGGATTTGTAGACAGAAATGAAGCTTTTGACAAGTGAAAAGAAGGTGCACAAAAACTCTAAAACAACATAAATTAATTAAAAGGTTGCTGGTCAAAAGAGAGTAGTGGTCATTAACTCTTCAAGCAGCTGTAAATTCCAGCATAGTACTTCAATTTAGCCTTTTGGAATCCCAAAAAATCAGCTTCCAATGAAGCATCTACTTTTCAAAAGTTTGCCTTAAAACAAGTAGTCAAAGAACCTTTGATTACCTAAGCAAACATTAAATAAACAAGTGTCTTTCCAACGAATTTAAAGACAACACGTTTCACAACTTCCAAGCATAATTAAATGCATAAGGAGGGATGAGGCAGCTGAAGTTCTGTTGATCATTCAAATTTCTTCGAAAGTATGCTACTATTTTTATGCAAGACTTTGTTTCTTCCCTATAAATTCCAATCCCAATAATTTTCCAATGGCCAGTGTGGATGCAAGGTATAATCTAATCCATGTAGCACTCGGATGGAGCCCACCGTGATGTAATCTATTTGATATGAGTCCAGCTTGATCATATCAAGAAGATCATTACTTGTTGGAGTATATCTTTTGACTTTATCAATGCATGCATTGAGACATTGAGAATAAATCTCTGTTTGGCTAAAATATCACCAATCACCATCTAACCCACTGGAGTGAGTCTTAAGACTTCACGAGAGAACGCATGGCGAGTTGCTCTTTAGGTTGAAATATCACCAATCACCATCTAAATAACCCATTAGAGTTGAAGTCTCTAGGTTAAATATCACTAGTCACCATCTAATCATCCGTGGAAGATAGATTAGGATTAGCAGAGGAGAAAGGGAAAAAAAAAAAAAAAAAAATTCCATCCATCCATTAAAAAGGCCTTGATGCAGTGCACGGTAGCTAATGGGAACAGGTACAGATGTGTTTTCTCTGAAGTCAATGCTTCGGTTGGCCTACAAGTTTTAATAGCATCAAATGCAATCTCCTCGCAACAAAGTCAGCATCGTGATGTCAATCACCAAATGGTATGGATGAGTTATCTAATTTGAAGCAACAATACCCACACATGGTTTCCCACCTTCCATCTAAAAGTCTACTTTGCTTCTTTCATTGAAAAACTTTTGGCACCAATTAAGTCTAAACTTACCTTTCAACACTAAATGATCCGTTTAATTCTTTTATAAAAAAATTATTACTTAAAATCTTTATTATAGGAATATTATAATTAAATTAACATTATATATATACATATAATTATCTATAATCAAACATAAAAAATATTTCTAGCACCATTTTTTATGTAAATTTTTTATCAATCAAATATGATAAAATTATTTTTTTTCGTAAAATTTTTCTTAAAAATTGAGTGTTAGAAAAATTTTTCTTTGAAAAATATTTCTTGAAAAAAAAAACAAACAAGCAGTTAATGATCACCAGCAAATGCAACCTAATTTTTTTTTTGTTTTTGGTCAGCAAATAAATATCAAAGGACAACGGCTTGCTGCAAATGAGTTGTACGCAATTGCTGTCAATTGATGTGCTCAGTTGCTATCACATTAAGCATTGATATTCAGTGAACTGCCAAAAAAATTCATCGCCTCAATATTCTGCACAAAATATTGACAGATTCCATCATCGTTTGTGGCGGATGTGACATTGACTGCGATGCTTAACTTAACATAACAATCAAGCAGGCTACATGGACGCTGGGCTGTTAAAATTTCAGGTGCAAGAAAATACCCTTGGTGGCCCAATGGCGCTGCTTCTAACCCTATGTTTTCATACAAATCTACCATCAGGGAAGATAAGAACAACATTAATAATACTCGAGGCATATGGAATTCCACTGCCATTTTTAAATCAATTTTTAATTTAGTAAAAATGCAGCAGATATGGCAGTGTTGCAGTGATAAAAGAACGACGAAGTTAACCTCTTTGAAGTCCCTGAATTTTGCTGCACGGTAGACTTCTAACATTTCTGTTCATCAGATATTATATGTTGCTGCTTCAGCAGAAATATATAATTTTCATATTTATAAGCTCTTAACTGATAAAAGTTTGATCCTTTTACCAGTTATCAGCTTGGCTTGCACTGTCTCCACAAAAAAAAAAAAAAATAAACTTGGTCTACACTAATGCAGCCCAGTGCTTCTCTACACACGGATTTAAAATGCCCTGGAATTGCTGCTTGCGTATAGATATACAGGTTCGCAACTTCAGCTCAATCAATGTCATGCAATTTGTAGAATACCACATGGTACAAGAAATCTTTGATAGCATGAGGTCATTCGATCACAAGGGCTGGTTTAGAAATCTTTGATACCTATGGCCGGGCCGCTTCAGAATCACCGTAACATCTATTGCAATGAAATGAACACCTTTTGATTTAAATATTGCATGTAATCGTTCATGAAACTTGAAGACACATGCCTGATAAAACTTGATTTCAGTAACAAGATGAGCCTTAAGGTTTCATGTTCCCTGAGCAACAGCCGCAATGCTACATTTTTTTTGGTAGATGCAATGCTGCCCCCCTCCATGCATACACTTACACATCAAATTGGTGGAGCTCTTGCTCATCAAAAATTGTGCTTTGATCCTCGGCTGGGGTAATAATAATCAACACATTTCCTTTGTTCCCTCCCCCTCTGTGTCATAACTACTCGAAAGAGCACAGAAGATAAACATTAATTCTTTCGTTATGAATTAGTGTCTCCTTGCCAACACATGGAGCATTCATATTGTGAGAACCAATCAAAAGAATCAGGTAGAATTACAAAATATTAAAATAAGTTATGAACCGATGTCTGATTGTCATAGATTTACATAGCTGCAGTAGCTCTTTCATTTCAAGATGATGCTTGCAAGGTATCACTGCCTTAAACAACATACAGAAACCATGTCATCACCAGAAGGCTGCTAATATCTTGGGTACCAGAACATGCCCTTGATACCTTCAGGATCAGCTTCAAATCCCAAGTTTCTATAGAAATCAACAACTGCGCATGATGAGAACAAAAAACTATTAAAATTCAATCAATTAAAATATGGTCAAACAAATACAATTATGTTAGAAAACATTCCATACATGTAGTATTAAATATAAATATTGCCAATTTATTTATTGAGTGCTCAAATAAGACCAACTCATTTGTGGAAATAACACCCCACCCGGTTCTCCCTCTCTTTTGGTGCCAACCAACGAAACAACAAACGGTTGACTTCAAAACTTACGTTCTTATATATGTGAAGTAATTTTTTTTTTCCCTACAATTTGGTCAGATTGCTAGACACATAATTATATCTTTCTTCTTCAGAAATTCGCAGTAACAGCATGTTGCATCATCTTATTAGCCAAGAATGCAGGGTGCCTGTCAAGTAAAATGATCAACCTTGTGCATAAATGAGACAAGACTTAAAAAACAATTTTCATTTTTTTCAGCCCAATGAACAGGTAATTTTAGCACTGGAGATCCAACAGGAAATTTCACTGATTGCTTATGTTAGTGCAAGCAGAGAACTTCCAGTTTGACTAAAATTAACCTGATAAAGTGAAATAATGGCTACAGGTTTAGCATCTGTACCTTTACCGTCTGCAAATAATGTTATATTGCCGATATCTCTTTGTAGTAGTGCCCGGATTAGCTGTTCCACAAGTGCCTTGCCAAGACCCTGGCCCTGAAAAACATCACATGATCCTAAGCTGTGTAATTTTACAAACTTTTTCTCCACATTGTAAACAATCTGATCCTTTTACCAAAATTAATATAAGCTGGCATGACTAAGTTTTGTGGAAATAGTGAAACGAGCAAGGTTAGCATGAAATTCTGTTCATCTATTCCATTCTGATAGCCTACCTGATAAGAAGGATCAACAAGGACATCCCATATCGTGGCATTGAAGGCATGGTCAGAAGTAGCACGGGCCATGCCAATTAGTTGCTTCCGGTCATTCCCCTCTGTCAAATAACTTCTCCAAGTACACTAAGATGTTCATCATTTAATTATATGAATCTCAGCTGCAAATTGTTTTAAAGTATAAACAAGCATGTGGCATATCAGCTCGAACTAACAGGAACAAACAAAAAATTCCCAGAAAAAAATGTAACTACCTGTGCCTGGAGATCTACTTATTGAATGAAGCGTGACAACCAAGTAGCTATTTCTTAAAGATGCTGCCACTTTGTTAGCGGTCTTCGAGGCCATCCTACCTGTCAAATCCATGTTATTATTATAAAAATGATTACACACAATTTAATACAAATAAATATGCAAGCAAGATTGTTTTATTTAAAAAGTGTATCTAAATTTGCAGAAATTGAAATAGAAGCGTGAAGGGAATTTTTAATGCATTGTTCAGATTCTAAGTTCTAGAAGGATAAAATCATCTTTTCCTTTGTGATATGGGGCATTTTTAAATGCAAAGTTCAGGTTCTAAGTTCTAGAAGGATAAGATCAACTTTTCGTTTGTCATATGTTCTGTTCGTAAAGTTGTACAACTAACAAATATTGCACCCAACTTGTCAGGCATTGATGTCAGACAAGTTATAGCTAACTCATATCGAAAAAAAGAAGTTACAGTCGAACAAAGAATTTCTTTGAAATAATAAAATCTCAAATTTCCTGTTTCACAACATTCAGCAGGCTCTGTTCAATCAACTAACTATTTTTCTATTTTCACATGTATCGTTGGGAGGGAAAGAGAGCGGAGGAGTTATGGCAAAGGCACTGCAACTGAGCCTTCAAAAGAGGCTTTATTCATATTTGCAACCTCCTGGACTTCTCTGAGCACTGCCAACATTTTTTACTATCATATCACATTGTCTAATGACTTAAAAGCAAATGGAACAGCTATTAACTTTCATTGCCTCAGAATATTCCTCCCCTCCAGTGGATAAAAGTTTTTGTCCTGCACTCAGTCTGCATTTAACTTAATCCTCCCGAATATTATAGATATCCAGCTCCCCTCTGCCTATTCTGTCTCACACTTGATCTGCATTTAACCTCAAACTTGCAAATGTCCAGCTCACATCCCCCACTGGTACAAGCTTAATTGTTTTAGCTATATCACCAAAATTTTGCATATTATATTTTTTGATTAGCGAAGTTGCTCCAATAATATCACAAGCTATATCACTCCTATTCACTTTATTCCCCTAATACCTACTTAATTTCTGCCTTTCAAATATTCAATGCAGGAAACATCATAGCAATTTCTTCATATTCCAGTTCCTTATTCTCCTATGAGCCTTTAGTGGCTTGCAAGAAGCTAATGACGCTGCTTTCAGCATACCTGCCGTCTCCCCTAAGAGTTGTCATTTTCCGTGTCCCCCAGAGTGTCCACATAGAAAAAATAAGTGCTCCATGTTCCTCTTGTAGAATCCGTCTTGGATACGGCACTGCAATTTTTTTGTATCTTCAATAATCCATCTATTGAAAAGGGGGCTCCATTGAGGTCATCAACTGGCTCAACAGAGACAGACAAAATCAAAGTGTGCATGACCACCTTTTGCTTGACAACTGAATTTTTACAGACTCCACCCAGACCTTCAAATGGTCCCACATTACTTAGAACACAATCAACCAGCAAACTGGTTGGGCCACCAAGCTTCCTCTCATGGCAACAATGCCTGAATGGATGGTTCCCCCACCCTCCTTACAGATTCATGAGAACACAGTTGTGTTTCTATGTTTTCTTTTTATTTTTCAGATACCTAAAATGAGGATTGCTCAAGTGGCCTCCTCCCTAATCAAACCCGCACATGAAAAAGTGAGAAAAAAAAGGAGAGTTCCTTCTTAAGGCAAGCTGGTATATGCCAAAATTTACCAAACTTTTTTTTCATTATCCTTTGTATACTTGAACCGATGGTCCTTCACATGATGTTATCATGCATCAATTCTTATAGCTCATCTCCTAAATGTCAAATTTACACTTCAATGAGTTTCCCTTGTATTTCTCTCTAAAGGTTCAAGTATTATTGATTAAAAAATGGTTCCTCCTATTTTTCAATTCCATGCTATATATGAAGAATGTTTTCTTTTGAATAATTAATCGAACTGCAACTTATTTTCATTTTCATCATGCAGGACCATTGTATAGCTCATAGGGTCAGTCATACATCATCTGGAGCATCTACATGACCTCTTCAAGTGCTTCCTCCCATGCACTATGCACCTTATCATTTCAGCTGTCTCCTATTTGTGCTATGTTTTTGTTTACCATGTCTCTAAAGAATTTATTTAAGTGTTCTGGCAACAGAATAAATTTAAGTTAGGTGTGATGATCTGTCAATTGTTTTAGTTTTTCATCAGACAGTGCAAGCTGCAAGAGTTTTGTTTTTTCTTAGTTTCTTGTGGGATCTTCATTAAAAAGAACAATGAAAAAAATGAATAAAAGGAAAGTGAAGAGAATTCATTAAAAGTTTCTTTTGAGTTTGGCATCTTCTAATAATATCCTCCCTAGGTAACCTAATACCCTCATATAACATACCCTATTAATCTACTCAATATCTCATCATTCCCTGCTAACAAGGTAATCTTCAAGCCAAATCCGCATGGGAATGACCCTCCTTAACTTGTTCTATTTCTATTTGATTCCCAATGATTTTTCCCGTGCTCCTAAGATATTCTCTATAGAAATTTGTAAAGTGACGTTTGTTAATTTGCATGCCTTCGTACTTTAGTTGGTTTCATTTGGTACATATGGAAGAAAAGGTGTCACTTTTAAATATGCAAGAAAATGAGATTTTTTTTTTTTAAAGTCATGTCAACAAGTAAATCATCACCTTATCACATAAAGCTTGGAGTTCATAAACATCAACATCTCCAGATGAAGAAAAGATTATTTGCTCAAATGTTCCATCAGGCTGAGTCCTTTCAAGAAGTACTATCTCCTGTGGCACGGGTTCTTCCTCTTCTATTAATGTTGAGGGTGGCTCAGCAATCTGAGTGGAGTTATTGTTCTGCAAGAAACTGCATAACCACATACAGGACACTAAGGCATGTTCTTTCATCTTGGTAATCCAAGAAGAAAAGGAAAATAAACAATGAATCACATGTGCTTCTCAAGATAGTTTCTATACATAATATCCAGTAACGCAATTTACCTAGGCAATAAACAATTAAATTTAGAGCTAAAAGAACTTAAACATGATTTTACTAGTTTGAATAAAGCTTATTTAAGTTCCTAAAGAAATAATCCCATGGGTAATGGTGAAATTAAGGCACCATCAAATGGGCCACAATAACCATGTTAAAGATGTGTTTGGATGCAATAACAAGTGTACAGTCTACTGACAGATAGATGGAGGAGTTTACAGTGCCAATATGTTATCTGCTATCATCAGGGCCAATTTAATCGCCTGATTTTCAACACTAGTTTTAGATTCACTAGCTATAAATTTCCATGAAGAGAAAACTTGGTGCATTTTAATTTCAGTTGAAAGATTGTTGATTGATGAGACAAAGCAAAGATGAACATTTAGAAGTCCTAAAGAACAAAATTTCGATATATCGGTCAGACCAAAATGGAGTAGGCCAGTTGCAACTTTTTGGGAATTTGTAAGATAATTTGAATATATATCCAGAAATGAACAACAAAATTTCTCAGAACAACACCTTTATCAAGTGGAATCCATTATGCAGATGGTTGGAAAGACAGACAGCTGTCTTCAATCACATTAGAGCAAGGTGGATGAAATTAAGAAGCCTAGCATTTAGAGTATGATGTGATCATTGTATGTGTGTGTGGCTTTAAATATGTATATATATACATATAGAGGACCAGAATTATCATATGAATTAAAAAAGTTTTAGAGAAGAATGGTAAGGTGGACAAGTAATATCTAATAGAGATTCAGTTAAAAATATCGATTAATCATATAATTGGGACAAGGAGAGGATTAGGTGCAAAAAAAACCATATGTCATCGGTCAGACATGTGCAATTTAGGAAAAACATCGATAGCAGGAGGAATGACAGAGATGCCTTGAGATACTTGTTTTAGACCTCTGACAGATGTCTCAGACAAGATGATCATTTAAAAAATAATAATAATAAACAAGGAGAAAGATAGCATCAATTAAGCTTCCTCTACTGGAGTAGTCAGGACAGTGC
Organism: Calamus simplicifolius; assembly: GCA_900491605.1. Classification (NCBI taxonomy): domain Eukaryota; kingdom Viridiplantae; phylum Streptophyta; class Magnoliopsida; order Arecales; family Arecaceae; genus Calamus; species Calamus simplicifolius. The sequence goes on along the minus strand of UESW01001391.1, from coordinate 4,308 downwards.
TGAAAATACACTAGCTAGCAGTTCTTTATTCAAATGAGGGAAAACAAATCTTGGAAAGCCCTTGGATAGGACTCTCTGCATGTTTTATTCATGAACTTGATTGCAAATAACCTTGCTGATGCCAATCAAGGATAGTAAAGAGAGTAACTTGTTTTTTAGCACATTACCTAAACGTCTTTCCCCAAATATCCAACTGAATAAAAGTCAAATCTCTTAAAAGAGGTAATTACACCACAAAAGAATGCAGAAAAATCACAAGAACTGATTCTAATAGAATTTTATCAAAACTTGTAAAACATGGTACTTCAGCAAGGCAGCAGGTAAAGCCAAGTTCCACTATATGATTCAAAAAAATATTGTTGGTCAAGCATCATTCTTGCTGCTGTAGTTATAAAGTAATCTTTGCATCACTGATGCTAATGTACATTTTTAATTACCCAGATCTGATGGAATCCCAAAAGCTAGCCCTCAAAGTACAAACATCCACCCTTCTTTTTGCTGCAAAAAGTGGAAAAAAGTTTAGCATTATTATTTCTTGTTCCGACATAACTCAGCTGACTTGTTTGATTATATAATGAAAATCATAACACTAACGAAACAAATTTACATTCTAAAGGGAATTATGAAACAATCTAATGTTTTGACTCAGGCTTGCAATCCTAGACCATACCACTTGGTACAAAACATGCCATAACATACCAGTAAAGTACCTAAACTTCGTATGGTCTCATATTGAATGCTGGTACCAATCAATGTATGTACCATACCAGCACTCAGTATGAGGTCTACCAATGGGCATCTACACAAGAATCGGTACTAACGTCACAAACCTTGGGTTTGACCCCCTTTTTCGAGAATAGTGATGGAAGCACCACCTTCTGAGTTTGAACTCAAACTTATCCCCTACAATTTCTAAGGATAGTGGTTCAAACAAATGGACCCAAATCCCATTAGCAAGGTCATGAAGAAATTGAGAATGCATGAACATAAGATAAACAATATTGTGTCAAGCTCATGTGCCAATGAAAGTCTCATCCTATGACTGATATCCAGCTTTAGATGGCTAAATGAACATATAGGGAAAAAAAATCAGGTAACACAGTACCAAGACATGTATAAGATAAACATAAGGGATATGAGGGGCACATTCCACATTTACTACCATGAAGATAAGTTAGACAAAAAAGAGTATAAAACCCGCATATATGCTTCATGGATATGAAAATATGATTATGAGACAGCTTAAATGTTCCCAAGCAATAACTAAAACAGTGAAAATATATGCAATGGAGATACATATCATAAATCCACTTTGTCCATTGCACCATAAAATCTCAAGTAGCATGGTCCAAAATTAAAGTGGTTTGAATGCTTTTGCTACGTAGGTTGCAACAAATATGTCTATTTTATTGAAGATAATTCATCTTTTGACTATTTGATGCATCGGTAACAAGCCTCTAGAATCCTTTTTTTTAGCTTTTATATCTAAATGAAAAAGCAACAACTGTTTTAAATCATCAATTTGGATATGTGGCATAACAGCATAAATTGCACATTAGGAACATTAAAATTATGTCCGACCCATACAAACAAGCATATTTACATACACACATGTATGTACATAGACCAAGGCATTGAAGTCTATAAGAAGCCAATTACAAATACATGTGCGTGACATTCTAACTTGTGGTCATACATTTCAAAATTGAAAAGGAAGAAAGGGAGGTGAATAATCATGTTGATCCACAGGAAAAAGGCATCACATCCAGCCAAATGCCCTCCAAGATTCAAAACAACCATTCCTTCTTAACCATGTTAATGCAACATAGGATACAACTAATAGATCCTACAAATAGTAGAACCATGTCAAACTTCGCAGGAGCCAGCGGATTCGTAGGCAAAGACTTCAACAATAGAGACCGTGTCAAATTTTACCCGAGTTTCTAATTTGTCGTATTTTTCCATTATCAAGCCATATTTATAGTATAATTTTATACTAGGCTTAATGCCTAGACTAGTGTTAGGGTCATGGTCTATATATCCTCTTAATTCATTATGAAAATCAACTTTTAAGATATTAATAAAAAAATATTTTTATAAGAACTTCCTTCATCAATAGAGGATTCTTGCTTTATTTTTCTCTGAGTTCAATTGCTAACAATCGACTCACTTTTCAATCTTCACGCTACATCACATGTGAGTCTACAGTTCTTATTTATGCATTGATCGTTTTGCACTATGCTCTAATTGCAAATGATGAGACTCAAATATTGAATTTAACTAACCTACTTCATTGCCTTAAAAGTAGAAGATGTTACCTGGCATCAGCCCCAAGAATACATTAGGAGGAGTCAGAGAGCGATTTGGAACTTGAAAATGGCAAGCAAGGAAATGAATATGGTACCTAAGAATGATGAAATATGGAAATGACAGTGGATTAGAGCATGCCCTATGGCCAAAGATCCATGTTTAACAGATAACAACATAAATCTCCAGGTTCACATATAAATGTTAATATATCATTTACAAATAAACAATTCTAGCAATTACTGAAAGAGATAATAAGCACTATATTTCTCATTCTTCAGTTTTCAAGTGATATTTCTCACATCCAGTTACCTTACACTGTGAAAGCTACTAATGTGAATTTTGTGCGGCTTCTAGAATTCATCTATTTTTTTCTAAAATATAAGTACCATATACAAACTGAATGCTGAATGTGCTAGACTAGTGCCAAGTACTACAAAACTAAATTAGCCACTTCTAAGTGCTAACATCTAGAGAAATAGAGCAGTTTCATTTTTGGTGTCCATCATAGGGCCAGCAAGGTGAAAGAGAGGCACTCCTTAGTGGGTCAATAAGTCGTGCAGCACATAAGGAGAGCATCACAAGGACAAAATTTTGAGGTGCATATGTGGTACATGTTTAACCAAACTGACAAGAGAGTGAAATATTTGCCTGGAGACGGCATGAACATGTGTAAATAAGAAAAAAGAACTCAAAGTGGCCCTATTAGGACGAAAATTTGAGTCGAAAGAAGCCAACTTAAGATAACATAGTGAAAAGTTGCAAGTAGAGGCAAGATTGAACCAGATCATTAACTTTTTCCCAAAACCCCTAATCAGCTAGCATTTCGCACTTTCTCCTCGAGCTTTTCGCGCAGCACAGGAAAGCATTGTTTGACCACGGATGGGAAAGAATTGTTGAGTTTTATGTTTACGTTATTCTCTGTGACAAGAATACCTTGTCCAAATAAAACTTCTCTACTCTGTACAACCGTGTAGATGCGATTAAGCTAAATTATTGATGTCTAATAAATTCTTGGTAGCGCATCATAATATCCTATAAGTGATACTAATATTAATCTATGCAGATTCACTTATTTGACGCAGAACAAAGGTACAAACGAACAAAAAAAAAAAAAAAAACATCCCATTTTCCGCAAGATATCAGCACGGATTCTTGTAAATCCCATCCAAATTACTTCGGTTAAGTTTTTTAAAATGAGAAGCAAACGGTAAACAAGCGCATCAGGAGAAAAAACAAAATAAAGGGAAAAAAATACGATATTTAAACCCTTTAATGGACTCGCAAGCTTACAAAGACGAAGAGGCGAACGATGCGCTGGAGAGCATCTTCCCTTTCCCGAATCCCTCTCGAGCCTGAGCCTTGGCCTTCCAATTCCTTCTGAGCCGCCGCCAATTAATGAGGAGAAAGTGGAGCAGAAGAGATAAGGCTTTCGACCGCCTGCAAGAAGCCCAGTCGACGCTGGTGAATTGGCGACGTGGAACACCGGGCGGCCCGCTCAAGGGGCTAGTTGGAGTTATAGGCCTCCATGGAAAATTCTACATCGTTGATGCATAGGTTCATCTATAGGTAAATTATTGTGCTCGATGCAAGTCACGCTACACTAGAGACGGTGTACTAAGACCTTTCAAGGCCTCTATACTCTTTGGGCCATACTTTGCCTTGGTTTTCTCATAATAGGCTTTAATAAGCCTTAAAATTGAAATCAATCTTGATTAGGGGTATAACTGAGTCGAAACAACTTACGAGTAGCTCAAAATCGATTCAAAAAATGCTTAAAATTGATTCACTGCTTATCGAGTTAAGCTCGAGTTCGAGCTACTCGAATATATTATCAAGTCGAGTTCGAATGTTAAGATGCTCGACTCAAAAATCTTGCGAGCTTAATCGAACTTACTTAATTTTACTATTTTATCCTTATAATTATACATATTTATAATATTATTCTAACTATATAAAACTCTTTTAAATTTTTAGTTGAAAACATACTTTATTTTAATT
>UESW01001390.1:456009-479751 GCA_900491605.1 Calamus simplicifolius | reverse complement strand
GGTATTTAGGGTCTATATTGGCCTATACCCAACAATCCCCCCATGAATAGAAATTGGACTTAGATCAAAGATCATCAGAGATCAGCAAAGGCAAACCCCCACATCAAAGGATTTTAATGCAAATGAATATGCAGACACACTAAAGAGAGTATAATGGGATGAAGTTGTATCGGATAGGTAGCTTGTGGCTTTGAACCTTCCTTAGTGAGTTGTTATCGAGTTTACTTGCTAAAAGGTGAACACGATGTCTTGAACCTTTCAGCGTTTTGTGTAAACTAAGACAATAACAATCACGCAACTTCTTTCCGAGCATTCTTTTGGTTCTCATGGTTGTGTTCATTTTGGCCCCGAACAACTCCTGGTCTCATGAGTGCTTCAGAGAATTAAACCTTAAAATTCTCATAGAATTGGCCCAGTTCACACTCACATAGTGATTCTTATAAGAGTATCCTGCTATACCCCACATGATGTTCATGTCATAAGAATCATTAAAAGCAATGCTTATCCTAGTACCTTTAGCAGGTAGCACAATTATCATAGGAATGAGTAGGATTGTACATCCTTAGTGCTATCAAGTCTCTTCATAATTTAGTTGTCCTTTTGAACCTAGATCTTGGGATCTCCAGTCAGCTAGGTTGGGTATCCACTATGAAGATTTTTTAGTTATAGGTTTTAAACCCATTTCCCTCGATAAACAGTTTACTTGATCTCTTGGTAACCCCTTTGTTAATGGATCCGCTAGGTTTTTCTTTGACTGAACATAGTCAATAGAAATTACACCAATTTCAAGTAACTGCTTAATGGTATTATGTCTACACGTATATGTCTAGACTTACCATTATACATCTTATTCTGTGCTTTGCATATTGCCGATTGACTATCACAATGTATGCATATTGCAGACACAGGCTTTGGCCAACATGGAATATCTTCTAAAAGGTTTCGAAGCCATTCTGCTTCTTCAGCTGCCTTTTCTAATGCAATAAACTCAGATTCCATAGTGGATCGAGCTATACAAGTTTGTTTAGAGGTTTCCATGACACAACACCTCCTCCTAAGGTGAATACATATCCACTTGTGGATTTTGTATCTTCTGCGTTAGATATCCAATTTGCATCACTGTATCCTTCTAATACAGCTGGATATCTTGAATAATGTAATCCATAACTTAGGGTATATCGCAGATATCTTAATACCCTTATTAGAGCTGTCCAATGATTTGGACATGATTACTTGTAAATCTACTCAACTTATTGACAGCATATGCTATGTCAGGACGAGTACAATTCATGACATACATTAAACTGCCAATTATACGTGAGTATTCCAATTGAGATATGGGTTCTCCAGTATACTTAGCCAAATGTAGATTAACATCTACAGGTGTTTTCACCGGGCTAGTATCATAATTTTTATATTTATTTAATATTTCTCAATATAATGAGATTGAGATAATATTATTTCCTCAGATGTTCTAGTGATTCGAATTCCTAGTATAACATCTGCAACACCCCATATTTTTCATATCAAAATGTTTGATCAACATTTTCTTAGTCTGTTTAATCATTTCAGTATTACTATCAATGATTAACAGGTCATCTACATATAAGCAGATTATCACATACCCTTCAGATAGGGATTTGGCATATAGCATTTGTCACATTCATTTATTTTGAATCCATTTGATAACATTACATTATCAAATTTTATATGCCATTGCTTAGGTGCTTGCTTTAATCCATATAAGGATTTAATAAGTCTACACACCTTCTTTTCTTGTCCTGGAACAATAAATCCCTCAGGTTGTTCCATGTATATTTCATCTAATTCACCATTCAGAAAAGCAGTTTTAACATCCATTTGATGAATTTCAAGATTGTTAATGGCTGCAAAAGCGATTAACATTCTTATAGATGTTATTCTACTTACTGGTGAATAGGTATCAAAGAAGTCTATACCTTCTTTTTGTTTGAAGCCCTTAGCCACTAATCTGGCTTTATACTTGTCAATTGATCCATCAGCTTTTAGTTTTTTCTTAAATCCACTTGCACCCTAAAGGTTTCATACCAGATGGTAGGTCTACCAACTCCCAGGTATGATTATGCATGATGGACTCAATTCATTATTGACAGCTTCTTTCCAAAAGGGTGCTCTGGATTAGACATTGCCTCTTTGAATGTCTGAGGTTCATCTTGTAACATATAAGTTACATAATCAGGACCAAAGGACTAGCAACTTTTGGTCTCTTACTGCGTCTGGGTTCATCTTCAGGATATTCTTCCTGATGACTACTACTAGCAGCATTATCATCATAAGTTCTTTTATTTAAACTTATTTCTAATTTCCTTTTACTTGGAAATATATTTTCAAAGAATGTTGCATTCCTTGATTCCATGATTGTATTTTTCGTATATCTGTTATATCTGATTTATACACAAGAAAGCGATATGCACTACATTATGTGCATATCCGATAAATATACAATCAACAGTTTTAGGTCCTATCTTGACCTTTTTGGGATCTGGAATAGCTACTTTATTCCTATCTTGACCTTTTTGGGGTCCGGAATAGTTACTTTAGCTAGACACCCCGACACTCTTAAGTAATTGTAGGAAGATTTCTTTCCTTTCCATAACTCATATGGAGTCACTTCCTTCTTCTTAAGAGGTATCTTATTAAGAATATGATTTGCTGAGAGAATTGCTTCTAACCATAAATTCTGTGGTGTACCAGAATTTATTAACATAGCATTCATCATTTCTTTTAATGTGCGGTTTTTACGTTCCGCAATTCCATTAGATTGAGGCAAATAAGGAGCAGTAGTTTGATGAATAATGCCATGCTCCTGACAAAATTCGTCAAAAGGTGCATCATATTCACCACCTCTGTCACTCCTTATGGCCTTAATCTTTTTGCCAAGTTGATTTTCAAATTCATTCTTATAACATTTAAACATTTCTAAAGCCTCATCTTTAGACTTTAGTAGATACACATAGCAGTATCTTGTTGTATCATCTATAAATGTTTATAAATACTTTTTACCTCCTCTAGTTTGAATTGACTTTAAGTCACATAGATCACTGTGAATTAAGTCAAGAGGTTCAGTATTTCTTTCAACTGATGGAAATGGTGTTTTTGCTAACTTAGCTTCAACACACACTTCACACTTGTAATATGGATCGATTTCATGATTAGGTAATAATTTTAATTTCATTAATTTTCGTAATGAATTAAAATTCGCATGTCCTAATCTATCATGCCATAACAAGAGGAGTCAATCATATAAGCAGAAGAAGATGCTTTATTCATTTTAAGGTTTCTGTGTACAGTCGTTACATTCACCTTGAATAATCCATTATTCAAGTAACCCCTTCCAATAAATATCCTTCCCTTAGTGAGTACAAATTTATTAGACTCAAAGACCATCCTAAAGCCATGTTTGCTTAGGAGGGAGCCTGATATGAGATTCTTCCGGATGTCTGGGACATGTAGCACATCATTTAGTAGAAGCTCCTTGCCAGATGTCATCTTCATAACGATGCGGCCAAGTCCTTCTATCTTGGATGTAGCGGAGTTACCCATGACCAAATTTCTACCATTGATAGGAGTATATGATGAGAACAGACTCTTATCAGAGCAGATATGTATGTTAGCTCCAGTGTCGATGTACCACTCATTTGCTTTGTCAACCATGTTTGCTTCAAATACAATAGCTGACAGCATCATCTCGGATACCTCTTTGGATAGGGTTTCAGTCATGTTGACTTCTTTCTTTTCTTTATCCTTGAAACGGCAGTCCTTGGATTTGTGTCCTTACTTTCCACAAACAAAGCACTTTCCCTTAAACTTGTATTTCTTTGGATTGCCCTTCTTCTGTTTAAAGCCTTCGCCTGGAAACTTGTGTTTCTTCTTCCCTTCTATGAGGTTGGCCTTTGGCTCAGCGGGTTATCCTCCTGCCTTCTTTTCTTGGCTCTTATTGTCCTCCTCGATCCTTAGGCGGACAATTAGGTCTTCACGTCCCATCTCCTTCCGCTTATGCTTCAGGTAGTTCTTGAAGTCCTTCCATAGTGGTGGTAGCTTCTCTATGATGGCAGCTACCTGGAATGACTCGCTGAGAGACATTCTCTCTGCATGTATCTCATGCAGGATAATCTGGAGCTCTTGGACTTGCTCCATAACTGTTTTGTGTCGACCATCTTGTAGTCTAAGAACCTTCCAACCATAAACTTCTTGTGTCCAGCATCCTCTGTCTTGTACTTTTTATCCAGGGATGCCCATAACTCCTTGGCAGTAGCAATACTGCTGTACACATTGTACAGGGTATTGTCCAAACCATTCAGGATGTAATTCTTGCAAAGAAAGTCCGAGTGCTTCCATGCCTCCACCGCAGCAATGACTTGCTTGTCGGTCTCCCCTTCCTTTAGGATAGGCGGATCTTCATTCAGCACTCTGACCAGGTTCAGAGTTGTGAGGTAGAACAGCATCTTCTGTTGCCACCTCTTGAAATCCATGCCAGAGAATTTCTCCGGTCTCTCGGCTTGAATGGATGTCGTCATAGTAGCCATCTGCTGCAGCACTTCTGTGGTAGCAGGAGAGGAACAGGGGAGCTTTTGCCAGGGCCTGTGTTCGAGTCGATTTGAGCCGGGCCCTTCATCCTGGAGTTCGAGTAAGAGGCTCTCGATCTCCTTTCTGGCAACCTTTCCAGTATGAGCACCTTGAGGGGTTGTGTCCCAGGTGCGGATCTCTCCATCTGAATGGGGAGTGTGTAGCTCTGGCGGAGAAGGACGCTACGGCGGGGAGTCTGCTCTTTGGTCCGTGGATGTCAGCTGTGAGGCAACGCCGTTCGTCTCCTTCCCCCGGTGAGGATCTTCGGAGGAAGGGCCAGGGGGTTCAGTCGGATGCCAGGGTCCCTGTATCGGTGGACGGATGGGTCGCGCCTTCTAAGATTGCTCGCCGGAGATCGTCGCTGCACCCTGCTGCTGCTGTGTCCCGGGTCTCCCCTCCGTCCTCTTTGTCGAATGGTTCAGGTGAGCTGGAGGAAGGGGGTGGTAAGGAGGTTCAGCGTGCCGATACGGCACGCTCGACTGAGAATGTTATTCTCAGTCTCGACACTGTAGCACAGAGGGGCTTTTCTCCTGATTGTCTGAAACTTAGGTCTTCTGGTTTGATTCAGGAGAACCCTTTTGCTGTGTTGGGTTCGAATAGATGGGCAGGGCGGCCCCCTGTTCCTAAGGATGCCCGCCGGGTCCATCCAAGAGGGCTAGGCCCTTGCAATATGAATATCAGAGTAATATTACAACAAATGGAAAAAAAGTTACTAAAGAGCAAAAAAAAGGCAAAAAGGTCGTTGTTGGGTCAAATAAAGCACAAGTATCTTTTTCTTGTCCAGCCTCCTCTGTTTCAGAGCAGGAGTCTATTGCTATGGTTAGTAAGGGTGGAGAGACTCCACAGAGCGTGACAGCAACTGAGAAGGTGGATCAGTCTAAAAGATGTAATCATGAAGGAATGGTCTCTTCTCTAAAGGAAGTCATTACAGTTCAGGGTCAGGGGATGCAGATTAGTCCTTCATCGACAGTGGTGGAGGAGTCTGTAGCTGGGATGGAGTTTTCTCTCCAGGAGAAAAGAACATTGTCAGATGTATGTATTTCAGACACTGTGATGGGTGAGGATGGGTCGGGGGTCACCCCTCTCAAACTTCATTATGAAGATTCTGATATGGAATGTCAGAGGAGCACAGAAACCTTCTTTTCGTGCATCTTTTGGAAGACTGATGCAGCTTCATAGTTTTGATATATGTATTCTGGTGGAAACCCGATTGTCGGGTGACAGCTTAATGCGGTTCCGGAGACAGATAGCCAGAATGTGGTCTTCATATGCTGTGGAGTCAGTGGGTCTATCTGGTGGCATTGTGGCTCTTTGGCGTCACTCCTCCATTCGAATTGATGCCTTTCATGGTTGTAAGCAGCAGATCGCTCTTGTCATCTCTGAAGGGTCTTCTGCTCCATGGGTGCTTCTGGGGGCTTATGCTAGCACTGATTTCCGTGAAAGACGTGATCTCTGGTCTGAGAGCCTCTCTTATATTGGTAAGGGTTTTCTGACTCTTATTGCCGGTGACTTTAACTGTATCCTCCAGGCAAGTGAAAAGAGAGGAGGCAGGCCTTTTGTTGATTCTGTTGAGTCTGCTGAGTTTAGATCTTTCATCTCCTCTGCTGGGCTTTTTGATCTGGGATTTTCGGGTTCTCAGTTCACTTGGTGTAATAATCGCCAGGGTACAGCTCGTGTGTGGGAGAGATTGGATAGAGTGATGGCCACGGCGCATTGGCTTCACATGTTCCCTTCTTCCACTGTTAGTCATCTGTCTCGGATTGCTTCTGATCACTGCCCCATTTTAATTTCTACAGAGTCGGTGATTCATCATCGGAAGCAGTTTCGTTTTGAGCAGATTTGGACTTCTTACTCCTCGGCCCAGAATATTATCTCCGAGGTTTGGCGCCTACCTGTTAGAGGTAGGGCTGAGTACAGACTTTCCAGGAGGCTTGAGTTAGTGAAGCGTCGGCTATCCAGATGGAACAAAATGGAGGTTGGGGACCTCGTTAGGAAAGTGGAGCTGATTGAGGAGGAGATTACTTCCATCCAGAATAGGGAAGATTCAGAGGGTAGTCTTTCTAGTTCTGATCTTATGACCCTCCGGGGTTTGCTCACTAGTCACCACTCTCTTCTGCTGCAACAGGAGATTCATTGGAGACAGAGATCTCGGATTCAGTGGTTACGGGCTGGTGATAGTAACACTAGATTTTTTCACCAGAGTACGCTGAGGAGACGTGCTGCTAATAGGATTCGGCGGATTGTGGATGATGAAGGCCAATCTCTGGAGGATTATGCTGCTATTAGAGATCATTTTTTTCACTTCTTTCAGTCTCGATGGACTGATCATACTGGAGATGGGTCTCCTGTTCACCTGGTCATGCTTTCTGAGAAGGTCTCTGATTCGGAGAATATCCTTCTTACTAGACCGATCACTGGGGATGAGATCCATAGGGCTCTTTGAGATCTGGGCAGGAAAAGGCTCCTGGGCCAGATGGTTTTCCGCCCCTGTTCTTTCGGACATACTGGAGCATTGTTGGTCAGGATGTTCAGCAAGCCATTCTAAATGTTTTCCATTCTAGAGTTATTCCAGATGAGTGGAAGAGGACCTTTGTTACCTTAATGCCAAAGCGTCCCGATGCCTCCTTGCCTCTTCACTATAGGCCCATTAGTCTATGTTCCACCTTATATAAAGTCTGTTCCCGTCTTTTGGCAAATCGGATGCAGACAGTTATTCCTCGTATTATCTCTGTGGAGCAGGGTGCGTTTATTCGAGGTCGAAGTATTTCGGATAATGTTCTTATTGCTCAGGAGTTTATGTCTGATCTTCACCGAGCGACTGCTCCGCACAGTCTTATGGCTGTTAAGCTCGATATGGAGCGAGCTTATGATAGACTAAGTTGGGATTTTCTGAATAGGACCCTTGTGGAGTTTGGGTTCGATGGGCAGTTCATAGACTGGATTATGGCTTACATTTATAGACCTACTTTCTCTCTTATTATAAATGGCTGTCCGACGGACTTTTTCTATTCCACTGTGGGGTTACGGCAAGGATGTCCGCTCTCTCCTTTATTGTTCATTATGGCTGTTGATGATTTATCGCGTGCGCTCCGCCAGGCGCAGCTCGATAATCGTATTACCCCCTTTTTTGCGGGACTGGACGGGCCTGCAGTCTCCCATCTCCTTTTCGCCGATGATTGCATCTTTCTGGGGAAGGCTACTGCCCGGAATGCCAGTTCTTATGCTACTATTCTCCAGGAGTATTGCAGAGCATTTGGGCAGAAGGTTAATCTTCAAAAATCTATGGTTTGTCTTAGCCCCAAGATCTCCAGATCAAAGAAAGAGGCTATTCTTCAGACTTTTGGCATTTATACCCAGGCTGATCGCCTTATGTATCTGGGAGTTCCTATCACTGGTAGGCGGCCTCGTTGCTCGGATTTCAGTGTGATTGAGCATCGGGTTCGGAACCGTATTGATGGGTGGCAGGCTACTGGGTTATCGATGATGGCTCGGATTACACTCATTCGATCGGTTCTTACGTCTCTCCCCCTCCATCTTTTAGCAAATGCTGTTATCCCGATTTCATGCTTAAGAAGGATTGAGAGGTGTATCAGAGACTTTCTTTGGAATTCAAGGCAAGATAGTCGAGGTATGCATCTATTGGCCTGGGACACTATCTGTAAGCCTATCTCTGAGGGAGGCCTGGGCATTCAGTCTTTAGTGGTCAGGAAGGAGGTTTTGTTGGCTAGACATGCCTCCCGTTTTCTCCTCGACCCGCATTGTTTTTGGAGTTCTGTGATGAGAGCGAGATATGGTGAGTGGCCTCAGGATATGCCTTCTTCTTTTCCAAGGACCTACTCTTTCTTCTGGAAGGAGGTCAGTGGGCGTCTGCCAGCTATCAGGAATAATATCTCATGGATGATTGGTAATGGAACTGGGGTGAATGTTGTTCATGACTTATGGCTTTCTGATCTTCCTTTTGAGAAGTGGCCTACTTTCATCAGTTCAGAGGTCACCAGTCATATGAGAGTCTCTGATCTGATTTCCCAGGACCTTTGCTCTTGGTGCATTACTACGGTGATGCAGTTTTTTGGTGTGGAACTTGCCCGCCGAATTTTATCTATCCCTCTAGTTGATAGTAGGATTGAGGATACCAGATTATGGAGGAGATCTTGTTTTGCGAGGGCTCCGTCCAGGGATCTTTTGCCTATCTTTAGGCCTCAGTCTCTTGGATCGCGTGTAACCGCTTGGATCTGGAAGCTCCCAATCCACCCTCGGCTGCAGCTCTTTCTCTGGAAGCTTGAGTGGAATTGTCTCCCTACCTGTTTCTTGCTTTCTGGTAGAGGTGTGGCTATTCAGCCTATATGCCCATTGTGTGGTCAGGCGGATGAAACTATTGATCATGCCATCTTTCAGTGTTTTAGAGCTAGACATATTTGGAGGATTGTGGGTTATCAGATCTGTGAGGATGTTTCCAGTTCGCCGCGGTCCTCTTTCCTCAGTGATATCAGAAGGAATAACCAGCAGCGGGGTACAGTCTGGGCTGCTACAGCTTACCAGATTTGGTTATCTCGCAATCAGATGGTCTTCACTGATGACTACGTTCCCCCTCAGCGGACTGCTCGGATAGCTATATCCTTCTACTCTGCCTTCTCTCGTGCTGCTCATGATTTTGATATATCTGGACACTGGGGTTCCCCTGCTACTTCGGTAGCGAACCGGCAGACGGTTTTTATTTCTTGGGAGCCCCCCCTCCAGGGTATATCAAAATCAACTTTGATGGGAGTGTTCGGGGAAGACTCGCTGGTTCTGCTTTTATTATTAGAGGAGCTGATGGTGGTATGTTGGCGGCAGGAGGTTTTGGTCTCCTTGATTCCTCAGTTCCTATGGCCGAGCTGTATGCGGCGTGGGCCGGGATTTCTTTTGCGGTTCGGTCCCTTCATGCTCAGAGTCTCTTTATTGAGGGGGACTCTCTTACGGTCATTCGTTGGCTTCGACAGGAAGGTAGTGATCTCCCTCCGACTAATCCTCTTCTTCTGGATATCTCGTCTCTTTTGAGGGGGGTCACCTTCTATCAGATTCGGCAAGTCTATCGCGAGGCCAACATGGTAGCTGATTGGATTGCGGGTGTTGCGGCCCTTTTTTCTGGTTTTGGATATGGAAACAGGGGGACTCCTGCCCCATTGTACTTAAACAGCTTTTATTTTCTGATATATCTGGGCTGACTCATGCTAGACTGGTGTGATCGCCCATTTTTCTCCAAATATATATATATATATATATATATATATATAGTTCATAATTTTAAAAATAAAAAAATAAAAAATGAGACAAATTCGAAACTTATATATGAATGCAAGATGAAAAAATGTTTACATAATTATAACATACAAGTATGATCAAAATGTTTATATAATTATAATTGTTGCCGCCGGGATCCGTCCTCCGACACGGGCGCGGTCGATCTCCTGGGGCGGACCTGCACAGAAGTCCTCGCGCGAGAGGCGTTGGGGGTGGCCCTCCGCGGAAGACCCTCCGACGCTCAAGTCAGTGGGGGGATCGGCGATCAACAGAAAATGGGGAGGTGGATCTCTTCGGGGAGTCTCTCCAGGGGCGGCCGATCGGGAGCTCTAGGGAAGAGCACCGACGAGCAGCTAGGAAGAGTGAGAGAGTAAGAGTGAGAATGAGCGCATACCTGAGAGAATCTGGGAGTATCGTATTTATAGGCTGTCACCTGGATCTTGAGCGCCTTCTGGAAGGTTCGAAGGTTGTTGGGATACGGAGATGAATCGAATCGGGCCGTTGTGGGGCCAGTAGGATCCGTATCTTGTTCGTTAAGGGATCGACGGCTAGGAGAGCTCCTTGATGGCTTGAGATCTGGTAGGTGCGTAGGTCCCAGGTAGCCGTGTTAGGTTCTAGACCACTCTTCAACATGATTCCTTGCCTGGGATGCTGTCACGATAGGCCTAGGCTCTCCCGCGTCAGGTTTCGCGGAGGTGTGTATTGGATCGTGGATCGCTCAGTGAAGTCAAGCTATAGGTAGCTCGGAAAAACGAGCCATAGGAGGTTCGGGGAAGCCGAGCTACAGGAGGCTCAGGGGAGCCGAGCTATGGAAGCCCAGAGAAAGCCGGGCTATGGAAGCCCGAAGAAAGGCGAGCTACAAGAAGCTCGGGGAAGCCGAGCTATGGAAGCTCGGGAAGCCGAGCTATGGGAGCCCGGAGAAAGCTGGGCTATAGGAGCCTGGGGGAGCCGAGCTATGGAAGCTCGGGGAAGCTGGGCTATGGAAGCTCGGGGAAAGTCGAGCTACAGGAAGCTCGGGGGAGCCGAGCTATGGAAGCTCGGGGAAGCCGAGCCATGGGAGGTTCGGGGAGGATGAGCTACAAGAAGCTCGGGGGGTCGCATGATCCGACGGATCACATCATCTTAACTTATTCCTCGGGGACATATCGTGGCGGGCGAAGGAAGGGGGTCGGTCTTAACCCCCTTGCACGATAATTGATGCAATAACGATTTTACCCCCCAACACATGCCCCCCACTCCCTAGTTCAAAGCGTAGGTTCGGGCGTAGGGAGTATAGGCTTAGGTGGCGTGATCTGCATTTGGGGATGCGTATTTGATTGCCTACGCAATGATGCCCTTAATTAATGCCGTGGGGCCATCTTGCCTTTCCGAGGCAGATCCGTCATTCCTTAGGAGTGAAGGTAACGGCTGGGGAGATGCCACGTGGGAAATCCTGACTTTCACGGCGCCTGTAGTGACAGTTCCGGATGCCTAGGTTAGGGCGCCCCATCCTCACCCTGAGGCGGTTTCGATTGGCAAGAAGGAGTTGTAGCGGCGCTATCTTTATTCGTAGAGCCCCTTTCGTTCTCCTTCAAAGAACTTCGTCTTCTTGCTTTCGCTGCGATTCTGCTCATTGTCTCTTGCGATCGAGGACATGGTGAGCCCAAGCGACAAGGTTTCGGAGGTGACCCTGGCTGATCTAGAGCGGATGCGTCGCTTGTACAAGATCCCCCTGGACGTCATCTTGTTGGTTCCGACGGCGGAGGATAGAGTGACATCCGGTTTAGAGGATGGAACGTTCTGCTACGAGGAAAGCTTGAGGGCAGGCCTCCGGTTCCCCCTTCATCCGTTGGTGCGGGAGGTGATGAAGTTCTACAACATATGATTCACCATGGTGGCCCCCAACAGTTGGCGCAACCTCATCGAGTTCATCTCGTTGTGCAAGCGCCTTGGGGTGACATCGACCCTCTCATTGTTCAGGGTGTGTTTTAATCTGGTCTCCGGGAGGGCCTCAAAATGGCCTTATATCGGTCCCCGGAGATCTTTCAAGATGATATCGGACAACCCTTCATCGATAAAGGAGTGGAAGTCGCGGTTCCTCATAGTAGGGGGAACATTGGTTTGGATTTTCCTCGGGTCTGGGGGCAGTACGTGAAGGATCCGGAAGCACACCCGGAATTAACTGATTCGGAGAAGAGGGATTTGGTTGTGCTGCGCAGCAGCCAGGTGCTCCCAGCCAGTATTCTCTTATCGGAGGATGCTCTTTTCGCGGCTGGGTTAAGTCCCGTCGATCCTCGCGGTGAGTATTATCCCGTAGCTGATAATTTAGTGTGGCTTCATCTTTGATTTCTGCGTGAACTACTGGGCGAATCGTATTGCTCCTACAGCCGAAAAGTCGGCGTTCGCAGACCAGATGAGGGAGGAGCTGGGAAAGCGCCGTAGGAGATCTAGTTCCAGTAGCAAGCCTCGGTCTGAGAAGAGACTTCGCCCTTCTGGTTCCCGCTCCAGGGGGACCGGGGAAGATGGTGACAGTCGGCGCTCTTCGTCGCCGAAGGCCGAAGCTGCCGGAGTTCTGGCGGCGCCTGATCTTTTGGCGGCGAAGGAGGATCTGTCCAGGCGTGAAGATCGGGAATTCACGGGGGTTTCGGAGGAAGCTGCTGAGGTTTCCTCCCCCCCCCCCCCCCCGTCGTCGTTTTGTCTGATGATGGCGAAGGGGAAACGCTGGTCGGCCTGGGGGCTCCCGCAGGCGAGGCGGTCCGGTCTCTCTCATTGGGGGCCAATGGCTCGGCGAGGTCACAGGAGGATGTGGGGGCAGCCTCCGCTTCCATCGAGGTAGGGGAAGAGGTTGCGGCTGCTGAGGACCGGCCTGGGCCGTCGATGGGGGAGCCAACGGGCGATGAGGAGATGGCCGAACCTACGGAACCGATGACTGAAGTTCGCGGGGGGCTCTCTGGTGAGGGGCCTCCCGCCGAGGAACAGGGGGATCCGGAGGGAGCAAAAGTTCCTGAAAGGCCTATCGCGGACAGGGAAATCTCTGGGGAGACGGAAGCAGAAGAAGAGGAAGAGGAAGAAGAAGAGGGAGGAGAAGGAGGGGAGCCGTCGAGTAAAGGGGATGCTTCGGCCGGGGCTTTCCTTGTTGGAGCCGAAACGTCCGAAACTTCCCAAGCGAGGGCCCTGGAGGCGGAAGCTGGTCTGTCAAGAAGCTCGTGGGTCAAGGGAGTTATGGATGGCTCCCTGGGAGCGGACTTCCACTCGCGCGACCTGGAAGTAAGCGCCAGGTTCTCCGCTCTGATACGATCCGCGTTCCAAGGAGAGGAGAGTTCTTCAATTGGAGGGGGTCACCCGGAAGACCTTGTCGAGGTGGCCTTTCATCGTGCTGGGGTGCCAAACGAGGCTTTCCTCCTCCCCGAGATTGATGATCTTGCCCTTACAAGGATCGCCACAGACTACGCGTCTCGGGTAAGTTATCTGTTGAGAAATTTGGGAGATTGTAATTATTTAATTACCCCAACTTTATTGATTTTGATGATTTCCAAAAGCCATGAGTATTTTAAAGGAAATAATGAGTTTATTAATCAAAACCTTGAGCTTATTCAAAATGAAAGCAATGGACTCTCAATGTTTAAATTCACTGAGTTTTGAATCAATTTGAAAAAGAAGTTTCAAGCTCTATATTTAAGATTTCAAAAAGGAATTTTTACATGTTATATTTCAATCAATGATTTCTTGAAACATGTCTTGAATTCATGCTTAATGTCATATTTATTGTATTCAAGTCAAAATATCATTTAAAATTATTCTGGGACGAATTTCAAAGTCAATCAGAAAAATTTCTGATTTTTGATACGTTCCGGAGCCGACTCTAGAGTTTCAGAGTCGACTCCTGTAAGTAACAGAGATTTCTGATTTTCTCGAGTCGACCCTTGGATTTCAAGAGTCGACCCCTGACTCTGTGCGAGCCGACTCCTGTCTGTGCGAGCCGACTCCGCTCAAACAACAGAAAGCATGTTTTTTGAGCGCTTCTCGAGTCGACTCCCCATTTTCTTCGAGTCGACCCCCGACTGTCGGGAGCCGACACTTTGGTTTTTCGCGAGTCGACCCTCTAACGTTTAAAATGTTTCTATTTTTAGTAATCGACTTCGAGCCGACTCCCACAGTGCTCGAGTCGACTCCGCGAAATCTGGGCGCGATTTTTCACGATGACACATCAGCCCAACGGTAATATTTTCAAATAACGGCTATATTTCTGTGTTTCTAACGGATATATTTTTGCAGAATCTATAAATAGAGGAGCTCTTTTCAAATCAAAAAAAATAGAGAAAAGAGAGAAAAGAAAATCTTTCAAAAAGAGGGAAAAACAGAGCTTCATTGGAAAAATCATTTGAGTCAAGAAAAGAGATTCAAAAGGAGTGAAATCAAAGAGAGAGATTCGTGTGCTCCAGAGCTACAATCTACAAAAAGTTCAAGAGGAGATCCCAAAGCAACCAAGAGCAAATCAAGATCTTCCAACCTAGAAGAAAAAGAAGAAAAGCTTCAACCAACATCCAAAAGCCCCAAAGCTAGGAGAATCTGTGCTGAGGCCTGATTCCACACTTCAAAGGAGTTGGAGAAGAGAAGCAAAGAAGCCAAGCCTGCATTCAAGCTTATTTAATCAGGCTTTTCTAAACCTAAGCTTTATTTTGATTATTCTGCTCAAGAGGAGCTGTTTGTATTTAAACTCTGAAATTATTTTCTTGTGTACTGATTCAATCAGTGGATTGAATCAGTGGAGGTAGTTGTACCTCGTTGTAAGCTTGGGATAGCTTACGTTTTGGGTTCGTTGTGATCCCGTTAAAAACAACGAGTTGGGTTTTGTGCTGGTAAGCCCGTGTAAAACCGGCTGGGTTCGTTGTGATCCCGGAAAAACAACAAGTTTGAGTTGTGAGCTTGTAAAACAACTCGGCTGTAATCTAGGGAGATTATAGTGTGGACCCAAGTGAATCTTGGGAGTGGACGTAGGTGCTGGTTGCACCGAACCACTATAAAATCTTCTTGTGTTTGCCGTGCTCATTTGTCTCTCACTCTATCTCTCTTATATTTCTGTTTGTGCATTGCTTATAAGTTAATTTCTCTCACTTGCACATCTTGAGTTAATTTGTTTAAAACATTTCAAAAAGTCTTAAATTTTTAAGAACCCAATTCACCCCCCCCCTCTTGGGTTGCCATCTGGGCCAACATTATCACACCGAAGTTGGATCTTTGGTTAGTTAGCTCGGCTATCTTTTATGTGTGTCATCCTTTTTCCACAGAGCGCCCTGATCATGAGGGCATTGAAATGGCGCTTGCATCTGGCGGTTGGAGCTTGGGCCCGGGCCCGCTATGAGGCCGATCTTTTCAAGGAGAGGGCGGAGTCGATCGAGAAACTTTCTTGAGCCCTGGTGACCTTTCAAAGGGAGCTCGGGGAGGCTCGCAGAATTCTTGCGGTTGAGAGGGAGAGAGCCCCCTGACTCGCTGCACAGGTTGGTGAGCTCCAGCGGGAGCTTGAGGAGGCCAACAGGATCCTTGCGGCTGAGAGGGAAAGAGCCTCCCAACTTACCGTTCAGATTGGCGAGCTTCAAGGCTTCCGTGAGCAATCCGAGAAGGCTAATTTGGAGCTTGCTCAGGCTAGGGCGGAGCATGAAGGCAAGGTTAAGTCCATGCAGTTATACTTTGATAAGAGGTGGGACCAGCTGAAAGCTAGCCACGCTGAAGATAAGGCCGGCTGGAGTAAAAAGCTCGAGGAGGAAGAGCGCAAATGCCGGCGGCAGCAGGACCACCTTACTCGCCTAAACAAGGAGCTTGCCGATACACAGGATCGGCTAAAGTGGTCGGATGAACGTGCTGCCCGACTGTCAGATGAGGTCAACTTTGCCCGTCAGGAAGTTGGAGATACCCAGATCCGGATGGACGAGCTAAAAGAGAGCCTTTGCCAGAGCCAGTCGGCTAGGTCTAGGGCTCTTAACAGGGTTCACGTGTTGGAGGGGGAGTTAGCCCGGCGGGAGGATTAGGTATGGCCCTATTGGATCCATTCATTTTGACCTTTCGATTTTTGCTTTACTCGGCCTTTTTACCTGCAGACGCATAAGATGAGGCAGGAATTCTAGAGACGGTTGGAGGCATTCGGAGAGGAGGCGGCCTTGAGGCACCGAAGGATCTCCGAACTGGAGAAGCAATTAACCGAGGCAAGTGTGTGGGCCTCCTCGGCGGTGGAGGAGTACAAGAAATCCACCGAATTCATCGACGAACGTAGGGTGGCCTGTGCCGATGCATTTCAGTTGGGTGAAGATGAGGCAAGGGCCAAGGTTGCCTAGGCTTACCCGGACCTGGACCTGTCGTGCCTAGATGCTGAACATTATGAAGCATACACCCTGAGGGTCGAGGAGGATGAATATGGAGAAATATCTAATATCGACCTCGATGCCATTCTGGGAATTGATGCGACCGCTGACGTATCTCGTCGTAGCACCTTCGAGAAGGGAGAGCCAAGCAACGCCCCTGCTGATGCGGCCGCTGGAGATGCTGGGGTTGATCCCAAGTCTTGACCCTTTTGGGGGCCATATGTGTTTTTTTCCTTTCTTTTGTTTTGTAATTTGACCAGAAATCGATAAATAGATTGGCTGTTTTTCATTTGTTTGTCTTCCCTGAATGGTTCCTTGTCTCGAGTTTTGGTGGAATATCCTGGTAAAGGCCAAGGCGCGGGGGCAGTCTCGACAAAAAGGTCGGACGTCAACGCAGCCCGGTGTGAGACGATTTAACTTGGCTTAGGCCGAATGACATGGTGGTTCGACAAAATTTGAAGAATGAGATAGCCTTTTCGGGGTTGAAGGATGAAGTAACTCGGCTGGAGCCGATGGACAAAGTAGCTCGGCTGGAGCCGAAGGACAAAGTAGCTCGGCTGGGGCTGAAGGACAAAGTGGCTCGGCTGGGAGCGGATACTTCAATTGGTTTTTGAAGTATAGAAACAGCTCTTGCCCCACAAAAAGGGGGGGGGGGGGGGGTTAGGTGTGCCTAGGCCTTATGCGCAATCAGATTGGGGGTTCATTACCGAGGAACGCACGACATCCGCACCCCTTAATTGCTTTGTCAGTGCTATGTCTCTTATCAGGCGAGTCGATTTTCGTTTTGCCAAAATGGATGATACGGCTTTGATGCCAGTAAAAAGCTGCTCTGGAGCCTTCGGGAGGCCTTTATTGTGCTGGTCTTTTCCCACGCGGGTTATTTCGATGCGTGATACAGGCGTTCACCTGCCATTGGAGGATGTCGTTTTCGTAGGACGATCCCCTGGATCTGTCAGTTTTCGTAGGATCGGCGGGCGATTTTCTGCGTTCGACAACCATGATTCGGGATCAAAGGAAATCTTTGTGTGCGTCATGGTTCAGGCGATGGGCTTGGCACGCGGTGGGGCGTTGCTTTCATCCTGGGATGCCACACGGTGGCATGGGTTAGGTGTTTTGAATCTCGGGGCTTCCTGTTTTGATAGCTGCTCCCAGTTTGTTTCTGCCTATAAAAAGGGGGAAGAGGGGTCGTGTTAGGCCATCCTCAAAGTTTCCTTCCCTGTTGGAGTTTCCACCATGCTCATCTCTCTGGTGCTGCGAGTGGGAGGGCCGAGCTTTTCTTTCATAAGCTTTTCTCCTCCGGATAGTTGGAGCGATGAAGGAGCCGCTGAAGAGTGGCTCACCCTTAGGGGATGAGCCCCGGAGATCATATGGAGAGCGCACAGGAGGGGCGCAGAGATCACACGGAGAGTGCACATATGTGATTCCCGTGTGTCCTTTGTGGTTCTCCCTTGGGGACGTACGATAGGAAGTGTACGCGGGCTCTCCATGACTTGCTTGAACTTCTCATCCTCCCCTGGTTTGGATTCCTGGGCTTGCCCGCCTGGGAAATCTTTCGCCACATGGGGAGGGGGCGATGGTGTGCCGCCCGCAGGTACCTTGCCTTTGAGTTTGGGCAAGGTGGGGCAGTACACACTCGGTTTGGGAGAGCGTTCTGGCGCCAGGGTCCGCGAGCTTCCTACCTACTCGTCGGGGGGCCTCTCGGTTGGGTGGTTTGGGGTAATATCCCGTCCACCCTTTCCAATCACTCTGGTATCCCGGTTGGGTCGCCGAGATATCATTATTTACCAAAGCTGGTCGCAACTGTTGGTCCATGTCGCCCGCCCATTATCGGCTCGAGCTGATCGTTCGTGGTTTGTCTGATTTGTCGGTCCGGACGCCGGAGCATCACAGTTGCCCAGATCTGCTTTGGAGCAGTTGCCCGAGCTTTGTGCTCGTCTTTATTTTATACATTTCAATGCTCTTGTAATGCCTCTCAGGCAGTTGTAATTGGTTTCGGTGGCAATGAAATAAAGAAAGTTTTGTTCTATTTCTCAATTTCTGTTTCTTTTGTGCTAAGTTGTTGTTGTTGGCCGTGGGACATAAGGACATCTCGTTCATTTTTAGACGAGGATCCCATGCCATCCGAACTAGTCGGGGCTTGTAAGCAACCCGGGTCTAGACGGAGGTTTAGAGATTGTTTGGTGGTAAAATATGTTCCTTAACCCTAGCCGAAGCTCAGAGATTCGTGCTTCGACCCTATTGGAGTTCGGATATTTGTGGCTCGGCCCTGCCGATGTTCGGAGAACGGTTGCTTGGCCCTGCCAAGGTTCGAAGATTTGAGCTCGGAGGGGTGACTTAGTCGCCACCATGAGTCATGATGCTAGGTCCCTGCGGGGTTCGGTGAGAGGCGTCAAGGCAGAACGGGCGGTGCATGGTCACGCCCTCCATTTATGACATGACTACTCCCGAGGGAACGAATTATTGTCAGGCGCTAGAGCTCTTTCTTTTTCACGCTTCCCGAAAGGCGGCCAGCTTAAAAGAGCTTGGGGAAGTGTTGAGAGCATTTATTGTAGGGGGCCGGTAGATCGGGAGGTACCCCATTCCCAGAGAAGAAAGGGGGGTTTCCGAACAGTCCGTCCGCATTACCGATTTCGCTTGGGATGGGGCATGACCTTTCGGATTCTGCAGGCGCCAGTTAAAGCGGTGACACGTGGCGAATTCTCATGGATCGGTGGTTACGGCCCGACTGATCGAAATACTCGCTTGAAAAGTATAAATACGGACGGGGGGTGCTGGTGTTTGCCATCCCTTTGGTTCAATCTTAGAACAGCTTTCGACATGGCCTCTCGAGGAGGAGAGCAGTCATCTGATGGTTTAAGAGCGGTGATCAACGACTTGCTGCGTCCAGAGGGGGGCCGTCCCACCATCACGGTCGATGGGCAGGCCTTGGCGTCGGCCTTCGCGAGCCACCAGCGGCTCGAGAGGGTCATCGAAGAGTACGTCGCCGTTACTACGAGGGAGGCCGCAGCCCTACACCGGGTGGTGGACCGGCAAAGGGAGGAGATAACATCACTCCACCGACAAGTTGCCGAGCTTTCCCAGTGCTTGGAGGACTTGTCGGTTTTCGGAGATGATAGCGAGTCCTAGCGAGGGCTCCTTTCACTTCTTTTTCCCCCCTGTTGTTATCTTTCTCCTCCTTCTAATCAATGAATATGAGATTTTGGCATATGGTGCATTTTATTATCTCCAAAGCATTTACGAACGTTGGTTGGGATTTACCAGCCGCCCAAGTTCGAGCAAAGTCTTAGGAGACCACGGTCGGGTTTCTTTTAGGGCACGTAGGCCACCCGAATTCGAAGATAGTTTAGGAGATCGCTTAGGTTGGTCGGGGCTTGTAAGCTGCCCGAATCCGAACCAAGTTTTCTTGGGGGGTCACTGGTCTCTGTTTGGACCGATGGCAGACCTAGGTGGTCCTTTAGAAGGAGATCCTTTACTTCTTCCGGAGTATCAGGAGGTTTTTGTCTTTATTTTATTTTATTTTTAGGGTATTCGAGGAGTCACCCTGCTTCAAACGATGCCCTGGGGTGCGGCTAAGGCGCGAGGGCTTTGCTCTTTTGGCTGACGATTTGGTCATCGGCGCGACCGGGGCGCGGGAATATTACTCGGTTGGCCCAAGGAACTTGATAACTAAGGTCACTCCCCGGCTTTGGCCAGGTTTCTAGCGGTAGAATGTAGCCCTTGGCTTTGGCCAAGGTTTGCGCGCTCCGGTTTGTCCGGTGCTTCAGAGATCGCAGCCCTGTCTAGGCTCGGGGATTTTGTCGTTCGGCCCTGCCGAGATTTGGCGATTTTGTTGCTCGGCCCGGCCGAGGTTCGGAGAGTTTGTTGCTCGGCCCTGCCGAGGTTCGGAGATTTTGTTGCTTGGCCCTGCCAAGGTTCGGAGAATTTGTTGCTCGGCCCAGCCGAGGTTCGAGAATTTGTTGCTCGGCCCAGCCGAGGATCGGAGATTTTGTTGCTTGGCCCTGCCAAGGTTCGGAGAATTTGTTGCTCGGCCCAGCCAAGGTTCGGAGATTTTGTTGCTCGGCCCAGCCGAGGTTCGGAGAATTTGTTGTTTGGCCCTGCCAAGGTTCGGAGAATTTGTTGCTTGGCCCTGCCAAGGTTCGGAGAATTTGTTGCTCGGCCCAGCCGAGGTTCGGAGATTTGTTGCTTGGCCCTGCCAAGGTTCGGAGAATTTGTTGCTCAGCCCTGCCAAGGTTCTGAGATTTTGTTGCTCGGCCCAGCCGAGGTTCGGAGAATTTGTTGCTTGGCCCTGCCAAGGTTCGGAGAATTTGTTGCTCGGCCCAGCCGAGGTTCGGAGAATTTGTTGCTTGGCCCAGCCGAGGTTCGGAGATTTTGTTGCTCGGCCCTGCCAAGGTTTGGAGAATTTGTTGCTCGGCCCAGCCGAGGTTCGGAGATTTTTTTCTCGGCCCAGCCGAGGTTCGGAGAATTTGTTGCTTGGCCCTGCCGAGGTTCGGAGAATTGTTGCTTGGCCCTGCCAAGGTTCAGAGATTTTGTTGCTCGGCCCAGCCGAGGTTCGGACAATTTGTTGCTCGGCCCTGCCAAGGTTCGGAGATTTTGTTGCTTGGCCCAGCCGAGGTTCGGAGAATTTGTTGCTTGGCCCTGCCAAGGTTCAGAGAATTTGTTGCTCGGCCCAGCCGAGATTCTGAGAATTTGTTGCTTGGCCCTGCCAAGGTTCGGAGATTTTGTTGCTCGGCCCAGCCGAGGTTCGGAGAATTTGTTGCTCGGCCTCAGCAGAATTTGTTGCTCGGCCAGCCGAGGTTCGGAGAATTTGTTGCTCAGCCCAGCCGAGGTTCGGAGAATTTGCTCGGCCCAGCCGAGGTTCGGAGAATTCCTATTCAAATATGTAACTCGGTCGTGCCGAGGATTGGTGAGCAGCACCTGTTTCTTTTCGCAATCTTTGGCAATGTAATGTATGATGATTCATGTTGCAAATTATGAAAACATGTGCCGAAAAGAATGTATAATAAGGTATATGGAGTGGACTTATAAAGGACATACCCTATTGATAATACTTACGGAGATTGTCTGAGTTCCACGTCCGGGGATGGACTTCCGCTTAAATCTTGCAGCTTGTAGGTTTTCGGTCCAACGATCTCCGCTACTTGGTATGGGCCTTCCCAGTTTGGTGCCAGTTTTCCTTGTTCCAGCGGTTTGGAGACAGAGGCTTTCCGGAGAACAAGATCGCCGGCAGGAAAGCTTTCCCTTTGACTCTGGAGGCATGGTAGCGGGCCACCCTTTGCTGATAGGCAGCCACTCTGATCCGGGCTTTCTCTCTAACCTCCTCTATCAGGTCGAGGTTGGTGCGGAGCTGTTCATCGCTAACTTCCTTCGAGTAGCTTTCCACCCGCAGCGAAGGGAGGCCTATCTCTACAGGGATAACGGCCTCTGTGCCGAAGGCCATCCGGAATGGGGTTTCACCTGTGGGGACTCTCGGGGTGGTGCGGTAGGCCCATAGGACATGGTGCAACTCGTCCGCCCACCTGCCTTGGGCTCTGGAAAGCGAGCTTTGATCCCCTGAAGCAGGGTCCTGTTGGTCACTTCGGCTGCTCCGTTGGCTTGTGGATGCCCGACCGAGGTAAGGTGGTGACGGATTCCGTGCTCTTCACAGAACTGGCGGAACTTAGGGTTATCGAACTGCTTGCCGTTATCAGTGATTATAGTATGCGGGAGGCCGAAACGGCAGATGATGGACCTCCATACAAAATCTCTGGCCCATGCCTCGGTTATTTGTGCAACCGCTTCCGCCTCGACCCATTTAGTGAAGTAGTCGATGGCGACAAATAAAATTTCCGCTGCCCCGTGGCAAGCGGGAATGGGCCGAGGATGTCCATCCCCCACTTGGCAAAGGGCCAAGCGGAGGATATAGGAACCAGGTTGGCGGAAGGGAGTCTTTGATGCTTGAGTGCCTCTGGCATGGGTCGCAGGCTCGGACAGGTCGTCGCATCCTTCTGCATGGTCGGCCAGTAGTAGCCTTGTCGTAGCACCTTGTGGCATAGGGACCGGCTTCCCAGATGGTTGCCGCAAATCCCTTCATGTACCTCACGGAGAGCATAATCTGCTTCAGATGGGCGAAGGCATCTGAGCAGTGGCATGGAGAAGGACCGTTTGTAGAGTTGGATCGTCGATCAGCACATAATGGGTGGCCTGCAGCTTTAGCTTTCTAGCCTCTCTCGGTCGACGGAAGCGACCCTTCTTTGAGTATTTGAGGATGGGTCGAACCATGATGGTTCGGCCTCAACTTGCATTATTCGGTCGGCTTCCGTGATGCTGGGTTTTCCAGGTCTCCAGGTGGAACTTTTGCTCGGCATCCATTGACTCCGCGGTCGCCAATCGGGAGAGTAGGTCGGCACGGGCATTCTCGGATCTGGGAATCTGAATAATCTCAAATTCGGAAAAATGGGGAAGTAGGCTCCGCACCTCCTGGAGATATCGAATCATGTTCGGTTCCCGAGCCTCAAACTCTCCCGAACATGGCCGGCTACCAGCTGAGAGTCGGTGAAGGCATTAAGTTTCTCCACCTTCAGATTGCGGGCGATCCGGAGACCGGCCAGCAGGGCTTCATACTCGGCTTCGTTGTTGGAGGCCGGGAAGGAGAATCGGACGCCATATTCAAAGGTCATCCCCTCCGGACTGGTGAGAACTAGACCCGCACCGGAGCGATGGGCATTGGATGACCCGTCGACATGGAGGAGCCACCGGGCTCCAGATTTTGGTTCTTCGGGGGAGTCTGGGGTGGAGCCTCTCGGGATGGTACACTCGAGGAGGAAGTCGGCTAGCACCTGAGCTTTGATGGCTGGGCGAGGCTGAAATGTATGTCATGCTCGCTTAGCTCGACGGCCCATTTGGTCATTCTCCCGATGTCTCGGGACGGTGGACCACCGCCTTGATGGGTTGGTCAGTAGGACCGTCACAGAATGTGCTTGGAAGTACGGCCGCAGCTTCGAACTGAGGTGATTAAGGCCACACCATCTTTTCAATCCTGCTGTACCTCGTCTCCGCATCGCGGAGCAGCCTGCTGACATAGTAAATCGGCTTCTGGACCTTGCTTCTTCTCTGACTAGCACCGAGCAACGCACCTTCTGAACAGCCAGGTATAAGAATAGGGTCTCCCTGGGTGGACTGCTGAGGAGTGGGGGCGAGCCGAGGTACTTCTTGAGATCTTGAAATGATTTTTGGCATTCGGGAGTCCACTGGAAGTTTTAGCCGATCGGAGAGTTTTGAAGAAGGGGAGGCATCTCTCGGCCGACCGCGCCACAAAGCGGTTAAGGGCCGCTATCCTCCCGGTTAGGCGCTGGACCTCTTTAATAGATGCCGGGGGCGCCATTTGTTGGAGAGCTTGAATCTTCTGGGGGTTAGCTTCGATACCTCGCTGGGAGACCATGAAGCCGAGGAACTTCCCGAGTTGACGCCGAAGGCGCACTTGGTCGGGTTGAGTTTCATCCCATATTTGCGGAGCGTTGCAAAGCTCTCCGAGAGGTCCTCGACA
>UESW01001390.1:425130-453822 GCA_900491605.1 Calamus simplicifolius | reverse complement strand
GGACAAGTGTGGGATGGAGACAACTGCCTTGAGGGACATCAGGCCGGGCCTGCCGAATATTGCGTTGTATGGGGACCTGAGTTTGGTCACTAGGAAGTCCGTGTGAACAGTGGCCACAAGGGGCCAGGCTCCCGCGCGGACCGTCAGGGTGACGACCCCTTCCGGGATGATGACGTCGCCTGTGAATCCCATTAGGGTGGAATCCACGGCTCGAAGGTTTTCCATGAGTAGTTTCATCTTGGCAAACACATCGAGGTACAAAACATTCACCGAACTTCCACTGTCAACAAGGATCCGCTTACATCATAGTTATTTAAATTGAGGGATACAACTAATGCATCATCATGGGGGAACTGTATCCCTTGGAGATCATCGTCGGAGAAAGAGAGCTCGCCCGTCCGCGCCTTCTTTGGCGCTGATCCTCATCATCGTTCCTGGGCTCGATCCCCGGCCTCTTCGATCATGTTGATGCGGCCGATCACGGGCGGATTTGGTGGAGGAGGAGGTTGTTGAGGTTCGGGCTGGCGGTCACCTCCTTGTCCTGGCTCGGCGCCCTCCTGAACTGATTCAGTCGGCCCGCTGGATCAGCCTCTCGATTTCATTTTTCAGCTGCCAGCATTCTTCAGTATCGTGGCCGTGCTCCCGGTGGTAGCGGCAGTACTTGGTGGGGTCTCTTCGGGTCGGGTTCCCTCGGAGAGGAGCTGGCCGGGGGAGCTGGCGCTCTATCTCCATGAGGATCTGCGCCCGGGGCACGGTTAGCGGAGTGTAGCGATCGAATCGCCTGGGTGGGCTCCGGGAGCGATTCCTTGGCGGCAGTGGGGGAGCTCTTTGGCGGCGAGGTGGACTCGGCCGACGGGCGGGTCGGTGCCTGTCGGGACCTTTGGGCTCCTTCTTCTTTGCCAGCTCGGCGCGGGCAACTCTCCGCGACTCTTCGACCCTGGCGTATTTGTCCGCCAGGGCCATCATATCAGAGAGGTTGGGGGGTAGCTGACTTCCATCGCCAGGTAGAAGTCGCTTTCCTTTGAGACTCCCCCGCCAAGGCGGACATAGCCACCTCATGATTAAGGTGGTCCACCTCCAACATGGCCTTATTGAAACGGCCAAGATAATTTCTCAAGGACTCCCCCTCTCTCTGCTTGACTTCGGAGAGGGAGTCAGATCTCCGTCGGTGGCGGCGGCTGCTGACGAACTGGCCAATAAAAAGGCGGCTCAGCTCGTCAAATGAATCAATGGAACCTGGCTTCAAGGCATTGAACCAGGTTCGGGCAGATCCTCTGAGGGTGGAGGGGAAAGCGCGGCAGAGGATCGCGTCGGATGCTCCGTGGAACATCATTATTGACCGGAAGCTGCTGAGATGGTCGTCCGGGTCAGAAGAGCCGTGGTAGGGTTCGACGGCTGGTAGCTTGACATGGGAGGGAATCACTTCCTCCATGATCCCTTTGAGAAAGGGATGCCCTGCTCCGCCTTGGGCTGAGGCGGATGGGCCTGCTTGGCAGCGTCCAGCTCCTGGCGCATCTCCTGGATCTGTCGACGGATCTCCTCTTCAGCGTAAGAGGAGGAGCTGGGCGAGGGGAGCGCAGGGACGACGTCGAATCATGGTGGGAGGACACTGGGGAGAGGGTCCGGGCTCGCCGAGATCTGGGAGGATCCCTGTCATAGCCGCCTCGCGGGACTGGTTTGTCCCCTCTGGGTCGATGTGGGGGGTCCATGGCTTCATGCGGACCGGAGGAGGAGGTCGCCGGAGAAGAAGGAGTCGCGGCCTCCTTATGAAGGTGCGGAGCGGGAGGAGCTGCGAAACGCTCCTGGACCAGGTGGGTCAGGGCCTGGACTTGCTGGACCAGCGTGGCGAACTGGTCCTGGGTCACCGGGATGGCTGGCGGCGATGGGGTTTCAATTGGTGGAGGTGTGGCGCTACACTGCTCACCGGATCAGGTCTCTGGGAGGCGACCTGGTCTTGGGCTTCAGAGGTTGCTCTTCTCCGATTAGCCATTAGAGAGGTTCTACTCCAGATCGAGATCCTTATCTCCTTTCTTCAAGTTTTAACGGGACTTGAGGCCCTTCCTCTAGCGCCAATCTGTTGCCGCCGGGATCCGTCCTCCGACTCGGGCGCGGTCGATCTCTTGGGGCGGACCTGCACAGAAGTCCTCGCGCGAGAGGCGTTGGGGGTGGCCCTCCGCGGAAGACCCTCCGACGCTCAAGTCAGTGGGGGAATCGGCGATCAATCAGAAAATGGGGAGGTGGATCTCTCCGGGGAGTCTCTCCAGGGGCGGCCGATCGGGAGCTCTAGGGGGGAGCACCGACGAGCAGCTGGGGAGAGTGAGAGAGTGAGAGTGAGAATGAGCGCATACCTGAGGAATCTGGGAGTGTCATATTTATAGGTGTCACCTGGATCTTGAGCGCCTTCTGGAAGGTTCGAAGGTTGTTAGGATACGGAGATGAATCGAATCGGGCCGTTGTGGGGCCGTTGGATCCGTATCTTGTTTGTTAAGGGATCGACGGCTAGGAGAGCTCCTTGATGGCTTGAGATCTGGTAGGTGCGTAGGTCCCAGGTAGCCGTGTTAGGTTCTAGACCACTCTTCAACATGATTCCTTGCCTGGGATGCTGTTACGATAGGCCTAGGCTCTCCCGCATCAGGTTCCGCGGAGGTGTGTATTGGATCGTGGATCGCTTAGTGAAGTCGAGCTATAGGTAGCTCGGAAAGAGCCATGGAAGCCGAGCTAAAGGAGGCTCGAGGGAGCCGAGCTATGGAAGCCCGGAGAAAGCCGAGCTATGGAAGCTCGGGGAAGGCCGAGCTACAGGAAGCTTGGGGGAGCCGAGCTATGGAAGCTCGGGGAGCCGAGCTATGGGAGCCGGAGAAGCCGAGCTATGGGAGCCCGGGGGAGCCGAGCTATGGAAGCTCGGGGAAGACGAGTT
Organism: Calamus simplicifolius; assembly: GCA_900491605.1. Lineage (NCBI taxonomy): Eukaryota > Viridiplantae > Streptophyta > Magnoliopsida > Arecales > Arecaceae > Calamus > Calamus simplicifolius. The sequence continues at coordinate 450,908 of UESW01001390.1, read as the reverse complement.
ACAGGAAGCTCGGGGGAGCCGAGCTATGGAAGCTCGGGAAGTCGAGCCATGGGAGGTTCGGGGAGGACGAGCTACAGGAAGCTCGGGGGGGTCGCATGATCCGACGGATCACATCATCTTAACTTATTCCTTGGGGACATATCGTAGCGGGCGAAGGGAGGGGGTCGGTCTTAACCCCATTGCATGATTATCGATGCAACGATGATTTTACCCCCCAATAATAATATATAATATAATTCAAATGATTATATAATTATAATATAAGGATGAGTTAGAATGGAACCGGATTTTGGGCTGAACTGAGCCAGCTCCATCCGGCTCTTGCCCAACCGTTGTCTCCGAGAGGAAGGCCGTAAGTGCGCAGCTTTAACCGAGGGATGTTACGGTGTCGTTACCTGACCACCAGCACCTTAGCCTCTCGCCCATGCAGACCACCTGTTAGGTATTGTTTTTCGTAAGATCTATGTTACAAATGTTAAATGCTGCTAAAAATAAGAAAATCAAACCCCAAATTGGCCACCAATTTCAACGCATGCCTAATTGCTTGTCATTCCCTGGCCGTGAGGCAGCAACATCCAGAGCTAGTTTTGGTGATGTTGCATGTAAATGGCACCTTGTTTAATACCATTTATGCATTTATATATATGCGCTTCTTCTTCCTCCCTAAAGTTTTGCAAATAAATTTACAAGCAGCGTTCTTCTAGTCAAGAGCAATTCTACAGCCTTCTAATCAATCAATTTGTTGATTACCTACTGATATAGTATGAGAGAGTCAAGATGATTGATGAGATTTGATATGAGACGTGCGATGGTAGCGCCAGTTAAGCTTGTAAAACTAATAGTGCAAGCGAACAAAACTCCAAGATATGATTTAATAGTCCAATTAAGTTGTCATTCCAAAAGGAAAATAATTCATGGGGACAGTAGCATGTGATGACGCCAAATCACCGGCCTCGAGCGTGCGGTCGTCTCCTCCAGTGAGCTCCTCGCGCCTGCAAGCAAGTCCCGGGGGCCGGATGGGGGCCCAGCGGGACCCTCCGACGCTCAAATCAGTGGTCTGGGCATCAGCCGTGAGCTTGAGGAAGCTCGAAAGAGAAAAGAGAGAGAGAGGCCCAGAGAGGAGCTCCCTCTGTGTGAGCGTTTAGGAGTGTTATGAGTGTGTTACCTCTCCCCTTGGTCGAGGTCCCTCTTACCTTTTTATAGATGCCTGGAATCCGTGGGCTTGGGGCGTGATCACTTGTCAGAGCGTTAATTGATGTCAGTACAGTGGAGCTTACCTCCATATGACGTGTCAAGCTGTAGGCCGTGTCCTGTCAGAGTAGGTGGTCGCAGGGCATGGCCGATCGTTATGGCGCTTGCCAAACATGTTCCCTATGTCACCTTTTTGGTTGTCCTATGCGGACAGTGATGGGTGACAAAGTTAGTCGTGTGGGTCCTAAGGTACAGCCATTGGGGAGAAGGATGATGTTGAGTTGAAGCCAACTATCCCTCGTAGAGTGTTGAGTATGGAATGCTTGCGTGGCCCTGCTCATGCCCTTGGATGAGCTTGCATGGCACTGTTCATGTACAAGGCTCTGTTCACTTACTTGCATGGCACTGTTAACGGCGAGGGAGCTTGGCAGCTTGGAGGTGTCGGCCTTGGAGGTGTCAGCCGTCGGGGTTCAACCGTGGAGGAGTCGGCCCAGGAGGGGTCGGCCCTGAAGGGGTCGACCCAGGAGGGGTCGGCCCTGGAGGGGTCGGCCCAGGAGGGGTCGGCCCTGGGAGGTCAGCCCTGGAGGGGTCAGCCCTGGAGGGGTCGGCCCTGGAGGGGTCGGCCCTGGAGGGTCGGCCCTGGAGGGGTCGGCCCTTGAGGCGTCGGCCCTGGGGGGTCGGCCCTGGAAGGGTCGGCCCTGGAGGGGTCGGCCCTGGAGGGGTCGGCCCTGGGAGGTCAGCCCTGGAGGGGTCGGCCCCAGGGCTGAGAAGGAGAGCCAAAGCAAGATGCTCGCGACACTTCTTTCCATTAAATGCTCTTCAAGCCATTATGACCATTTCTGCACCATTAAAGGCTCCAGCCCATTGACTCAACCGAACATTAATGACGTAAGGTGGCCTTTGGAAAACCCACGCACATAACGTGACCTCTTATTCTCTTTCTTCATTATGACAAGAGCAATGCCGTGGATGGGTGTTGGGAGTTAAGGCCGAAGGGGGGCTCCGTCAGTTTTCTTCCTTCACGATTCTCTAACGGCGTTGGATCAGCCACATCAGATGCCCCCTCGCCCCTGAACGAAGCGGGCCTACCCCAGCAAGGCGAAAGGGGCGTTTACCTCCCAAGTGGCTGATCCTCGCCTGATGTAGGGCTTCATGTGCCGACTGGTGTCAGGCTTCACACCTGGCTGTTGCAGGGCTTCATGTGCCGGCTAGTGTCGGGCTTCACACCTGGCTGTTGCAGGGCTTTGGTGCCGACCAGGGTCGGGCTTTTGTTGCTGAGAGCCAGTAGTACACCGCTCTGCCAGTGGTACACTGGGCTTCATGCCTGGCTGGTGCCCAGGGCTTTGGTGCCGACCGGGGTCGGGCTTTTGTTGCTGAGAGCCGGTGGTACACCGCTCTGCCAGTGGTACACTGGGCTTCATGTGCTGACGGGCGTGGGCTTCACGCCTGGCTGGTGCAGGGCTTCACGTGCCGATAGGCGTCGGGCTTCATGCCTGGCTGGCCCAGGGCTTTGGTGCCGACCGGGGTCGGGCTTTTGTTGCTGAGAGCCGATGGTACACCGCTCTGCCAGTGGTACACTGGGCTTCATGCCTGGCTGGTGAGGGCTTTGGTGCCGACCGGGGGAGGGCTTTTGTTGCTGAGAGCCGTGGTACACCGCTCTGCCAGTGGTACACTGGGCTTCATGCCTGGCTGACCCAGGGCTTTAGTGCCGACCGGGGTCGGGCTTTTGTTGCTGAGAGCCGGTGGTACACCGCTCTGCCAGTGGTACACTGGGCTTCATGCCTGGCTGGCCAGGGCTTTGGTGCCGACCGGGGTCGGGCTTTTGTTGCTTAGAGCCGGTGGTACACCGCTCTGCCAGTGGTACACTGGGCTTATGCCTGGCTGGTGCAGGGCTTTGGTGCCGACCGGGGTCGGGCTTTTGTTGCTGAGAGCCGGTGGTACACCGCTCTGCCAGTGGTACACTGGGCTTCATGCCTGGCTGGCCCAGGGCTTTGGTGCCGACCGGGGTCGGGCTTTTGTTGCTGAGAGCCGGTGGTACACCGCTCTGCCAGTGGTACACTGGGCTTCATGCCTGGCTGGCCAGGGCTTTGGTGCCGACCGGGGTCGGGCTTTTGTTGCTGAGAGCCGGTGGTACACCGCTCTGCCAGTGGTACACTGGGCTTCATGCCTGGCTGGCCCAGGGCTTTGGTGCAGACCGGGGTCGGGCTTTTGTTGCTGAGAGCCGGTGGTACACCGCTCTGCCAGTGGTACACTGGGCTTCATGCCTGGCTGGCCAGGGCTTTGGTGCCGACCGGGGTCGGGCTTTTGTTGCTGAGAGCCGGTGGTACACCGCTCTGCCAGTGGTACACTGGGCTTCATGCCTGGCTGGCCCAGGGCTTTGGTGCCGACCGGGGTCAGGGCTTTTGTTGCTGAGAGCCGGTGGTACACCACTCTGCCAGTGGTACACTGGGCTTCATGCCTGGCTGGCCCAGGTCTTTGGTGCCGACCGGGGTCGGGCTTCCGAAACGCCAACACGAGGTTGGTCTTGAAGGCTGATACAAGGTTGGTCTTCCCTGCATGACATTTTTAAGTGTCAATAAAAGAAAACTATCTTAGGTGCATCATACTTAGCTCTTGTAGCACCCCTGTTTTCCCTATGTGGATTTGAGCATTTTCGCCCGCTGGTGGTCTGCCCCCCACGGAGCCTAGAGTCGGTTGATGACCAGCTCCTTTTCGAAGTGAAGCTGGGGACCCATCTTTGGAGTGCAGTGAAGAGAGAGATGAGGTCCAGAGCCGGGGACGCTGGAGCGGAGCCACGGACAAGAGTCGGAGTCGAACTCGGGAGCTAGAGGTCACCGAGGGAAGCCCGAGCAGCCAACGGCCGTTGAAGATGAGCGGCTGGGAGAGTCCGCTGAAGTCGGACGGTTAGGAGAGGATGTTGCTAGGAGTTATAGGATTCGAGCAGCCTCGACATTGATTCAAGGTAAGGAGCCCTCCAGCTTCCACGGTCCTTCTCTCTCCTATGAAGTCTCATTACGTGCATGGGTGCATGTAATGCATCTGGACGTGGCTGCTTTGGGAGCTTTCACTCGGACCTGGGATGCGGCAGAGAGGAAGAGAAGCTTGCCTGGCGCTCGGGGATGTGGTGCCAGGAGCATAAAAATGGGAGCCTCCGAGGCTTGATCTGAAGCCGAGGCGCTAGCGCCGGGTCTGGAGAAGAGCCGATGCCTCGGGGCAGAGTCGGGAACCGGAGCCATGGCCGAACCTTCCCCTGCATCGCTGTCCATAGGTGAGAAGGCTGCTTGTGCGGCGAGTGGTGGCTCTCTGAGATTTAAGTCGCTGATGGGCTTGATGATGTTGGACCTCTTGCTGGGGAGATTCCCAGCAGGATAAAGGATGGCTAGCCTGGGCAGTGACCAAAGGGCGAGTAGAAGCTTTGCTCGCTGTTGCGTGGTCATAAGATGTTGCTTCTAGAGCTTTTGGACAACCACCATCAATGTTTGGATTTGTAGAATGAGTGGCAACATGTTCTGTTTGAATGGTCTGAGATAGTGGTGATGATGGAACGAAAGGCTGGCCTCCTGCTGCTCAGCTCGTTGAAGGTGCCCCCCAACTTAACTGGTGAAATCTTCACAATCCACCATCTTCATGATCCACCGTTTTGATAAAAAGGGATGAGGATCTGCAAACTAGCATCGTTGATCCCCTCCTTCCTGGCGCGCCAATCTGATGATGCCAATCACCGGCCTCGAGCGTGCGGTCGTCTCCTCCAGTGAGCTCCTCGCGCCTGCAAGCAAGTCCCGGGGGCCGAGGGGGCCCCAGCGGGACCCTCCGACGCTCAAGTCAGTGGTCTGGGCATCAGCCATGAGCTTGAGGAAGCTCGAAAGAGAAAAAGAGAGAGAGAGGCCCAGAGAGGAGCTCCCTCTGTGTGAGCGTTTAGGAGTGTTATGAGTGTGTTACCTCTCCCCCTGGTCGAGGTCCCTCTTACCTTTTTATAGATGCCTGGAATCCGTGGGCTTGGGACGTGATCACTTGTCAGAGCATTAATTGATGTCAGTACAGTGGAGCTTACCTCCATATGACGTGTCAAGCTGTAGGCCGTGTCCTGTCAGAGTAGGTGGTCGCAGGGCATGGCCGATCGTTACGGCGCTTGCCAAACATGTCACCTTTTTGGTTGTCCTATGCGGACAATGATGGGTGACAAAGTTAGTCGTGTGGGTCCTAAGGTACAGCCATTGGGGGAGAAGGATGGTGTTGAGTTGAAGCCAACTATCCCTCGTAGAGTGTTGAGTATGGAATGCTTGCGTGGCCCTGCTCATGCCCTTGGATGAGCTTGCATGGCACTGTTCATGTACAAGGCTCTATTCACTTACTTGCATGGCACTGTTAACGGAGAGAGAGCTTGGCAGCTTGGAGGTGTCGGCCTTGGAGGTGTCGGCCGTCGGGGTTCGGCCCTGGAGGGGTCGGCCCAGGAGGGGTCGGCCCTGGAGGGGTCGGCCCTGGAGGGGTCGGCCCTGGGGGGTCGGCCCTAGGAGGTCGGCCCTGGAGGGGTCGGTCCTGGAGGCGTCGGCCCTGGGGGGTCGGCCCTGGAGGGGTCGGCCCTGGGAGGTCGGCCCTGGAGTGGTCGGCCCTGGGAGGTCGGCCCTGGAGGGGTCGGCCCTGGAGGGTCGGCCCTGGAGGGGTCGGCCCTGGGAGGTCGGCCCTGGAGGGGTCGGCCCTGGGAGGTCGACCCTGAAGGGGTGGGCCCTGGAGGGGTCGGCCCTGGGAGGTGGGCCCTGGAGGGGTCGGCCCTGGAGGCGTAGGCCCTGGGGGGTCGGCCCTGGGAGGGGTCGGCCCTGGAGGGTTCGGCCCTGGGGGTTCGGCCCTGGAGGGGTCGGCCCGGGAGGAGTCGGCCCTGGAGGGGTCGGCCCGGGAGGAGTCGGCCCTGGGAGGTTGGCCCTGGAGGGGTCGGCCCTGGGGGGTCGGCCTTAGGGCTGAGAAGGAGAGCCAAAGCAAGATGCTCGCGACACTTCTTTCCATTAAATGCTCTTCAAACCATTATGACCATTTTTGCACCATTAAAGGCTCCAGCCCATTGACTCGACCGAACATTAATGACGTAAGGTGGCCTTTGGGAAACCCACGCACATAACGTGACCTTTTATTCTCTTTCTTCATTATGACGAGAGCAATGTCGTGGATGGGTGTTTGGAGCTGAGGCTGAAGGGGGGCTCCGTCAGTTTTCTTCCTTCACGATTTTCTAACGATGTTGGATCAGCCACATCAGCATGTATGATTGTGTGATCAAAACTATCGTTATAACCTGGCAGTTTGGGGTTGGCTTAAGGTAAGCTCAAAAATATCGAATATTGCCCAAATGAAAGCCAAACAAAATTAAACTTAAACCAAAAAAAAGATTGAATCTAATTTCGACGCAAAACAAAAATTGATGCAGCTCAATCAAGCCTAGCTCAATAAGATACATACTATATATATATATATATATATATATATATATATATAGATAATGCATCATTGGATTTAGATTTTCATTTAATCAATTTATTTTCTTAAAAAATTAAATATTATTAGAGAGGTGAATAAAGGTCAAATCATGCTATAATTCAATTTTGAATCGAGTTTATAAATTTAAGGTTGAATTGGTTTTCATGAACTTCTTTGGATAGAAGGACAAAGAACTGGTTTTTATGAAGCTAGCTGTTCGGTTAAACATGTTTTCAGTTTAGTTCATAATTAAGCTTCAGCTTTAAATTGTGTTACAAAAAAAAAAAAAAGGCAAGCTTGATCTCAAAATTTAAGCTTGAAAATTTGAAACTAAATATATTTATATTAGATCCAAACTCTATCAAGCTCAACACGGTAACACTTCCATCCGATTCCGACTCAACTTGATACTGATATCATGCATCTTCCGTGTCGGATGTCTAGCATTTCCTATCACGCCAGAAGGGCACTTGGTTTTCGGGGATATCTACAGGACAAACTCATGTAGTCATTCTCCACAATAAGGTTGGCCTAATATGCCTGCTAGATCTATCTCCATGCGTCTAGATCTCTGACAACCTTCACAACTAGACAATCACGCCATTTGTTGTGACGTCCCTTCTCCATAAACCCGCGAGAAAATCCGTATCCTTGCTCGGTTAGACACGTCCTTTCTCTCGTTAAAAACACAGTCCTAATTCTCTTCATTCCTGGATCTCTGAATGGATCCGTTTCAATCTTCAAAACGGGACAATTCTTGTTATGCACTCCAAACAAAAGATCCGGAGCCATTTCCTAAGTTTTCCCTTCCTTTCCGTTCGGTGCCACGGCGCCCAAGCTCGTTACCAAATAAAATAGTTCATTCTCGCGCTACCCGCTTCCGAAAACAATATGGGAATATTGGTGTTTAATTCAAGGAATTGGACTTTAATATTTAACCTTTATTCATCAATCACAGAAATTTTAATATATTATTTTTAATTTCTTTTACTGGTTATGATGAAACGATTACTTTGCACGAGCACACAACAAGCTGATACGGTTTTATTGGAAACATAGTGAGCGCGCAACAAGCTATGATGCCACTTTATTGAATTTTTTTTGATAGTGCTAAGATAATACTCAAGGAAAGATGTTTAGAATGGAAAAAATATAGCTCTTCATACCATTTAGATTCAATACAATATGTTCTATGTATAGATATATGAATATGGCTTTTGATCTTTCCTCAAAAAAAACATCATATTCTTTGAATATTTAGATGACTCTTATATTTTCTAACCGACTCTTTATTTTTCTTAATAACTCTTAGGCTTCCTTACTTATTAAAGTCAAGTACAAAATATAAAGACTCTTAGGCTTTCACGCTCATTAATTACAAATTAACTCCAACAAACTTTATATACATAAGCATATTATTTTTACATATTTATTACACAAATTATTTCTTAGTACACATATTTATATTCATATTATACAAAGTTATCTTTTTATTATATAAGTATGCATATAAATCTTGTTGCTGCTGAAATCTGTCATTCGACTCGGGCGCGATCGGGCTTCGAGATGGGCTTCCTCCTGGGCGGACCTGCAAAACAGTCCTCACGCGAGAGGCATTGAGGGTGGCCCTCTGCGGAAGACCCTCCAACGCTCAAGTCAGTGGAGATCGGCAATCAACAAAAGTGAGGAGAAGGCTCTCGCTGAAGAGTCTCTCCAGGGGCTCTGAGCAGAGCAGTAATGGCAGAAAACAAAGGCAGAGGGAGAGAGGGTGCCAGTGAGCAAGTGCGCATACCTGAGGAGTCGGCAGACGACTCTATTTATAGAGGATCACCTGATTTCTTGGAGGCATCGTGGGTCCGAAAGTTGTTAGGATCTGAATCCAGTCTGTTATGAGATCGGTAGGATTCGTATCTGGTTAGTTAGAGGATTGACGGCTAGGAGAGCTTGTTGATGTCTCAAGATTTGGTGAGGGCATAGGCCCTAGGGCTCTAGGCCACTCTCAGATATGATTTCTGTTTCGAATCTTACTATTTCAAGGTCTCCCGCGTCGAATTCCGTAGAGGTATAGGTATCGCTCGGGCTTGGCCGAGTAATAGGAGAGATCGGCTAGAAAGGCCGGGTGGTGGGAGTAGCTCGGCCAGGGAGGCCAAAAGACGAAATGGCTCGGTCAACGGGACTGAGAGATGATATGGCTAGGCTAGGGCCGAGAGATGACAAAGCTCGGCTAGGGCCGAGAGACGACAAGGCTCGGTAGGGACCGAGAGATGATATAGCTCGGCGGGGGCCGAGAGACGGTATAGCTCGGCAGGGGCCGAAAGATGGCAGGGCTCGGCATGGGCCAAGAGATGATATAGCTCGGTGGGGGCTGAGATATGGTAAAGCTCGGCTAGGGCCGAGAGACGGCATGGCTCGGCTAGGGCCGAGAGATGATGAAGCTCGGCTGGGACCGAGAGATGATATAGCTCGGCGGGGGCCGAGAGACGACATTGTGGGAATTGTATCCTAAAGCCAATCATTTGATGATTGTGCTGATGTAAATTGTATATAAATTGATATATTAATAAAAGTTATTTGGCAGTTTATTCATTACAAGAACATCTTCTTAATACTTCTGAAAGTGATGAAGCCCTTAGAATCTTCCTCACAATAAAGGAGGATTTATCTTAGAAGGTCCTTAAAAGAGTTCGCGACCAAATGATATACTATGACAGGGCCATAGTACTATCAATTATAGGACGTTGTATATCATATTTGTTGGTTATCGTCTTAACCAAAGAGTGTAGAGACACTGGTATGACATACAGGTGAAAGTGTAGGAGTACATTTCACCGAACGTGACTCATTTCCAGATACTCTGCTGTCAAGAGTTAATCCGAGAAGATATAGGTATAAGTACCCTTCAGACCTGAAGATCACAACCAGTGGCTTACAAGCAACTCATTGTACTTAGGTGCCAAACCATCTGGATTTCTAATCCAGCTACGAAAGGTTACTAGGTGCAGTCAAGTACTTGTGGTAGTCAGTTGTGGATCAAGATGGAATTTGACCTATCCCATTAAAAGGAGAAATGCTTGTGTTTCAATTTAGCAAGACCTTGGCCAAGGCACTTCATGTGAAAGTCACATGATCACTAAAGTTGAAATCACTTTATCGATTTGCTATTTAGAGTTGACAGGCTCTTAAGCCATCCTTAGCATTTGTGGTCAAAAGGATGAATTATACGGTAACTGTTTCTTAGGGTTCTTGGAGTTTGCTCGGCAACTCTTCGACCTATCCGGACGTCGAGTTCCATTGCTAGATGGGCACATCGATTAGTATAGAAAGTTGTTTCTATGCTACCGGCTTAGGTTCGAACCTAGAGAGTCACACGCATAGAAGTTTCCTAGGATGATCTATTTGCTGATCAACGATTGAGAATCGTATATGATTTAATTAATTAATTTGATTGATTGAATTATCTTAATTGGGTTAAGTACAATTGAATAAGATTCAATTTGGTTTAAGTCTATTAGAAGGACAAGTCAATTTCAAATATTGATTTGAAATTAGACTTGATTTGAATTTAAATAGATTCAGGACTAGCCAAATTTGATTTGGGCTTGGACCATAATCTATGTGGGTTAAGTCGAATAAATTTAGATCAGAACCCAAACCTCTCGAATATGGATCTCATATGATGAGATGGCTAAAATCTCATCTCATGAGATAAAATTTAATGCATGACATTTATTTACCGAACGTCGGATTTATCCCTCATCTCTTTGGTTTTCTCCGAATGACGGAACTAAACCAAACGCCGCGACTCCTTGATTTTCTTCAAACGTCGGAATTAAACCAAGCGCCGCGCCTTCGGCGTCTCTTCGCTCTTGCCAAACGATGGATTCTTAAATGTCAGAATTAAATGTCAAGACTAAATTGAACTATAAATAGAGGGCATTCCCTCACCAGAGAACACAAAACAAAAATTAGAACAACAATACACGATTTGTCGTGGATTGTAATTCTAAATTGTCGTGGATTGTAATTCTAAATGTTAGAATATAAAATCCTGGTGATTCTGGTGTTAGCGGAAGCCTGGTGGATCTTGGAGGAAGATTCAAGTGAGAGGATTCAAGATCAGCAAAGCTATTTTTTTCGCGAGCTAGCACTCCCAGAAATCTGATCATTCGGGGCTTCGCATGGACGATACTAGAGGCCGGACGATTGAACGGCTGCAGAGCAATAAGGATTTACCTACTGTTCTTAAGGTAAGTGATTTGATCCCTAGATCTTAAGGCAGGCTTCAAGATAATAGTGTGACTAGTCATCTTGAAGATCAAGATATGATCTTGATGTTTTATATGCATATTTTAGATCAAACGACCCTGAATATATAGGCAAAGATATAATCTTGATGCATATTAGATAGATTAATATGTAATCTTTTAATTTCCGCAATGATAATAGTTATCAATTTTTAAATATATGCATGCCTCGGAGACTATTTCTCCCTACAGACATAGCTCGATTGAGGCCGAGAGACGGCATGGCTTGGCTAGGGCCGAGAGATGATGAAGCTCGGCTGGGGCCGAGAGATGATATAGCTCAGCGGGGGCCGAGAGATGGTAAAGCTCGGCTGGGGCCGAGAGACGGCATGGCTCGGCTGGGGCCGAGAGATTATGAAGCTCGGCTGGGGCCAAGAGATGATATAGCTTGTCGGGGTCCGAGAGATGGTAAAGCTCGGCGGGGGCTGAGAGATGCTAGGGCTCGGCTGGGGCCGAGAGGCGTGACCCGTGCCTTGGGAACCCTTGGCTCGGGGAGGGGCTAGGGCGCCCCAACTTACCGAGGCTGACCTATCTCTGGTGGGTGCCGCACAGCAAGTAGGAATCAGGGTTAGTCTTAGCCATGTGCACGATTGTTGATGTACACCGATTTTACCCCTCAACACATGCCCCCCACTCCCTAGTCCGAAGTGTAACTTCAGATATAGGGAGTAGAATTCTGGAGCAATCTTATTTGGGGAACATGTCATTCGATCCTCTATAGAGGAAGTGTTTATCTCTGTGTAGGTTAGAGAAAGGCCTGGGCGGCCCTCTTGCTGAAGTAAAATAAGGCGCTTTAGTTGCGCTAGAGTGTCCGAGAAATTATCCAGCTGGGACGAAGCTTTAGTGCTGTATCACTCGGATTGGTCGAGGCTTTTGATAATAAGAGATGCACTCCGGCTCTGGCTGAGGCTTTTGATATGCACTTCGGCGCTGGCCGGGGCTTTTGATAATAAGAGATGCACTCCGACTCTGGCCGAGGCTTTTGATACGCATTTCGGCTCTGGCTGGGGCTTTGGATAATAAGAGATGCACTTTGGCTCTGGCCGAGGCTTTTGATAATAAGAGATGCACTCCAGCTCTGGCCGAGGCTTTTGATACGCACTTCGGCTCTGGCCGGGGCTTTGGATAATAAGAGATGCACTCTGGCTCTGCCGAGGCTTTTGATAATAAGAGATGCACTTCGGCTCTGGCCGAGGCTTTTGATAATAAGAGATGCACTCCGGCTCTGGCCGAGGCTTTTGATAAAAAGAGATGCACTCCGGCTCTGGCTGTGATACGCACTTCGGTGCTTGCCGGGGCTTTTGATAATAAGAGATGCACTCTGGCTCTGGCCGAGGCTTTTGATACGCACTTCGGCTCTGGCCGGGGCTTTGGATAATAAGAGATGCACTCCGGCTTTGGCTGAGGCTTTTGATAATAAGAGATGCACTCCGGCTCTGGCCGAGGCTTTTGATAGTAAGAGATGCAGTTCAGCTCTGGCTGAGGCTTTTGATATGCACTTTGGCGCTGACCGGGGCTTTTGATAATAAGAGATGCACTCCGGCTCTGGCTGAGACTTTTGATACACACTTTGGCGCTGGCCGGGGCTTTTGATAATAAGAGATGCACTCCGGCTCTGGCCGAGGCTTTTGATACCCACTTCGGCTCTGGCCGGGGCTTTGGATAATAAGAGATGCACTCCGGCTCTGGCCGAGGCTTTGGATAATAAGAGATGCACTCCGGCTCTGGCTAAGGCTTTTGATACGTACTTCGGCACTGGCCGGGGCTTTTGATAATAAGAGATGCACTTCGGCTCTGGCCGAGGCTTTTGATACGCACTTCGGCTCTGACTGGGGCTTTGGATAATAAGAGATGCACTCCGGCTCTGGCCGAGGCTTTTGATACACACTTCGGCTCTGGCCGGGGCTTCGGATAATAAGAGATGCTCTCCGGCTCTAGCCGAGGCTTTTGATACGCACTTTGGCTCTGGCCGGGGCTTCCAATAATAAATCACTCGGTGCTGCCAAGCCTTCCCAAGATGCTACTCGGTTGTAACCGAGGCTTCCAAATAATAAATTACTCGATGTTACCGAGCCTTCCCAAGATGCTACTTGGTTGTAACCGAGGCTTCCAAATAATAAATTACTCGGTGTTGCCAAGCCTTCAAATAATAAATTACTCGGTGTTGTTGACCCTTCAAGTAATAAATTACTCGGTGTTGCCAAGCCTTCCCAAGATGCTATTCGGTTGTAACCGAGGCTTCCAAATAATAAATTACTTAATTTTTGCGAACCTTCAAATAATAAATTACTTGGTATTGCCGAGCCTTTAAGTAATAATTACTTTGTGTTGCCGAGCCTTCATGCTAACTGAAGCTTCCAAATAATAAATTACTCGGTGTTGCCGAGCTTTCATGATTATATTTTACTTGGCACTGCCAAGGTACGGAGATCGCTCGGCCTGGCCGAGGATTTAAAAGATTATATTTTACTTGGCGCGCCAAGGTACGAAGACTTTTTGGAGATCATTCGGTTTGGCCGGGGCTTGTAAGCTGCCCAAATCCAAATGAAGTTTTGGAGACTGTTTGGTCCGGCCAGGGCTTGTAAGCTGCCCGAATCTGAACGAAGTTTTGGAGACTGTTTGGTCCGGCCGGGGCTTGTAAGCTGCCCGAATCCGAACAAAGTTTTGGAGACTGTTTGGTCCGGCCGGGGCTTGTAAGCTGCCTGAATCCAAACGAAGTTTTGAAGACTGTTTGGTCCGGCCGGGGCTTGTAAGCTGCCCGAATTCGAACGATGCTTTGGAGATTACACGGCTCCCAGCTATGCCGGGAGCGCTTGGCCATACCGAGCCTTCGTAGAATGCAATTTGGCATAGCCGAGATATGTAGCTCTGGCTCAGAGCTTGGCCTAGGCGAGGTACGGAGATTTGTCTCAAGGAGATAGCTCGGTTGTGCCGAGAATGGATGCATAAACGGTATCTGTTTTCTATTATGACTTTTCGAAAAAATGACCGTAGCGGTCGTGCCACGGATAATAGAAATAAGATGCCAAAGCTATAAATGGGGCAAGTCTATATAGAGCATGCTCTATTGATGATATATACGGAGGTTGTCCGAACTCCACGTCTGGGGAATGGATTTCCTTTTAGATCCTGGAGCTTGTAGGTATCAGGCATGATGACTTCCGTCACTTGATAGGGGCCCTTCCAATTCGGGGACAATTTTTCTTGCTCCAATGGCTTCGAGATGGGCGCCTTCCGAAGCACCAGATCATCGGGGAGGAAAAATTTCCCTCTGACTCGGGTGGAGTGATAACGAGCTACTCTTTGCTGGTACGCAGCTACTCTGATTCGAGCTTTCTCCCCTGATTTCCTCCATCAAGTTGAGGTTGGTGCGGAGCTGCTCGTCGTTAGCCTCTTTGAGTAACCTTCTACTCGCGGAGAGGGGAGGCCTATCTCGATAGGGATGACGGCTTCTGTGCCAAAGGCCATCCAGAACAGGGTCTCGCCGGTGGGGATTCTCTGGGTGGTGCGGTAGGCCCATTGGCCGAGGCTGAAGCTGGATGTTGGACTTCTGTGAAGCATGATGTCAAGAACTCCTTGTCTTGGCTTCATGACGCCATCCTTCCTCATGCAAAAGGTGCCAAGGGGGCCAACGTGGCAACCATAAATGCCTTAATGATGGAAGGAGATAAGGCATTAAATGCCTTAAAGCAGGTAGATGCACATGGCCTTTATGAGGCCATAAATGCATTGGTGCGCATAGCGAGGCTACGGAAGCCGAGCTATAGTGCCGAGGCGGGGAGAAGGCGGAGACAGCGTCGAGTCGTGGCAAGAGGACACCAAAGAGAGGGATTGGGCCCGCCAAGATCTAGGGAGATCTTTACCGTGGACTCGTTGGGGAGCTGGTTCAGCTTCCCTGGGACGGCGAGGGGGGTCTGCAACCCCATGCGGGCCAGAAGAAGAGATCGCTGGATGAGCGGGGGCTGCATCCTCCTCAGGAGTGCGAGGGGAAGGAGCAGCTGGACGGGGGGTTTCGGAGCGCCCCTGAATCAGGTGGGCCAGAGCCTGGACTTGCTGAACAAGTAAGGCAAACTGGTCCTGAGTCACCGGAGCCACCGATGGTGATGGGGTCTCAACTGGCGGTGGCGGTGGTGCGACACTGCTCACCGGATCAGGTCTTTGGGAGGCGACCTGATCCCGGGCTTCAGAGGTAGCCTTTCTTCGGTTGGCCATGGGAGGAGTTCTCTTTCAGATCGAGATCCTGGTCTCCTGTATCACAAGTTTTGAGGGACTTGAGGGCCCTTCCTCTAGCACCAATTTGTTGCTGCTGAAATATGTCTTCCGACTCGAGCACGATCGGGCTTCGAGATGTGCTTCCTCCTGGGCAGACCTGCAAAACAGTCCTCATGCGAGAGGCGTTGGGGGTGGCCCTCTGCGAAAGACTCTCCGACGCTCAAGTCAGTGGAGATCGACAATCAACAAAAGTGAGGAGAAGGCTCTCACTGAAGAGTCTCTCTAGGGGCTTTGAGCAGAGCAGTAATGGCGGAAAATAAAGGCAGAGGGAGAGAGGGTGCCAGTGAGCAAGTGCGTATACCTGAGGAGTCGGCAGACGACTCTATTTATAGAGGATCACCTGACTGCTTGGAGGCATCGTGGGTCCGAAAGTTGTTAGGATCTGAATCCAGTCTGTTATGAGATCGGTAGGATTAGTATCTAGTTAGTTAGAAGATCGACGGCTGGGAGAGCTTGTTGATGTCTCGAGATTTGGTAGGGGCATAGGCCCCAGGGCTCTAGACCACTCTCAAATATGATTTCTGTTTGAAATCTTACTATTTCAAGGTCTCCCATGCCGAATTCCGCAGAGGTATAGGTATCGCTCGGACTTGGCTGAGTGACAGGAGAGATCGGCTAGAAAGGCTGGGTGGTGGGAGTAGCTCGGCTAGGGAGGCCAAAAGACAAAATGGCTCGGTCAATGGGACTGAGAGATGATATGGCTCGGCTAGGGCCGAGAGATGACAAAGCTCGACTGGGGCCGAGAGACGACAGGGCTCGGCAGGGGCCGAGAGATGATATAGCTCGGCGGGGGCCGAGAGATGGCAAAGCTCGGCTGGGGCCGAGAGACGACAGGGCTCGGCAGGGGCCGAGAGATGATATAGCTCGACGGGGGCCGAGAGACGGTATAGCTCGGCAGGGGCCGAAAGATGGCAGGGCTCGGTAGGGGCCGAAAGATGGCAGGGCTCGGCAGGGGCCGAGAGATGATATAGCTCGGCGGGGGCCGAGAGATGGTAAAGCTCGGTTGTGGCCAAGAGACGGCATGGCTCGGCTATGGCCGAAAGATGATGAAGCTCGGCTGGGCCGAGAGATGATATAGCTCGGCGGGGGCCGAGAGATGATGAAGCTCGGCTGGGGCCGAGAGACGGCATGGCTCGGCTAGGGCCGAGAGATGATGAAGCTCGGCTGGGACCGAGAGATGATATAGCTCGACGGGGTCGAGAGATGATAAAGCTCAGCGGGGCCGAGAGATGGTAGGGCTCGGCTGGGGCCTAGAGGCATGACCCGTGCCTTGGGAACCCTTGGCTCGGTGAGGGGCTAGGGCGCCCCAACTTACCGAGGCTAACCTCTCTCTGGTGGGTGCTGCACAGCAAGTAGGAATCAGGGTTAGTCTTAGCCATATGCACGATTATTGATGCACAACAATTTACCCCTCAACAAATCTAAAATTTTAAAAAATAATATTAATCAGATCTTAGGTGGCTGACTAATAAAGAACTATCCATTAAAAGGGCGGTCATCAACTTACTACGAAAGCTATCCACACTTCGATCCATATGCCACATGGCATGCCGTCTGTTAAGTGAAACATCTGCTACCAAGATTGGGACACGCAGTATTGTTCATTTCCCCGTTCTACGTGGTAGCTTTCTCCACTCGACAACAGATTAGCCCAAAGCCAAAACCTTAGCCATCCCATCAACAACCGACCCACCTCTTCCCGGCTACAAATAGCACCCACCTCCGCCATCTCTTTCTCGCCATCCCAAATCCTTCACCTGAGCAATAGGCGTTTCCCCATGGCACCAGCCACTCTCAAGCTAGCCTCTCTTGCCATCCTCCTCCTGGCAGCTGTCACCTCCGCCGCCGAGCCCCAGACTAACCACGCCAGCGAGCATGCCACCAACGACACTGCCAAGCCTGATTGGCAGTGGTGCCCATGCGATTACGAGGGACCGGCTCGGATGGTGGCCGATGCCTGCCGAGAGCTCCTCTTGGTTGACTACATAGAGGAGTATCACCTTTATCGGTGCTGCCCCAAGGTGCAGATGGTGAGGCCTGACTGCTTCTGCGAGACGATCAAAAAGGTGGTGGAGAAGTTGAAGGACGATCCAAAGGCAAAGAAGGATGAGGAGTGCATCGGGTATTTGGAGGAGAGGGCAAAGAACATCGCCTCCATTTGCAGCTGCAAGCATATGCAGCAGTGCGACATCGACGTTGCCCATGCACGCAGCCAAGCTGAGGGTGGAGCCTAAGAATAAAATCAGATGGTGCGACCTGGCCTCTTAGCTAGTGGATATAGATATATAGTTGCCACAAGCACACCATCGTGTGTGGCTAATAAAATTAAGGTTCTATGTTAATGAATAAATTGGAGGGTCTCAACGGCTCGAAATTGCCGAGCTCCTCCCTCCCTCTGTTTGTGTGTTTGTGTCATCGTGTACTTGCTGCAAGGAATTTTATGTTATAATTAACATATATCAATCATGACCGCTTCATCTCTGAATTGGATTTTTTTATGGAACTAAAACATTGGTATAACTTACAAATATCTATCATCTACGTTAACTTGTCTATCATTTCTAATCGTGTCCAAGTTACTGAATTGCTTGAAAAACCACGAGATATGTATGTCTATCGTGTTCTGCTGGCTGCCTTGATCGGCGGCAGGCATCGTCTACTAAAAAAATGTCCCATTCTATGCCTTGCCATATCCATCTCCATGCATCTCCGAGAGCCTCCAAAGGCCAGCAGACCTTATCGTTTTATCTACATGGAAACAAACCACCGCTCGGTTTCTCAAGAGTCAAGACAAAAAAACAAAATTAATCAGGCCAAGTGTGTAGTACCCGGTTCCTACGAACCAGGTTTAGGTTAATTCTAACCCGGTTCATGCGAACCAGGTCTGGGCTAATTCTAACCCGGTTCATGTGAACCAGGTCTGGGTTGAATTAATGTGTTGATTTAATGTGTTGATTTAATGTGTTGATTTAATGCGTTGAACAACGCTTCGCTCGCAGCGATGACGCTTTGGTTCTCCAGATCTTATAACCGAAGTGTCTCGCTGCGGCATAAAAGAAGG
This sequence comes from Calamus simplicifolius, assembly GCA_900491605.1. Taxonomy (NCBI): domain Eukaryota; kingdom Viridiplantae; phylum Streptophyta; class Magnoliopsida; order Arecales; family Arecaceae; genus Calamus; species Calamus simplicifolius. The sequence continues at coordinate 432,617 of UESW01001390.1, read as the reverse complement.
GTAGGGGGTGCCCTCCCTCCTGGTGCTCAGAGTCCGCGTCCCCTTCAGGTAATTCTCTGCTCATCCTCTTAGTGCTAGAGGGAGACAGAGAGAGAGATTGCATGAGAGAGAGAGAGAGTATCAGGAGAGAGGAAGAAAGAGGAAGAGAGAGAGAGGAAGAGAGAGAGAGTCAGCGTGAGAGAGAGAGAGCGCGTAAGAGAAGCAGAGAAAGAGATCGCGAGAGGGAGAGAAGAGGCACCGGCCGATCCCTTGGTTCATGCCCGGCGGCGTGCTCGCCGCCGCGCCGGGCCTGATACCTGGCCGGCGACCCCGCCGGCGCCTGGGGAGGCGTCCGGCGGGGTGGTGGTGGAGAGAGAGAGGAGAGGGAGGGCCAATTGGCCCTCCTCTCGCACGGTGGCGGAAGCCGAACCGGCGGAAGTTGGTTCGGGCCCGGCGGCGTGCTCGCCGCCTCGCCGGGCCCGAGACTTGGCCTGTCGCCTCCACCGACGCCGGGCGTGCGTCCGGTGGAGGTCCGGCCGGCCATGGTGGCCGGCCGTGCCGCCGGCACAGTCCCGTGCCGCGCGGAGGAGTCAGAGAGAGTGAGAGAAATTGAGGGAGATGGAGGGGGTTTGGCGGCCGGCCACGGCGGCGGTCGGCTCTGGCCCGGCCACCGGGGCCGGGCCGCCCTCAATTTGGCCGGCGGCGGCCTCGGCCGCCGGCCATGTCCCCGTCCCCTGTTCGGTGAAACAGGGGATCGGGTGGAATTGGTTTGAACCGGGCCGGCTGGGCCGGCCGGTTCAGGCCTTTTGGGCCATGCAGCATAGGAAGTTTGGGCTGGATTTTGGGCCCCGTAACGGGCTGGGATTAGAAAAATATTTATATGGCTAGAATCTTGGTGAATTCTAGTTTCTTGGGGTATTTTTACTTCCCCAATCGGGTGTGTGTAGTGGAAGATATTCGAGCCCAAAGTAGGGCCCATGAACTAGTCTGGGTAGAAATCCTAAGGGTCATTTTAATATTCTTTACTAATAAAATTGTGTAAATGATCCTGTAGGTGCTCAGACATCTGACTAGCTTATTTATACTTGTTGGATTGCGTGCGGAGGTAAGTAAGCCAGTTATCAGTTTATTAAGTAATTTATTTCAGGATATGCGTAGTTAAATTGTGAATTGTTATTGGCTAAATTTGTAAGTAGATGAATATATGAATACATGCCATTTATGTACTATGATTTCATGAGTGGATGCTATGCATAAGAGATGCAGTTATTATGCATGTGAGATGCTGTTGCTATGCATGTGAGATGCTGTTGCTATGCATGAGAGATGCTGTTGCTATGCATGAGAGATGCAGTTAGTATGACATTGATGTGATATATTATCCAGTAAGTATAATCCACTGTTTTGCTACATGATTGATGTATTGATGTATTGATGTGATGTGAGGTACTGTTATGTGTCGCCGCGGCTCTCCTTTATCATGTCATATCCTAGTATTTCGACCATACTTCAGTAGGGGGGATACTGGTTGATACATTATGGTATTTCGACCCTACTTCAGTAGGGGGGATACTGGTTGATACATTATGGTATTTTGACCCTACTTCAGTAGGAGGGATACTGGTTGGTACATTATGGTATTTCGACCCTACTTCAGTAGGGGGGATACTTGTTAGTATACTATGGTATTTCGACCCTACTTCAGTAGGAGGGGTACTTGTTAGTATACTATGGCATTTCGACCCTACTTCAGTAGGGGGATGCCTGTTGGTACATTATTAAGATATTGCAGGGCCGTGGGTCACATTTACATTTACCATTGAGAGTATAAACAGTGGGTTTACTTATAAAGTATAATTGAGCAATTATGGATGCAAATGATTGGTATATATTCATAAGTGCCGCCGCGGTTCTCCTTTGCTATGGCCATACACATCTAGAGGATGTGCTCAGATGAGGCATTGCAGGGCCGTGGGACACGCATGATATAATACTTACATTGCATAATGGAGTGATTGTGAATGCAAAAGAATGAATTATATTTATATGTGCCGCCGCGGCTCTCCTTTGTTATGGGGCATTGCAGGGCTGTGGGACGCATATGATATAATATAACAATTGGAATGCTTTATATGCACTGATAATTTGCTATGATATAATACAACAATGATGAGTGCAAATGATTTGAATTATATTTATATGTGCCACCACGGCTCTCCTTTGTTATGGGGCATTGCAGGGCCGTGGGACACATATGATATAATATAACAATGATGGGTTTACTTACATTGCATGATTGAGTAATTGTGAAATGTTTGTGTATGCATATCATTTATATGCTTATTGATTGCTATGCTATGATTTGACTGTATAACATGGTTTACTTACTGAGTGTAAGCTCACAAAATTCTTACAATGTTTTTATCAGAGCCACGAGGTTGAAGATGGATTTTGGGAGTGATGGATCTTCTATTAATAAGCAAGATCATTATTTTGTTGTAGCCCCAATATTATATATGTGTAGGGCTTGATGCCCAGACTTTATCATTGTGGTGTGTAAGGAACCATAGGTTCGTTGGAGCTTCTATAAAGTGGATTCATATGTTGATGTAACCCCTGTAATGCTTATGTGTAGGGCTTGTAGCCCAAATCTTTAGTTAGGGATTGTATTAAAGACATGGGCTTGAATGATATATAGGTGGTTACTTTTCTTGAATTCAGTGTCATGTTTCGGGACGCCTTGCGTGCCCGGCACGCGGCGGGTTGTCACCCTAGCTCAAAAAATTTTTGGGTCTGGGGCATGACAAAGTGTAAACCTGGCCACCTTTCCACCGCCCTCCTCCAAATTTCCAAACCTATTAAACTCGAGGATTACCGCTCCTGCTGGAGTTGAAGGTTTAATTTCTTCTCTCACTTCTCATACTACAGGAAGTTCTGAGGAGAGAGAGAACTGTTAATTTACATAAACACAGTTTTTAACTAATATTGTAATCGCTTAGAAAGGTTTGAAAGAGAAATAGTGGTTCGGAATGAAGAGGATAATTAATATTATCTCCGGGCGAGGAAGGATCCTACAGTAAAAATATTACCAGGTGGAAACGGCTAGCGTGCCAAAGGATGAGTAGTGCCAGTGCTTATGGTGGCTTATAAATGAAATAATCCATTAATTTATCATTTCTTGCAGGAAAATGATCCATACGATCGAATCCAGAAACCTCTCTTTAAACCCTCAGGTCAAACCAACATGCTACGGAAATTGGAATAAGAAATTCATGTGTAGGCATGGTGTCACGCCCCAGTCCCAAAATTTGAGCTAGGATGACAACCCGCAGCCGCATGCCAGGCATGCAAGGCGTCTCGAACTTCATCACATAAATCAATATAAAGCAAAAATTCAAATCCATGATTTATTACAAACCGTAATTATCAGTCTTGGGCTACCTGCCCTACACACAAGTAAATCTGAACTAAATCAATATAATGGAACTAAGTTTATTTAATAGAAGCTCCGTCTATCCCAATTATCCTTCTTCATTCCTGAGGCTCTAAAAAACATTGTGAGAATTCTATGAGCTCACACTCAATAAGTAAGCCTAATACAATTTCAAATTTTCATTTATCATGCTATCAGCATATTCATGTCATCATATCAAAATAATTTGGAAGCTTAATTAAATAAACAATACTAGAATATGCGATGTAAACCAAACATTGTTTATACTGTCATCGTTTTTTCTTTATGTGTCCCATGGCCCTACAACATTCATCTTGTATATCACTCTTAAATGTCCCCTAAGAGGAAGGATCCTAGTACCAGTATTCTGTCATATCATAATCGGTCATATAATAATCTGTCATGTAATAATCTGTCATGTGATAATCTGTCATATCATAATCCGTCATATGAGAACCGCGGCGATACATAAATTTTTACTGTCATTATCATATTGCATATTATCATCTCGATAGTAACAACATAATTTTGCAAGATTAACATAATTACATTTAACTGTAAGTTCATAATTTATAAATTAAATAATTTATAAAATTATAATACTTGACTTATTTACCATAGTATGCAAATTTCAATTGATGACCCAGCTAATTGGACACCTGGGAACCTACAGTATCATTTTTCAATATTAAATTTCTAAAATCTGAATTATAAATGATTCTTAAACTCTACCCAATCCACTTCACGGGCCCAACTTTGGGCTTGAATATCTCTCAATGTATACACCCAAATAGGGAAACAAAATTATCCCCAGAAACTAGAATCAATCTTGATTCGGGCCATATATTACTTTACCATTCTCGGCCCAATAAAGGGCCCAAAACGTTGCTCAAACAGGGCTCCTGAACCGGCCCAACAGGGCCCAAAACGCTGTTAGCCCAGCCGGCCCATCTTCTTCCTTTCCCTTTTTTTAATACTACTGTTCCCCTGTTTCAAATGAACAGGGCATGCCGTGCCAGCGGCCAGGGCCGCCGCCGGCCAAAATTAGGGGCGGCCCGGCCGCCGCCGGCCCCCCTTCCTTCTCTCTCTCTTCAATTTCTCCCAGTTCCCTTGGTATAAACTTATGACACTACTACGATAAATTTGAACTAGGCAGGAATTTTGACGTCGCCCTAGTTGTAATTCGATGACACCCTAGTAACTCAGCTATGCCATCTTTTCGAGAAAAGTTGCATAACGTGTCGGTTCCTACGGGTTTGCGTATCGTCGATATGATCGTGGCACTCCTGGTGTTCTTTCATATTTCTCTGAGGTCGACATAAAAAAATTTCTGAACCATAGAGGTCCTTCGTTTGTTGCTCGAGAAGCCACCGGTGTTCTAAATTTTTTTCATAGTTCTTTCTTCCATCTACTTCATTCATGGAGATGAGTGCTTTCGTTTGTGGACGAAGACCATGAACAAAGAAGAACCAGATGGAGAAAATGGCAGAACAGAGCAAGGACATCGTTCTTCATTCGAATGAGGATGTCTCCTTCAGGTATGTTTATCCCTTTGTTAAGATATTATGACATCCTCTCTTAAAATGTCATGACACCCTAGTTCATACATAATGGCACCCAACTGACTAGTATGTTTTAACCCCCTATTTCAGATGACGTGAAAATTATTCCAATCCCCCGAGTGAAGGCTTCCCAGCTGTTTAAGAATAGTTGCAGGCCGGCCGTATACGTTCAGAAGGTTTGAAAAGATGGGGTTTACCAGACAGCATACAAAACTTATTCGAAGGACCCCATTTGGTGCCTTCGTCGACATGCAGACTTTCACAGTCAACGGGCGACTACTAGCAGACATCATAAGATGTCACAATGGAGGCGATGAGTTCATTTTCTGTGGCAAGCCGATTCTATTTAGTGCCGATGAAGTCGCACTTATTCTTGGCCTTCCAGCTCATGGGAAGAAGATCGATACCTCCAGCCAGTTGTTCAACGGAAGGTTGTTTAGACGATTTGGCTAGGGTTTAGATCTTCGTCAAGAAGGTTTGGAGAAGTTAATTTTCTGACTCCGATCATCTAAGGTACAGAAGATGTCGAGGACACCGTCAGACTTTGGATCGCCTATATGTTTGCCATGTTTTTGGCTCCAAAGTCTAATCAGAGATGTCCACGGTATCTCATCCAGCACTTGGATGACTTAAGTCAGCTGGATAGGATCGATTGGGCTTCGGCATTCAAGGAGCTGATTGTTCTGGCTCTCCCAGAAGTAGCTGCTTGCTTGCGTTCCGAGGAGCTGGTCCACTCAAAGAGAGCACAAAAGGTTAGGAGGCAGCCTACCCTGTTCGGATGCTCGGCAGCGCTAGTGGTAAGGATTATTAAATGCAAAATAGTGTCTTTAGTATAATTTCTTTGTTAATATTATTTTTTTTATATCCAAAAATTATCATGTTCAGGCGTGGTTCCTCGAGCATACATTAATGAGAGCACCAGCATATCCCGATAAACTGCCCCGGCTGTTGAAGTGGTATGATAACCAAATGAAGATCCAGTCGGTTCGGGTTGCCAACATGCAGCCTCACGACTTGGTAAGCTAATACATTGCTTCATTGCTCTGACCATATTTTTCACTTAATGTGTTAATATTTTACTTAATATTAATTTTTTTATCGTCTTGCTTTGCAGTTGGAAGGAGCTACTGTACCACTGTCAGAGGAGCGCTGGCTTCTCAGTCAACAGATAGTAGCATCGCCTGAACCAACAGAGCGCTGCGAAAGCTGTGCCGAGTTGAGGATTGAATTGGCCTGTGTTAAGGATCAACTCGACGAGCTCAGGCACAGGCTGTCCATTGCTGAGAGCCTCCTCAGTTCCATGCTCAGAAAGGAAAGCAATGCAATAAATGAGGAGGACAAGGGAGACGGGAAGACAGAGAAGGGGCATTCCCTGGACTGTCTTCTCGAGCCTGTTAAAGGAAATACTGAGGAGAATAAGATGGATGAGGACCAAGAGGAGAAGAGATTGGAGGGGGAATCCTGGACGATAAACAGAGCATGGGATTGAAAATAAAGAGGAGGAGAAGAGCGGGGAGGGGCATTCTACGGAGGGCCAAGAGGAGTCCAAATCCGATAAGAAACTTGGCACCCCTGCTCCAAAGGGTGATGATGTTGACATAGAAATCATTGGAATGCCTTCTCTTGTTAGGAGGGTTAAAAAAGAGCCGAGGAAGCGAAAGGCATCCAAGGTCAGAGGAGATTCTTATGAGACAACCCGTCCTAGAAAGTCGTCGAAGACAGTGGGCACATCAAAGCCCAGCACAACGGTCGAAGATGACCAAATTATTATAAATTTTTTTTGAGCGAACGACTAACCGACGAGACCGTGTACACCAATAAGTTAGGTGGCGTTGTAACAAGGAAAGGTCTTCGGGATCTCATTAACAATGATATGATAATAGATGATGTAAGTATCTCAAGAAACCTTTTCTAGTTGTTGATTTTAGAATTATATTAATCGGTTTACATTCCATTGGCAGATAATTGATGCCGGCCAATTGATGTGCAACTGGACAGAGCATCCGGACCGATACCATAAGTGCATCTTTGCATCAGTTTTCGTAGCCGCTATGTGTCTGAATTCTCCATTAACTCCTCATGAACTCGCTGCATCATCAGGGGCTTCGATATTTGACGATGTATCCGATGAAGATAAGGCCCAATTCGGTTTCTATTCACCATAATAAACTCCGATAACTCGCACTGGCATCTTGTTGCTGTCGACATGGAAAGAAAGGTGTTCATGCACCTGAATTCATTAAAACACAATGCCAGGTACAAGGCCAATGCGAAGAAATGGCATACAATTCTTGGCCACATATTCCATATCTACTGCGATAAGGAGGAGGTGATGACTTGGCCGATGGAAGAGATTTCGGATTGCCCAAGTCAACCGGCCGGATCGCTGGATTGGCCTATACTGTCTGAGATACATGGAATGTCTTGCTCGATGGACAATCCTGATATGAAGATGGATTTCACGGTGGAGGAAGTAAGAGAATACCGGCAAT
>UESW01001390.1:332004-423641 GCA_900491605.1 Calamus simplicifolius | reverse complement strand
TCAAGCTATGGGCTCGACCTTATTTTGAGACAAGCTCAAACCATTACTTGGCTTGGCCTAAATTCAATCCAAAGTCCAAGTCCAAAGAAGACTCGAAGATTTGGTCCTTAATTATGTCCAAATTTAGTCTAAATCTAATCTCAAAATTTTTAAATATAGCGCATTTTTAAAATTTTATGCTGGATTTGTTACCAATTATATAAGAATATGTGGCAAATTTTAGTGAGTAATTAGGTATAATTATTTTAAATATTATTTATTTTTATGCAAGCATTTGTACGCTGAAAATTAACTTATTAGCTTAGTTTTTGTCTCAAATGAGTTACTGTGGGTCAATTTGATTGTGTTTTAAGTCAAGCCTTAATTTGGGCTCCAATAGAGCTTAAACCTGGATTCTAAAAAATTTTCAGACTTAAGCTCAGCGTGAAGTCTACAAATAATAAAAGAAAAATAATTACCTAAAATTTCATCATGATATATATCAATATAATGACCCAAAGACTGATGACGAAGCATGCACTTATGAAGGGTTATTTGGATCACTCACAACATCTGGACTCTGCAGAGAATAAGAAAAGGATTTAAAAACTAATACATCCAATATACTTAATATGTACTTGGCTTATAATATATGAATAATATGAAATGGTATACGATAAGCAATTCTTCTCTCTAAATAAAGGAGAGGTAGAAAGTTAAAAATTATTTTGATCTAAACTTTACAAGACCATAATTGATAGGAAGTTAAGAATCCAGTGTAGAAAGATACCATCAATGCCACCTAGTCTCTGTTTACTAGGCTTTGCTAATTAACTCAAGATGAGAATCCTACAAACCAACATAAGAAAAATTCAAACATCTAGCTCTTCCAATTAGAGCCAAAGAAGCAAATGACATATGTAAAATAATTATAAAGCTCAAATCCAACCTTTGAGATGATAATATGGACAGTTTTCTGAACTCTGAATCAGGCTAGGTAGCTTGAACTTCAAAAGATAAACCCATACATTCACAAAGCCAGACCCCTCAATTCCAAATTCTCAATATCTGAACCTCATGACAAGGATCCCAAATGCCGTTGCAAGAACAATTCCAGAAGAATTTTGCGCAGTGTAGGTCTGAAGAGCATGGTCATGTGGTATACTCATATAGCCCAATTAAGGCAGGCGGTTGAGTATGACACAACGTTTTAGTATTACTACTGTGAAAGGAGTGCTACGATGCAGGTCATCTGTGATTAATCAGAGACCAACAATAAAAGTTGATTGAGATGCACCCATCAACATGTGCATCACAGTCAAGTGTGGAGAGTATTGGAACACCAAGAGCATATTTTCCATAGTAGCATATGGAGGAGCACATGTACAAACCAGTCCCAGTTAACAAACCAATTCCTAGATATTGTTTTGAACAAGAAATATATGTGTGACAACTAAATAGGTACCATATTCAACTCCTCTACTGAACACAGTTATTTTCTCTTCATTATCATCTCACACCCTCTAGTCCTGAATCATCCATTCATCATAATTGTTTCCAATCTAATTCATTTTTCTGCCTGTATTTTTGAGAACAAAGACCAAAAAAAAGTAATGCTGACATGAAAAATAATCTCACACTACCATCCTCATAGAAAGAAAAAAAGAAATTGCTGCCATTCTTACAGGTAGAATTTATTATGCAAGGGTTGGTGAACAATAGCAAAACGTTACCTCTAATTGCTGAAGAATAGCAGGTCACTAATTTGTATTTTACATAATTAGATAGTTAATGTATCAAGGTTAATTTCCTCAGATTTCTTTGATGGACAGAAACAATTTCAGAAAACTAAGTAGACAACAGCAGTGAAGCAGTAGTGAAGCAGGACCAGCAGAGCTAACCAACGGATCACTATTTCCATCTCTTACCTTCTGTTTCATCCCAGGTGGTCATGGTGAAGATGGTGGTCCCAATGGAGTTGGAACATAAAAAGAAGATCACAATTCAAGCCAATCACATGGAAATACTAGGTATTTTTCAATTTTTTTCACAAAAATGAATAATCCTTTATAAGGCCTTTCTTTTAGGCAATTCTCTGTTTACCTTGATGCGATTTTATTGCAAAATATGAATAATAACAAAGAAGAATAATGGTGATTGGAGGAACCTAATTTCCAAAAAGCAAAAGCTATGTTATAGTCAAAAGGTTTGGATGCTTGGATGCTTTGTCGTAGCTGAAACAACCTTCCATTTGACTTTCATCATCCATCAAAACTCTGAAATTAGAATCTAACCAGAACATAACAGTCTAACAGTATTTGGAATGAAACCCTTGCACTCCAACTCATGATGCTGCATCATGGTCTATGGGAGGGTATCTCTTCAGAAATTAGGATACAAATACTTATCTACTTATCAAAACCCACCTCCTTGGCATCCAGTGCATCCAGGGATACATTGATGCCCTTGAAACAGAGCATCAGGAGGACAAAATACAAATAGGGTAAACACGACATTCATAGACACCCTATGAACAGCTGTAAAAAACTTTGATTGATGACTAAAACCTTTCTATATATAAAGGAAATTCTCTGTAACACCTTAAGAGGATGACACATGAAAGAAATGGATAAGAGCACTCCTCTTTTTCCAATAACTATACTACAATGAAGTGGAAAAGACTATTTTAAAATGCCCTTGTGCACATTAAGCCACAGAGACAAGATGCAATAGAAAATTAGCCATGTTATCTGATAAAACATTCTTGTGAAGCTCAAGATATGAAATACCATAGATTGCATATCTCTGTTCAGTCAAAAGAGGCAAGCAGGCAACAAGCCTGAATGAGGGAAGAAAACAACAAGAGACAAGAACACACCTGACAAAAGACAGCAATCGGTGCAGTGAATGAACCTAGGGGAGAGCTCCTCTGCAGTGTCACCAAAAGCAAGGAGAAGCTCACGGCTTCCCAATTGTACAACCTAAAAAGCATCACAGAGTAATTAAGCTTTTTCTTTCTTTCTATCTAAAGGAGTAAAAACAAAGTTATAAGTATTATCCCAACTTAAAATTTCCAGTAAAACTAACTAAAATTGAAGAGCCAATGACCTTTTTAAAATGATCTCTACTTTTTTATAATGTTTATGCAGTGTTCAAGCACTCCAAAATGTAGGAATACACTAGTGTATGATATCATTTTCTATTGCAAACCATTAATTGTCCAAAGTCCAAATTGTAGTGTATGATATCAATTTCTATTGCAAACCACTAATTGTCCAAAGTCCAAACTGGTTAATTTCCTTGTCTCTTGTTTATTTGTTAGTTGTTAGCTCTGGCTTTAGTTACAAGATATAGGGCTCTCCCCAACATATTTATAGCCACAGACTCAAGTGGACTGTGAGAATCATTGTGGCTTGTATTGAAAAAGTGGGCAACAGATAACATAGCTGGAAAAGGAGGACTTTGAAGTACATTACTCTACCTTTAAGATCTACTTTGCTATCAACAAACACTTGGAGGGAAGGAAGAGAAGATGGCTTTGGTGGAATGGATTTATTCTTTGCCTCTCTTTGAAGCCAAAGAAAGAGAAAGTTTGGAAAAGCCTAAAGACTGAAGTATATTTGGTGTTATCACAATGATTATATGACTCATGGAGCACCCAACTATAAGCATGGTCCATGCCACCATATCTCTCACCAGCATTTCATCGAACCTCATGAAGGTATGATTGATCAACCTACACTTTGAGCACATGTACCCTAAAGATGACCCAACACCAGTGGAATTAAATTAACAAACACTTGGAGGGAAGGAGCACATGGCTTTGGTGGAATGGATTTATGCTTTCCCTCTCTTTGGTGGAAAAGCCCAAAGACTGAAGTATATTTGGTATTATCACAATGATTATATAACTTTCATGGAGCACCCAACTATAAGTATGGTCCATGCCACCACATCTCTCACAAGCATTTCACCGAACATTCTAAAGGTATGACTGATCAACCTACACTTTGAACACGTGTACCCTAAAGATGACACAACACCAGTGGAATTTCCATTAAAAAGACCAAACTTGATGCCCATTGATCGAACCAAATAAAGGTTGAATCTTGATGTCTTGAACTCCACTCTATACCTATATGACTAAATAAAAAATTAGAAGTTTTTCATGGTAGAGGATTCTTGAGACCTTGTGCCTATCATGAAAGAATAACTTTATCAATATAAAGATTCAAAACACCTAAGACATAAGAGGGAAGAACGAAGGGGAGCAAAAGCCTCATCAATATCTCAAACATCAAAAGAGCAAAGACTATCTTTATATGCCATGGTTGCCACTCAACACAAGAGACCATATCAAACCCGTCTCCTTCACAAGGTCCAAGATCTCACACAAAAACACCATTGAAACCAAAGAACACACCCCTAGAACAAACAATAATACAGTCTTTTGTTATAAAAAAAATGCAGAGTTTTCTCAGGATAGAAAGATACTTACAGATGAAACCAAATAAATCCAAAAGAAACACAAAAACGAAGCCAAACCACAGAAGACAAAGTAAATACCGAAGATTCATGCAGTTTAAACAAGAAAAAGACATGGCAGAAAAAACAGAGTGAAGTGCGGAAAAGGATGGTGGGATGCGGAAGTCTACTTTTAGAGAGGGTGGAGATTCTGTCGGCATTTGCTACACTGAGCGGGAGAGATTCGTACGAGGTGCTGCCACAGGGACTTTTATCGCTTCATGATTATGCCATAAGGATGATGCTTAGGGTCGCTCTCCTGCCAAGGAAGCAGGGTTAGAGTTTCCTTTTAAGTGGCTCATATGGATATAGGATTAATTTATTATTATTTATTTTAAATAATAATTATGATATCTAATTTTATCAGATATTTAAATTTAAATGATAATGATAGTTTAATAAAATTAATTTTCTATTGATTTATCTTTGGAAAGTTGTTATATGATAACCGATCAAAAGAGAAATTGATCCGATTAGTCATCTCTCTCATATATATATATATATATATATATATATATATATATATATATATATATATATATATAGTCTGATGACCATCAAAACAAAAAATTAGGAAAGAGGAAGAAACTAATCTGTCGTTAATCCATACGCAGCCTCTCGTTCTTTATCAATAAATATCAATGGATCAAAGTACACATTCTTAGTTTATGTTTTTATGTAAAAATCATTTATTCTAAGATCTTGGTCACTATGTTTATTAAAGAAAATCCTTTAATGGATCTTACATGTAGTATCAGAGCCTTGATTAAAGAATTTATTATTTTCATTATAAATAAGGTTATTAAAATAGTATAGTGGTAAGATGATCGTTCTACGATTCGAATGGTCAAATCATCATTGTTGCCCCTCTATTTTTTTTTATCCCAATCCGTTTCTCGTTTTCTTCCATCGTGAGGCAATTGCGTGCATGAAGGACACAGCCTCCCAGAAAGTGGGATCGGTCTCAGGCAGTATGGAGCACGGTGTTCATGCGGTTCACGAAAATGGAAGTTACGATCCTATCATGGGAAAAAGGGCTTCATGAAAGTTACGATTTCATCGTGGGAAAAAGGGCCTCACAGAAGTTATGGGGATTCCATCATGGATTCCAACAAGATTTCAAAAAAAAAAAAAGGCACGAACGATTCCATCGTGGAAAAAAGGGCTTCACGGACGTTATGATTCCATCGTGGAAAAAGGGCCTCACGGAAGTTACATGGGATTCCATCATGGATTCCAACAAGATTTCAAAAAAAAAAAAAAAAGCTTCATGAAGCCTTGTTATGTGGGATTCCACGGAAACAAAAGTCACGTTCAAGTTTTCATGTGCTGTGGCATGAAAAGCCTCTTTCCATGGATGCTATAAAAATAAATAAAATAAAGTTACCTGGTTTGAACCTCGGACCAACATATTTAAGGATAAGAATGTTACTATTCCATCAATTTAATCTTAACAACAAAAGATGAAAGCCCAAGATATTTCTTTTCCGAGAAGATTCTCCTAAAATTTATGTTTTACTCTCTAATTTTATAAGATTAATGTTTTGAAAAACATTACAATAAATTATGTGGGTACCTTAAGTCTTTTATATTCAAGCATGATACTATCATTAATTAAATTTGATGTCTATATTATGTGATTTGTTAGTCACTAAAGTGGCCAAATTTGAAAGTTTATAGGTATCAAATTTAATTAAATAATTCAATTACTCATAATTATGTGATGCTTATAATGAATGATATAATTGTTTAATTGTTATGAGTATATTGAAGTTTATTGATTATAATATTTAAGGATCGTTGACTAGTCATTTTATAATCTATGGCATGATGTGGTCAATTAATATGCTTGATTAGGTATGTTTAGCATATCCAAAGATAGCAAACATATCTAATTTGAGTATATAAATGGCCAAGTATGTAAAATTAAAATTAAGCATCAATTATGTTTACTGTTGTATATTGTTGTATCACCCAAAGGAGAACTTCAATATGCACTTATTGTTTACTTGATGGAGTCTCAATATTAAATAATATTCAAAGCATTAATATGTGAGAATATTCTACCTGTTCCTGTTTCTCTTCATTCGCAAGCTATGTCTATTCAAACTTTCAATGGGCTTAATTTTTTCTGAATGGCGCGAACAAGTTCAGTTTCATCTTGGTGTTCAGGATCTTGATTTGGCATTCATAAATGAGAAATCCACTGCTCTTACTGATTCTAGCAGTGCTAAACATAGGTCTTTTCATAAGTCTTGGGAAAGATCAAATAGACTTAGCATGATGTTCATGCGAATGACTGTAGCAAACAATATCAAGTCCATAATTCCTGCTACCGAAAGTGCTAAGGAATTTATGAAGTTTGTGGAAGCACGTTCCCAATCTGACTCTGTTGATAAGTCACTTACTGGGACATTGATGAGTACTTTAACCAACATTAAGTTTGATGGTTCTCGTACTATGCATAAGCATGCTGTTGAAATGATAAACATAGCAGTAAGACTAAAGACTATGGGATTGGAAGTGAATGAGAATTTTCTTGTGCAATTCATTATAAATTCCTTGCCTTCTGAGTATGGTCCATTTCACATGAGTTATAACACTATGAAGGATAAGTGGAATGTGAATGAACTACAAAGTTTGCTCATTCAAGAGGAAGCAAGAATTAAGAAACATGGAAATCATTCTATAAATCTCATGGGTCGACAAGGAGCTGGAAAGAAATCAAAGAAAGATAAGAAAGGAAAGAGCAAGCAACGATCACTAAAGATAAATGGGTCATCTGCTCAAATCCACAAGAAGGAACAAAAGGATGATAAGTGTCACTTTTGCAAAAAGCATGGACACTATTAGAAAGATTGCCTGAAATGTAAGGCATGGTTCAAAAAGAAAGGTAAGCCTATGGCTTTTGTATGTTTCGAATAAAACCTAACAAAAGTTCCTTATAATACTTGGTGGATTGATACTGGTTGTACCACTCATGTTTCTAATACGATGCAGGGATTCCTTATGATCCAAACCATAACCCAAATAAAAACTTTGTCTTAATGGGAAACAGAGTCAAAGCTCCAGTTGAAGTTGTTGGAACTTATCGTTTGATTCTAGACACTGGACATCATTTAGACCTTTTCCAAACACTTTATGTCCCTTCTATTTCTCATAATTTAGTTTCTTATCCAAACATGACTCAGTTGGATATTCTTTTAAATATGGAAATGGATGTTTCAGTTTATTTAAACACAATCATCTTATTGGTTCTGGTATTCTTTTTGATGGTTGATACAAAATTTAAGATTGATAGTCTTTTTGCTGAGACATTATTGACCTTGCATCATAATGTTGGTACTTGTTGGGGGGTAAAATCGTCATGCATCATTAATCGTGCATGCGGCTAAGGTCAGCCCTAATTCCCGTTCGATTAAGCGACGCCAGCCAAGGATAGGTCGGTGAATTAAGATGCTCCAGCCCCTCACGGAACCAGGGGTCCTCGAGGTGCTAACCTATCCAGTCTCTCGGCCCCAGCCGAGCTATCGGCCTTCGTCTGTCGGCTCCTCTAGCCGACCTACCTCGTCTCTCGGCCCCAGCCGAGCTATCGACTTCGTCTGACGGCTCCAAAGACCGTCGGCCCCAAAGACCGACAGCTCTAAGACCGGCACCTCCAAGGCCGGCACCTCGAAGATCGTCGGCCCCAAAGGCCGACAGCTCCAAGACCGGCACCTCCAAGGCCGGCACCTCCAAGACCGGCACCTCCAAGGCCGGCACCTCGAAGACCGTCGGCCCCAAAGGCCGACAGCTCCAAGACCGGCACCTCCAAGGCCATCACCTCCAAAGACCGTCGGCCCCAAAGGCCGACACCTCCAAGACAGGCACCTCCAAGGCCGGCACCTCCAAAGACCGTCGGCCCCAAAGGCCGACACCTCCAAGACCGGCACCTCCAAGGCCGGCACCTCGAAGACCGTCGGCCCCAAAGGCCGACAGCTCCAAGACCGGCACTCCTCTCAGTCGGCCCCGACACTCTCATCCCAGCCGGTCCCGGCATCCTCCCAGTCGACCCCGGCACTCTTTTCAGCCGGCCCCGGCATCTTCTCAGCTGGCCCCGATATCCTCCCAGCCGGCCTCGGCACTCTCATCCCGGTCGGTCCGCCTGATCCAAGTCGGCCCCGGCACTCTTCTCAGCCGGCCCCGGCATCCTCCCAGCCGGCCCCGGCACTCTCATCCCGGCCGGCCCCGCCTGATCCAAGTCGGCCCCGGCACTCTTCTCGGCCGGCCCGGCATCCTCCCAGCCGGCCCCGACACTCTCATCCCGGCCGGCCCGCTTGATCCATGCCAGGTGGCCCCGGCATCCTTCCAGCCGGCCCCGGCATCCTCCCAGCCGGCCCGGCACTCTCACCCGGCCGGCCCCGCCTGATCCAAGTCGACCCGGCACTCTTCTCGGCCGGCCCCGGCATCCTCCCAGCCGGCCCCGGCACACTCTTCTCAGCCGGCCCCGGCATCCTCCCAGCCGCCCCAGCACTCTCATTCCGGCCGGCCCCGCTTGATCCAAGCCAGGCAGCCCTGGCACCTCCCAGCCGGCCTCGGCACTCTCATCCCAGCCGGCCCCGGCATCCTCCCAGCCGGCCCCGGCACTCTCATCCGACCGGCCCCGCCTGATCCAAGTCGACCCCGGCACTCTTCTCGGCTGGCCCCGGCATCCTCCCAGCCGACCTTGGCACACTCTTCTCAGCCGGCCCCGGCATCCTCCCAGCCAGCCCCGGCACTCTCATCCCGGCCGACCCCGCCTGATCTAAGCCAGGCGGCCCTGACACCTCCCAGCCGGCCCCGGCATCCTCCCAGTCGGCCCCGGCGCCTCCCATGTACCCCCGACATCTTCCCAGCCGGCCCAACCTGATCCAAGTTGGCCCCTTGTGCCTCGGCACCTACCTCCGCCGAGCCTCTGCCAGCCATGATGATTGAACCACAGCGTTCAAAACACCTCTGCGGAATCTGGCGCGGGAGAGTTCAAATTCACTATAACAGAATAAGATTCCAAACAAGGAATCATACTAAGATGTGGCCTATGACCTACAATAGTGGCCTAGGGACCACGCAGCCACTGAGTCTCCAGCCATCAGCCAGCTCTCCCCGCCTCCCAGCCGTCGATCCTCTAACTAACCATATACGGATCCTACCGGCCCTGTAACAACTTGATTCGAATCCATTTCGAATCCCAACAACTTTCAGACCTCATCCAGAGCACGTCCAAGAAGTCAGGTGACCGCCTATAAATACTACCACCCTCAAGCCTCTCAGGTACGGCGATTCTACGCCCATTTTTCATTCGCAGCTCTCACACTCCGCCATGAAAGCTCCCACGAGAGCTCGGAAGAACTCTTCCTGGGGGATCCTTCTCCCCATATTTGTTGATTACTGATCTCCACTGACTTGGGCGTCAGAGGGTCTTCCGCAGAGGGCCACCCCTAACGCCTCTCGCATGAGGACTGTCTTGCAGGTCTGCCCAGGAGGGAGCCCACGCTGCATCCCGATCGCGCCCGAGCCGGAGGACAGATTTCAGCAGCAACAGATTGGCGCTAGAGGAAGGGCCTCAAGTCCCATTAAACTTGAAGAAAGGAGACAAGGATCTCGATCTGGAAGAGAACCTCTCCAATGGCTAATCGGAGAAGGGCAACTTCTAAAACCCAGGACCAGTTCGCCACACTGGTCCAGCATGTCCAGGCCCTGACCCGTCTGGTTCAGGAGCGCCTTACAGCTCTCCATCCAGTTATAGCTACCCCTGCTCCATGCCTCCCCAAAGAGGCCGCAGCTCCTCTTTCTCCAGCCACTTCTTCTTCTGGTCCGCATGGAGTTGTGGACCCCCCATGTCGACCTAAGGAGGCCAGACCAGTCCCGCAAGGGGGCTGCGACAAGGATCTCCCCAGATCCCGGCCGGCCCCGCCTGATCCAAGCCGGCCTCAGCACTCTCTTCTCAGCCGGCCCCGACGTGTCCAAGCCAGCCGGCCCCGGCACCTCCCAGCCGGCCCCGGCACTCTCAACCCAGCCGGACCCCGTTCCGGATGGCCTTCGCTGCGGAAGCTATCATCCCCATAGAGATAGGACCCCCCTATCCGCGGATGCTATCATGCCTCCAGAGTCAAAGGGAGATCTTTCTCACCCGGCGACCTCGTCCTCCGGAAGGAATCCGTCTCCAAACCGCTGGAGCAAGGGAAGCTATCACCAAATTGGGAAGGCCCATACCAAGTAGCGGAAGTCATCGGACCTGGTACCTATAGACTCCAGGATCTAGACGGGAAGTCCGTCCCCCGAACGTGCAACTCGGACAACCTCCGCATATACTATCAGTAGGGTACGCCCTTTAACCTACCCCATTCATAACTTTGGTGTTTTATTTCTTTATTTGCAACACGATCAACCCTTTTGAAAGGTCGTGATAAGAAATAGAAACATCCGACCCATTCTCGGCAACAACCGATCTATCTGCGTCAGAACCCCATACGTCTACTGAACCGAGCTAAAAATTGAAATAGCGTGTTACGGCTGACCTAAACAATGTTCATAGCTTAGCTCGGATTCGGGCAGCTTACAAGCCCCGACCGACCTAAGTATTCCCCCAGGTTACGTCGGATTCAGGCCGCTCACAAGCCCGGCCGACCTAAACAATGTTCATAGCTTAGCTCGGATTCGGGCAGCTCACAAGCCCCGGCCGACCTAAGTATTCCCCTAGGTTACGTTCGGATTCGGGCCGCTCACAAGCCCCGGCCGACCTAAAATGTTTTCAAAGCTTAGCTCGGATTCGGGCAGCTCACAAGCCCCGGCCGACCTAAGTATTCCCCCAGGTTACGTTCGGATTCGGGCCGCTCACAAGCCCCGGCCGACCTAAAATGTTTTCAAAGCTTAGCTCGGATTCGAGCCGCTCACAAGCCCCGGCCGACCTAAGTATTCCCCCAGGTTACGTTCGGATTCGGGCCGCTCACAAGCCCCGGCCGACCTAAACAATGTTCATAGCTTAGCTTGGATTTGGGCAGCTCACAAGCCCCGGCCGACCTAAGTATTCCCCCAGGTTACGTTCGGATTCGGGCCGCTCATAAGCCCCGGCCGACCTAAAATGTTTTCAAAGCTTAGCTCGGATTTGGGCCGCTCACAAGCCCCGGCCGAGCTAAGTATTCCCCCAGGTTACGTTCGGATTTGGGCCGCTCACAAGCCCCGGCCGACCTAAACAATGTTCATAGCTTAGCTCGGATTTGGGCCGCTCACAAGCCCCGGCCGACCTAAGTATTCTCCTAAACCGATGTTCGGGTTCGGGCCGCTTACAAGCCCCGACCGACCTAAGCGTTCTCTAAACTTAGCTCGGATTCGGGCCACTCATAAGCCCCAGCCGAACTAAGCATAATCATTGAACCATGCACTCAAAAGGAACCAAACAAGTGCCGAAGCATGCAACAATGCATCGCGAGAATAACAACTTCCCGGCACAAAAGAGACAGGGACCAAACGAAGAAGGAATAAAAAACTTCTTTATTACCTCACCGCAAGAAAAACTACAATCTCCTAAGAGGAGTTACAAGTGCACCAAAGCACAGGAAATAAAAACGAGTTCATAGCTCAGCCGAACTGCCCCAAGCCAGCTTCGGTTAACGATGATACTTCGTCATCTGACCCAAGAAATCAGACAAACCATGAAATAGTCAGCTCACCTAGACTTATACTCCCTATGCCCGAACATACGCTTCGAACTAGGGAGTGGAGGGCATGTGTTGGGGTTAAAATCGTTATGCATCATTAATCGAGCATGCGGCTAAGGTCAGCCCTGATTCCCATTCGATTGAGCGACGCCAGCCAAGGATAGGTCGGTGAATTGAGATGCTCCAGCCCCTCACCGAACCAGGGGTCCTCGAGGTGCCAACCTATCCCGTCTCTCGGCCCCAGCCGAGCTATCGGCCTTCGTCTGTCGGCTCCTCCAGTCGACCTACCTCGTCTCTCGGCCCCAGCCGAGCTATCGACCTTCGTCTGACGGCTCCAAAGACCGTCGGCCCCAAAGGCCGACAGCTCCAAGACCGGCACCTCCAAGGCCGGCACCTCGAAGACCGTCGGCCCCAAAGGCCAACAGCTCTAAGACCGGCACCTCCAAGGCTGGTACGTCCAAGACCGGCACCTCCAAGGCCGGCACCTCGAAGACCGTCGGCCCCAAAGGCCGATAGCTCCAAGACCGGCACCTCCAAGGCCGGCACCTCCAAAGACCGTCGGCCCCAAAAGGCCAACACCTCCAAGACCGGCACCTCCAAAGATCGTCGGCCCCAAAGGCCGACACCTCCAAGACTGGCACCTCCAAGGCCGACACCTCGAAGACCGTCGGCCCCAAAGGCCGACAGCTCCAAGACCGGCACTCCTCTCAGCCGGCCCCAGCACTCTCATCCCAGCCGGCCCTGGCATCCTCCCAGTCGACCCGGCACTCTTCTCAGCCAGCCCCGGCATCTTCTCAGTCGGCCCCGACATCCTCCCAGCCGGCCCCGACACTCTCATCCCGGCTGGCCCTGCCTGATCCAAGTCGGCCCCGGCACTCTTCTCAGCCGACCCCGACATCCTCCCAGCCGGCCCCGGCACTCTCATCCCGGCCATCCCCGCCTGATCCAAGTCAGGCAGCCCCGACACCTCCCAGCCGGCCCCGGCATCCTCCCAGCCAGCCCGGCACTCTCATCCCAGCCGGCCCCGGCATCCTCCCAGCCGGCCCCGGCACTCTCATCCCGGTCGGCCCCGCCTGATCCAAGTTGACCCCGGCACTCTTCTCGGCCAGCCCCGACATCCTCCCAGCCGGCCCCGTCACACTCTTCTCAGTTGGCCCGGCATCCTCCCAGCCGGCCCCGACACTCTCATCCCGGCCGGCCCCGCCTGATCCAAGCCAGGCGGCCCCAGCACCTCCCAGCCGGCCCCGGCATCCTCCCAGCCGGCCCCGGCACTCTCATTCCGGCCGGCCCCGCCTGATCCAAGTTGACCCCGGCAATCTTCTCGGCCGGCCCCGGCATCCTCCCAGCCGGCCCCTGCACTCTCATCCCGGCTGGCCCCGCCTGATCCAAGCCAGGCGGCCCTGGCACCTCCCAGCTGGCCCCGACATCCTCCCAGTCGGCCACGGCACCTCCCAGGCGCCCCCGGCATCTTCCCAGCCGGCCCTGCCTGATCCAAGTTGGCCCCTTGTGCCTCGGCACCTACCTCCGCCGAGCCTCCGCTAGCCATAATGACTGAACCACAGCGTTCAAAACACCTCTGCGGAATCTGGCGCGGGAGAGTTCAAATTCACTATAACAGAATAAGATTCCAAACAAGGAATCATACCAAGATGTGGCCTATTACCTACAATAGTGGCCTAGGGACCACGCAGCCACTGAGTCTCGAGCCATCGGCCAGCTCTCCCCGCCTCCCTGCCGTTGATCCTCTAACTAACCATATACGGATCCTACCGGCCCTGTAACAACTTGATTCGAATCCATTTCGAATCCCAACAACTTTCAGACCTCATCCAGAGCACGTCCAAGAAGTCAGGTGACCGCCTATAAATATTACCACCCTCAAGCCTCTCAGGTACGGCGATTCTACGCCCATTTTTCATTCGCAGCTCTCACACTCCGCCATGAAAGCTCCCACGAGAGCTCGGAGGAACTCTTCCTGGGGGATCCTTCTCCCCATATTTGTTGATTGCTGGTCTCCACTGACTTGGGCGTCGGAGGGTCTTCCGCAGAGGACCACCCCCAACGCCTCTCGCATGAGGACTGTCTTGCAGGTCCGCCTAGGAGGGAGCCCACGCTGCATCCCGATCACGCCCGAACCGGAGGACAGATTTCAGCAGCAACAGTACTAAACATGGTTTAGTGAATGAACAATCAGCTTACTTATAGTATAAATGTTTGTATCGTATATCCAAAGAAAGAATTGAGAGATTAGTAAAGAATAAAATCCTTTCTCATTTAGATTTTACTGATTTTGGGATTTGTGTGGATTGTATTAAAAAACACACAAAACACACAATCAAGAAAAGCGCCATATGAAGTAAACAACTCCTTGAAATTATACACACCGATATATGTGGGCCTTTTGATGTTCTATCTGTTGGTGGAGAAAAGTATTTTATCATATTTATTGATGATTTTTCATGTTATGGCTATGTCTATTTGTGGCATGAAAAATCTCAATCGGTAAATGCTCTAGAAGTATTTATTAATATGGTTGAAAGATAACTAGACAGAAAAGTAAAAATTGTTAGGTTTGATAGAGGTGGTGAATATAATGGAAAGTATGATAAATCTGGACAATGCCCTGGTCCATTTGCCAAATTCCTTGAAAAGCATGGCATATGTACTCAATACACAATACCTGGAACACCAAATAAAATGGTGTTGCAGAAAGGCATAATCGAACTCTAATGGACATGGTTAGGAGTATTTAAGCAATTCATCATTACCCTCATTATTGCATGCTTTAAAGACCGTTATATATTTGATAAATAGGGTTCCTAGTAAGGCAATTCCAAAGACTCTTTTTGAACTACGGACAGGAAGGAAACCCATTTTGAGGCATTTACGTGTTTGGGGTTGCCCGGCGGAAGTAAGGATTTACAATCCACAAGAAAAGAAGTTGGACTCTAGAACAACCAGTGATTTCTTCATTGGTTATCCAGAAAGATCAAAAGGGTATAAATTTTATTGTCCTAACCATAGTACAAGAATTGTTGAATCTGAAAATGCAAGGTTCATTGAGAATAATGAAATTAGTAGGAGTTTGAAACCACATAAAGTAGAAATTCAAGAAGTTAAGGTGTAAGTTTCTTCACCTATAACTTCTTCTCAATTTGTTATTCCTAGAGTTGTTGAACCTTTTAATAACTTTCAAGAACAACAAATTAATGATCAATCACCACAGAATGATGATATTACAAATGAATTTGCAATAAATGAATCCAATGAAGTAGCATTAAGAAGGTCTCAACGACAAAGAAGAACTGCTATTTCTGATGATTATGTAGTTTATCTACAAGAATCTGATTTTGATTTGGGTATTAATGATGATCCGGTTTCTTTTTCACAAGCCATACAAAGTGCTAATTTATCTAAATGGTTAGATGTCATGCAAGATGAGTTAAAATCAATGGATTACAATGCAGTCTGGGATCTTGTTGAATTGCCTGAAGGTTGTAAAAGAGTTGGGTGTAAATGGGTCTTTAAGACCAAACGTGACTCAAATGGTAATATTGAACATTGTAAAGCCAGACTTGTTGCCAAAGGTTTTACTCAAAAATGTGGCATTAACTACATAGAGACCTTTTCTCCAATATCTAAGAAAGACTTATTTAGAATTATTATGGCACTGGTAGCTCATTATGATTTAGAGTTGCATCAAATGGATGTGAAAACCGTCTTTCTAAATGGGAGTTTGAATGAAGAGGTTTATATGGACCAACCTGAAGGTTTTTTATTTGAAGGAAAGGAACACATGGTGTGTAAACTGAAGAAGTCAATATACGGACTTAAGCAAGCTTCCCGACATGGTATCTTAAGTTCAATGATACCATTACATCCTTTGGATTTAAAGAAAACACCGTTGATCGGTGTATATATCTGAAGGTCAGTGAGAGCAAAATTATATTTTTGATTCTGTATGTTGATGATATCTTGCTAACTACTAATGACCTTGGCCTATTGTATGAGACCAAGAATTTTCTCTCTAAGAACTTTAAAATGAAAGATATGGGTGAGGCATCCTATGTGATTGGAATCGAAATATTTCGTGATAGATCACAAAGAATGTTAGGTTTGTCTCAGAAGGCATATATTAATAAAGTTCTTGAGAAATTCAACATGAACAAATGCTCTGCAAGTGTTGTCCCAATTCAGAAGGGAGATAAATTCAGCCTTATGCAATGTCCAAAGAATGAATTGGAATGCAAACAAATAGAAGAAATACCTTATGCATCAATTGTTAGTAGCTTGATGAATGCTCAGACATGTACCAGGCCAAACATCAGTTTTGCTGTCGGAATGCTAGGCAGATATCAAAGTAATCCAGGAATAGATCACTGGAGAGCTGCAAAGAAGGTACTAAGGTATTTGCAAGGAACGAAGGATCACATGCTTACCTACAGAAGATCTAATGATCTTGAGGTCAAGGGATATTCAGACTCAGATTTTGCTGGATGTGCTGATACTAGAAAGTTCACATTTGGTTATTTGTTCCTTTTAGCTGAAGGAGCGATCTTATGGAAAAGTGTGAAGCAGTCTGTCATTGCTGCATCTACTATGGAAGTTGAGTTTGTGGCATGCTTTGAGGCCACAATTCATGGTTTATGGCTACGAAATTTTATTTTAGGACTTGGGGTTGTCGATGGTATTGCCAAGCCGCTAAAAATTTATTGTGATAACTCCGCAGTAGTCTTCTTTTCTAAAAACGATAAGTATTCAAAGGGTGCTAAACATATGGAATTGAAATACTTTGCTGTTAAAGAAGAAGTTCAGAAACAAAGAGTATCAATTGAACATATTAGCACCAATCTCATAATTGCAGATCTGCTGACTAAGGGTTACCGCCAAAGACATTTCATGAACATATCGAAAAAATGGGCATTATTGAAAACCATTAGTGATGTTATGTTTAAATCTTTAAGTTCCTTATGTATTTGACACTCTAAGCTCAATTAATTATTGCTTCTGAATCACTTATGGATCCTGTTTACTTATGCTGGTATATATACATAAATGAATTATGAGAATATTAACAGGATTTGTCTTTGATAAAGACATTATTGTTAGACCTTATTGCAATTCCCATTATAGGTCATGTTAAGTATAGAACTAGTAATGTGATACATGGAAGGGAGTACGTCAAAACAATAGCATACAACCACCATGATCCTTATTAGTTTTTGCTTAATAATAATTTCATGTTTGACCAATATTATGAAGGATTTTAGCTTCTGTTATGCGCATTATGATTGATTATTAAACCAGTATGTTTAATATCTTATATGGGCCAAGTGGGAGAATGTTAGCGTTTCCTTTTATGTGGTCCACGTGGATATATGATTGATTTATCATTTATTTATTCTAAATGATAATTATGATATCTGATTTTATCAGATATTTAAATTTAAGTGATATTGATGGTTTAATAAAGCTAATTTCCTATTGGTTTATCTTTGGGAAGTTGTTATCTGATAACCTCTCTTTGATGGAAAGAGAAATTGTTCGTATTATCAGATTGGTCCTCTCTCTCCTATATAGTCTGTTTGACCATCAAAACAGATAAGAAAGAGAATTAGGAAAGAGAAAAAAACTCAATATGTCGTTAATCCATACGCAGCCTTTCGTTCCTTGTCAACAAATATCAATGGATCAAGGTATGCATTCTTAGTTTATGTTTTCATGTAAAAATTATTTATTCTAAGATCTTGGCTATTATGTTTATTAGAGAAAATCCTTTAATGAATCTTACAAGCAGATCTTTGCATTCCTATAATCTTCTTTGAAGTGTCTGATTTCGCCACAACGAAAGCAAGAACCAAACTTGAAGGAAGCCAGAGGAAGAAATGAAGGAGACGTGGGGGGGGGGGGGGGGGGGGGGGGGGGGGCGGGTTGCGGGTTGGCTTGGATGTGCAATCAAAAATACGTATATCAGGTGAAAAAAATCATTTAAAAGAAAAACAATAGCATCAGAGCATGGGATAGGATGTCAAACAATATCTAGGGGTGCAACTCGGGTTTATGAAACTCGTGTTTCCCTCAACTCTAATTTTAACTCTATTTGTAAAATATCAATCCTAATTCTAATCTTAACCCTATTTGTAAAACCTTAATCCTAACCCTATTTTTAAAAATTGGGTTTGGATTGAGTTTCAAGTTAGAATTCGGATTGATGAGGAAAAAAAATATTTTTTTTTTCAAAATAAATAAACACCGAATTATGAATCCCAAAGGAAAAATAAAATTCCTTACCGAATGCATAAGCTGGACTTGGGGCTTTAATATTGTATTAAAAAAAAGTTTTACCTGAAACAAAGAAGAAAAGGAGGTGTCGTAAACAAAGAAGAGGAGGAGACGGGAAGTGAAACGAAATGTGTTGGTGGTCCGCCTTTATGTTTGTCTTTTTCCTCGCCTGCGACCGATGGCCTAGCCCTTCTCGCCCTAAAGTTGGCCATCTCGTTCGATCCGATTGGCGCCTTCAACGTTCCCAAAAATTTGGTACCGATAAGCTACCCCCGTTCGGGTAACCCTCCGGTTCGGGTTATCTCGGGTTCGGGTTGCGGTCAACCCTAACCCAGATCAATTGCAAATTGGACCGGATTAAATCCGGATCTTTCGGGTTTGGGTTGGGCAAACATGAGTTTAAACACTGCTGTAAATCGGGTTTGGCGGACCGGATTCGAATTAAGCCCGGCCCAAGTTGCACCCTAACAATATCTCATAAATAGTTACTTTTTACATTTTATTTTTATCAAAAATTATAATAATTTTTTAATAAAAAAATAAATTGATGCTAAAAAAACGCTGCCTTTTTTGTGTGTCATATCTCTATTTCTTTCGTTTTATTTTTTTAAGTGTTATTTCATTTTGTTATTTTATTAAATTATGGGTCGGCATGAAAGCTTGCGATACGGTTCTGCATATATTCGCTTCGGGGATGCGAAAGTTGAGTGGACCCCCAAGGTTACACTTTACCAAATTGCTTGATTAGATGGACTGGATTGGCTTCTCCTGGCAACCCTTGCTTCTGAGCCGCTGCGGCCAGCCCTCAAACTATAGAATATAATATTTCCCTTGTATTGCCACGGTAGAGAAGAGCAGCCATCTTTGCTCCCGTCTCTAAAAGGTACCTGAAGCAAACCACCTTTCCTCCTTGAGATTAAGATTTCCTTGTTATGATTTTTTTTCCCTAAATATTTTGAAATGTGTTTCCTCGTATTTGATGAGAAAAGTCCTGGATGTTAATTTTGAAACATTTTGCTTTGTCATCGTCATCGTTTACATATCTCATACACAAGACTGTTCGTTTCTCAGGGAAGGGCCCATGGAGTCTCTCTCTTCAGTAATAACGGAGATGGGGAAATGCGTATGCCCTTATCTCAAGAATGAGGTGGCCTATCTTGTATGTTACGGAAAGAAAGTGGATGAACTCAGGGAACGTCTGGACAAATTACAGCCGTCAAGGAACGACGTAGAAAGATATATGACTTGGAGGTGATCGATGATGTGGTGAGTGCATGGTTAACAAAAGTATATGACTTGGAGGTCAGCATGAGTCAAATAGAAGCCGAAGTTAAACAGAATAAGAGGTGCTGCAAGGGCTGCTGTCCTGATTGGTCTTGGCGCTATCGGCTTGGCAAGAAGGCTGCCAAGAAAGCAGCTGAAGTCGAGGTGCTCCAGCGAGATGGAAAGTTTAGCTGCGTGTCTCGGCCTCCGCCTCCAAGACTTTTGTACCCATGCCTGTAGAAGTATAATTAATACCCTTAGATAGTATTTAAAATAGAGGATAAGAGAGGATATCCAAGGAATACTTAATACCCTTAGGCAGTATTTGAAATAGAGGAAGGGGATATCCAATCCCAAAAGCCATAACTATAAGGGATAGCAAAGAATAAAGTTAACCAAAGGGATAATCCATGGTTAACCATGGTTAATCATGAGATATCCCCTCAATTTATTCCTTAGAAAATGTAGGAATAGCTGATTATCCCTTCAAATAAGAGTAAAAAAAGGTTATCCTATGGATTTACCTTTTTGCATTTGATATGATCAATGTGATAGCCAAAAGATATCCCTAAAGATGACCAGTGGATAAACTCTATCCCGTACACTTATCCATGGATAATATTTTTCTATTAAACACTACCTTAAAAACAATGTCTCAAAGTGATGGAGCACAAAGATATATGCAATAGTGGTGCTAAAAATACAAAGCAGAGTATAAAAGATGAAGTAGAGAGAAAGAGAGATAAGTACGATAAACATATGAAATTTATAGTGGATCGGTGTTAGCTACACCTACATTCATTCCCAAGAAACTCTTGGGCCCATAATATAATTACCTTGATTACAGTAGAATTTTTCTTAAAAAATTAATTAAAAATATTATTTATTCTTTGATTTTGGTCTTGCTTAAGTATACAAGATCTTTTTACGTAGAATTAAACCCTCAAACATGGACTTTCATATGTTTTCCTCATTCAAATTCTAGCATCTTCACTAAATCAAGAATTCATATCCAAAATTAGATCCAAATTTAATCATCAATAAATAGAGTCCATGTCTTAGTTTACATAGATCATAAGATGAATTTACTCTAATATTATTTATAGCAACTGAAGATATTCTTTTAAAAAATTAGTCAGAAGAGGTTTAAACTTTCGGAACTTATATAAGTATTCAATATCTACTTAATATATAGTTATTATAAAATTATTATTTTTTTTAAAATTTGAGATTTTATACTCTTTAATTAATCATTTATCCAAACAAAACCATTTGCACCTTGTTATTTCGCATTCAGTATTGTTGTTTGTGATCAGAATAACTTTCCAATGTTGGGTTCAAAATTTTAGTATTGAGCTAATTCTTGTTTCAACATCAATAGTTTCATTTTTTTTTTTTAAATCATCAAACTAACATGTCTACTGTCGCAGGTTGGCAGTGATAAGGATGCCATCATGATGGAGCCGTGGGGTGGATCTGGTCCGACTTTATGGACGTTTTGATATTGCTCTGGCAATCACCAAAATCAAAATTGGTGTGGGGTCTGCCATTTGCTCCCCTTCTTTCCAGTATAAGGATGGCGAGATAGCTCGTTGGTCTCTAAGGTATGGGGGATCTGGAGGTAAGGCTACAGAGGTAAATATAGTTACTCGAAAGGCTTTCC
Source organism: Calamus simplicifolius (assembly GCA_900491605.1). Taxonomy (NCBI): domain Eukaryota; kingdom Viridiplantae; phylum Streptophyta; class Magnoliopsida; order Arecales; family Arecaceae; genus Calamus; species Calamus simplicifolius. Next base: position 402,254 of record UESW01001390.1, on the reverse strand, counting down.
TTTGTCCTTTTTTTTTTTTTTCTTTGTTTTTGGCCGCTAGGTTGGACGCTCATTAAACAACACTAAGTTAGCTAATTCCCAAGGCTATGTGACAGATACGGTTGTCTTGATGAAATGATTGATCGCAAGGGTTGTCACCATCAAAATGATTTAACAAAGAAAAAAGTAAAAATGAGAGCAATAACGCATCGTATCATGTGACTGAGTGATGTTAGTTTTTTTTTTTTTTTTGATACAGACGGGTGATCATATCAATTTAGGGTAAGTCAAACCCGATATATCAGAGTATAAAATTTGGAAGAGAACAGAGGGGCAAGATTCATCCAGCTTCCAGCTCTAAGAACCAGAATGAGACGCCATCCTAGCAGCAATCCAATCTGCCGCAGAGTTGGCTTTCCGGTAGATGTGCCTAATACTGGCGCAAGAAATACCCTGAAGGTTAGAATGAATATCTCCAATCAAGGGGATGATAGGCAAACGGGCGCGGAAATCCTGCTTAATCCAGCGGATAACAGTAATGGAATCCCCTTCAACAATAATGCTGCGAGCTCCCAGACAGCGAATAGCACAACAGATACCAGCCCAAGCAGCACACAACTCCGCAAGGGGCACTATGGAACCAAGAAGACCAAATCCACCAGATGCCAGCATCTCACCGTCAGGCCCATGAATCACAAAAGCCGAGCCTGCACATCTGCCACGAACACTACCATCAAAGTTGATTTTAACAAACCCTGAAGGTGGGGGCTCCTAAGAAATGAAGACCGTACACCGGTACGCTGCCGAAGCAGCAGAGGAGTCCCAGTGGCCAGGGGTAGCAGAAACACAAACTCTTTGATGGAATGTATACTCAGCAGCTAAGGAGAAGGCGGCCCTAACAACCCTGCGAGGATGAATAGTCTCATCAGCGAACAGAAGCCAATTCCGAGATAACCAAATCTGATAAGCAGTGTAAGCCCTCCTCGAAACCAGTAGGTGGAATCCTCTTCCCATATCCTTCCTGATGATACTTAGAAAGTGACTACACAGGGATTCAGACCCCTGATCTCAAGGACCATCACCTGAAATCTGCCAAATCTATCTCGCTTGAAAGCAACTGAAGATAGCATGACCAACCGTCTCGTCCTCCCTACCACATAATGGGCAAGTATGCAGAATGCTCATACCTCTCGAGGAGCAGGGAACAAGTAGGAAGTGTGTTCCATGCAAGTTTTCACATAAAAAGCCACACCCTGGGATGAATGGGGAGACGCCAGATCCACTTCAAATCAATCGAATGCTGAGGCTGAGGGCTGTAAATCTCAACAAGATCTGTAATAGGAGCACGGGACAGACAAGATCTCCTCCAAACCCTAATATCAGGGGTGGGACCCGGAGTAAGAGGAATGGCAAGAATGCGCCGGTAAAGCTCAACTCCAAAGAAGCTAGAGACCATAGAAGAAGACCAAGCAGAGCGATCCGGACCGAATAAGTCAATCACCCTCATACCCTGAGGGATGTCAGAACTCACAAAAGTCGGCCAACGGGACAGTGGAAGGTTAGCAATCCAAGTGTCATGAACAATATCAACAGAAGCCCCGTCACCTAGCGACCAAGAGATGCTTTCCAAAATAGTCGGAGCATGCCGGCAAACCTCTTTCCAAAAAAAGAGTACCTAGGGGAAAGCTGAGAAAGAGAGGAAGAATTCCAGTCTCCATATTTGGCCCGCATAAAGGAGCTCCACAAACAGTGCGGATCAAGAAAGAACAGCGTAGCATGCCTCGCAATCAGAGCATCCCTCCTAACAATGAGCGACTAGATCCTGAGCCCACCCTCGGTAATCGGCATAGAAACAATATCCCAAGCTAGAAGGTGAATACCATGCCCATCCTGCATCGAAGCTCAGAGGAAATCCCGGAACTGTCTCTCAATCTTCCTCAACCAAGACAAAGGAATGACAGCATTGGCAAGCAGATAGAGAGGAAGGGAAGATAGCACCGAGCGTAACAGTGAAAGCCTCGCCATCATAGAGAGCCCAGTGACCTGCCACCCATCCAATCTGTCACGGACCCGGCTAACTAAGTTGCTGAAATCAGAGATACGAGGCCGCCTCCCCGTAATAGGTATTCCAAGATAGGATAGCTGATCAGCCTGATTAGGAATACCCATAATCTGTGAGATAGTCCCTCTAACTGTAGACTTCGTCCTAGGACTGAAACAGATCAGCGATTTAGTGATATTGACTTTCTGCCCTGAAGCACTACAATAAGACTGAAGAATAGTCACAAAAGTGATAGCATTGCGAACAGTGGCCCTTCCCAGAAGAATGCAATCATCAGCAAACATAAGGTGAGAAGGGAGGGCCCTTGGGGACCAGCAGTATAAGGGGCCAAAGAGTTGCTATCCTGAGCCTGAGATAGCACCCGAGACAACGAATTGGCCGAGAGAATGAACAGGAAAGGCAAAAGAGGGCAGCCTTGTCTCAACCCAACCTCCGAGTGAAAATAATCAATATGACCACCATTAATAAGGAGAGAGAAGGAGGGCCGGTTAACACAGGCCATCACCCAGTCAACAAAGAGCTTCGTAAACCCAAACCCAGAAAGAGTGTGGCGCAGAAAAACCCAGCTCAATATATCATAAGCTCTGTCCATATCGAGCTTGACAGCCATAATATCCTGACGGCTAGGAGCTCGCTGAAGGTCATGCATGAATTCCTGAGCAGCAGAGCATTATCAGTGATGCTGCGCCCCCTGAGAAAAGCCCCCTGCTGTGGAGAGATGATGCAAGGCATCACAGAACACATACGTGATACCAGGATACATGCACATACTTTGTATAAAGTGGTGCAGAGACTAATAGGCCGGAAATGCTGAGGAGAGGAAGCATCAGGGCGTTTGGGCACTAGGGTGATAAGAGTCCGATTCCAATCTGCTGGAATTGCTTTAGACTGAAAAACAAGCTGAATAGCTTGCACCACCTCCTGTCCAACAATATCCCAGTAGTGGCGAAAGAAACAGCCGGGAACCCATCAGGCCCAAGAGCCTTGTCAACACCAAGATCCCATAAAGCCCCCGAATATCATCCTCAGTAATCGGACGGATGAGAAGAGCATTCTCCACATCAGAGACCCTAGAGGAAGGGGAGACCGGAAAAACAGGGTACCCTTCACCAGAGTGCTCAGACCATCTAGACTGAAAGAAATGGAGCATCTGATCCCTGATCATCTGGAACTCCTCCTGAGGGTTGCCCTCCTCGTCAATAAGCTGTCTAATACGGTTGCAGCACGGCGTTTAGAGTAGCCTAGTGAAAGAATCTAGTGTTGGAGTCCCCTTCCTGAATCCACTGAATGCGGGACCTCTGCCTCCAAAACGTCTCCTGTTGTAATAAAAGAGAGTGATGAAGAGACAAGTTGGTTCTAAGGGTCAAAAGATCAGAATCAGGAAGATATCCCTCTTGGTCCTCCTTTGACTGCAGAGACGAAATAATAGACTCAGTCTGCTCAAACCATCGAACAATATCCCCACCTCCCTTCTACTCCAACTACATAGTCTGCGTCTAGCAAGAACCAGACGTCGTGAAAGTCTGTAGGTGGCACTCCCTCTGACAGGTAACCGCCAAACTTGTGAGATGACAGATCTAGTAGAAGAATAGAAAGTCCAGAATTTCTCGAATCGAAACACCCTACTTTGCTGGAGAGACACGTCAGTAGAAATAAGAATAGGACAATGATCCGAAGCAATTCTGGACAGATGAGTAACATTGGCTGAGGGAAAAGGCTGGAGCCACTGAGGATTGGCCAAGGCTCTATCCAGTCTTTCCCACACCCTAGCTGAACCCTGACGATTGTTACACCAAGTGAACTGAGGCCCAGAGAATCCCAAATCCAAAAGACCAGCTGAAGCAATGAATTCCTGAACTCAGATCTTTCCACTGAATCAACCGCCTGCCTGCCACCTCTTTTCTCATTGGCCCCGACAATGCAGTTGAAGTCACCCGCAATGAGAGAAGGAATACCCTGGGATAGCAAAGAATGAATCTCAGCCCATAGCACCCGGCGCACCCTGAAGTCAGTGCTAGCATAAGCACCCGATAGAAGCCAGGGACCATGAGATCCATCAGAAATAACCAGAGCAACTTGTTGACCACAGTAATGAAAGGCATCCACTTTGATATTGTCAGCTCTCCACAAAACCACAATACCGCCGGAGAGACCAACAGAGTCAATAGCATAGGAAACCCAAGATCTGGAGACCATACGTCGGAAGCGAGCAAGACTGGTCCCCGACAACCGAGTTTCCAGAAGAACACAAATATCAAAACCATGAAGCTGCAATAGCCTCCCAAACGCGGAGCGAAATGATGGTTTCTGGGCTCCGCGCACATTCCAAACAAGAATCTTCATTCCGAGGCATGAAAAGGGGAACCCCCGTCCTATCTCCCATCACTCATCAACAAGGTGGTCGTCAGCTAGAAGAGAACCACAGCAGGTTCCTTACCCCTACAATCCTCCGGATGGAATGAATCTGCTACGGTTGCCAATACATGATGCATAAGATTGAAGATATGACTGATTGTAGGGCTTGCCACCATCATTTAACCAAGAAAAAGTAAAATAAAAGCAATCATACCACCGAATGGAAGGCTTTCAATTCTAAATTAAAATAAATAAATATATATTAAATATTTTATTAATATTTTACATGTTCAAAATATATGGTTTCATATAGATTTAAATGCTAACTAATTACCATCAAAGTCATGGACTGAGCCCTAAGTGTCTCATGACTCAAAAATAAACAGAAAGCTAAGAAAGAAATTTTCTGCTACACAAATCAACATGAATAATAATGTGTGTGTTATATATATATATATATATATATATATATATATATATATATATATATATATAATTTTATAATCAACAATAAAATAACACCAGTACCACTAATTTGTACATTAAAATTATAATATTTAAAATTTAAATTTGTGGAATCAATTAAAAGAGCATGGTGTCCATGGTTACAACTCACAACATAGCCTACAATTGTATAAGTAAAATGACAATCTCTCGTACGTAAATTTAAAATTCAAATTGTTGAGGGGTAAAATCACTATACATCAATAATCGTGTTCATGGCTAAGGCTAGCCTTGATTCCTACCCGCTGTGCAACACCCGCCAGAGATAAATCAACCTCGGTAGGTTGGAGCGCCCTAGCCCCCCACCGAGCCAAGAGTTCCCAAGGCGCGAGCTATCGTTTATCGTCTCTCGGCCCCTCGAGCCAAGCTATCGTCTATCGTCTCTCGCCCCTCGAGTGAGCTATCGTCTCTCGGTCCCTTCGACCGAGCTATTGTCTATCGTCTCTCGGCCCTTCGAGCCGAGCTATCGTCTCTCAGCCCCTCGAGCCGAGTTATCATCCATCGTCTCCTGGCCCTAACCAAGCCATCCCATCACCCGGCCCTTCTAGCCGATCTTTTCTATCACTCGGCCTAGCCCGAGCGATACCTATGCCTCTGCGGAATTTGGCGCGAGAAAGCTTAAAATAGTAAGATTCCAAACGAGAATCATATCTGAAAGTGGCCTAGAGCCATGGAGCCTATGCCCCCACCGAATCTCGAGATGTCAACAAGCTCTCCCAGCAGTCGATCCTCTAACTAACCAGATACGAATCCTATCGATCTCATAACAAACTGGATTCAGATCTCAACGACCTTCGGACCCACGATGCTCCCAGGCAACCAGGTGATCCTCTATAAACCACAGCCTCATATCCCTTAGGTATGCCATCTCTTATGCGCACACTTGCTCACTGCCTTTGCTTCCGCCATTATCGCTCTGCTCAAAGCCCTGGAGAGACTCTTCAGCGAGAGCCTTCTCCTCATTTTTGTTGACTGTCAATCTCCACTGACTTGAGCATCGGAGGGTCTTCCGCAGAGGGCCACCCCCAATGCCTCTCACATGAGGACTGTTTTGCAGGTCCGCCCAGAAGGAAGCCCATCTCGAAGCCCGAACGCGCCCGAGTCGGAGGACAAGATTTCAGTAGCAACAAATCGGCGCTAGAGGAAGGGCCTCAAGTCCCTAAAAACTTGTGATCCAGGAGACAAGGATAGCAGTCTGCAAGAAAACTCCTCCCATGGCCAACCGAAAAAAGGCTACCTCTGAAGTCCGAGATCAGGTCGCTTCTCAAAGGCCTGATCCAGTGAGCAATGTCGCGCCGCCACCACCGCCAGTGGAGACTCCATTGCCACCAGCGGCCCTGGTGACTCAGGACCAGTTCGCCTTACTGGTCCAGCAGGTCCAGGCCTTGGCCTACCTGATTCAGGGGTGCTCCGAAGCCCCCATCCGGCTGCTCCTGCTCCTCACCCTTCTGAGGAGAATGCAGCCCCCGCTCATCCAGCGATCTCTTCTTTCAATCTGCATGGGGTTGCGGACCCCCCTCGCCATCCCAGAGATGCTGAGCTAGCTCTCCAACAAGCCAGCGTCAAAGATCTTCCTAGATCTCGGTGGGCCTGATCTCTCTCCCCGGTGTATTCTCGCCATGATTCAACACCGTCTCAGTATTCTCCTCGTCCTGCACCTTCTGCTCTTCCTGACGAAGAGATCCGCCACCAGCTCCAAGAAATGCATCAAGAGCTTGACGCCGCAAGTAAGCCCATCCGCTTTAAAATAAAGCAGAGCAGAGCATCCCCTTTTCTAAGAAGATCATGGAGGAAGTGATTCCCTCCCACGTCAAGCTGCCTACCATCGAGCCTTATCATGGCTCCTCCGACCCCGACGATCATCTCAGCAGCTTCCGATCAATAATGATGTTCCATGGGGCATCAGATACGACCCTCTATCGCGCCTTCCCTTCCCCCTCAGGGGATCTGCCCGAACTTGGTTCAATGCCAGGTTCCATTGATTCATTTGATGAGCTGAGTCACCTTTTTATCAGCCAGTTCATCAGTAGCCGCCGCCACCGACGGAGATCCGACTCCCTCTCTGAGGTTAAGCAGAGAGAGGGGGAGTCCCTGAAGAAGTATCTCGGCCGTTTCAACATGGCCATGCTGAGGTGGACCACCTTAATCATGAGGTGGCCATATCCACCCTAGCAGGTGGAGTATTGAAGGAGACCGACTTTTACCTGGCCTTGGAGGTTAGCTACCCTCCAAACCTCTTCGATATGATGGCTCTGGCAGACAAGTATGCCAGAGTCGAAGAGTCGCGGAGAGCTGCCCGAGCCGAGCTAACGAAGAAGAAGGAGCCCAAGGGCTCAGATAAGCACCGACCTGCCGCTGGCCAAGCCCGCCTCGCCGCCAGAGGATTCCCCAGCCATCGCCAAGGAACCGCATTCGGAGCCCGCCTAGGAGGTTCTACCGGTTCACTCCACTCACTACCCCAAGAGCGGAGATCCTCATGGAAATCGAGCGCCAACTCCCTCGACCTCCTCCTCTCAGAGGGAATGCGACCGGAGAGATCCCGCAAAGTATTGCCGCTACCACCGCGACCATGGCCACGACACTAAAGAGTGTTGGCAACTAAAGAATGATATTGAAAGGCTCATCCAGCGGGGTAGACTGGATCGGTTCAGAGGAGCCCCTGAGCCACAAAACGGGGGCGATCGCCAGCCTGAGCCCCAGTAGCAACCTCTCCTCCTCCAAATCCTCCGGTCGTTGGCCACATTAATGTGATTGAGGCGTCGGTAGTCCTTCAGGCGGGAGGGACGATGAAGAAGGTCCGGTGCCGAAGAAAGCACGACCTGATGAGATCTCTTTCTCCAATGACGACTTCCAGGGGATACAGTTCCCACACGATGATGCGTTAGTTGTATCTCTTAATTTGAACAACTATGATGTAAGCCAAATTCTAATTGATAGTGGAAGCTCCGTCAATGTTTTGTACCTTGATGTGTTTGTGAAGATGAAGCTTCTCATGGAGAGTCTCCGAGCCATGGACTCCACTCTAATGGGGTTCACCGGCGATGTTGTTATCCCGGAGGGGGTCGTCACCTTAACGGTCCGAGCGGGGACCTGGCCCGCGTGGCCACTGTGTATGCAGATTTCCTGGTGACCAAGCTACGGTCGCCCTACAACGCAATCTTGGGAAGACCCGGCCTAATGTCTCTCAGAGCCGCCATTTTCATCCCCCATCTTGTTATGAAGTTCCCTACCGAGCGAGGGGTAGGTGTAGTTCAAGGAAGCCAAGTAATAGCTCGGCAGTGTTTCGTCATCAGCCTGCAATCTAGACTGCTCGAGGTCGATGGACTAGACGCTCGGGAGGATTTCGCCGAGCAGCGAGGAGAACCAGCCGAAGAGCTGGAGGAGGTGCCACTGGACGAAGCTCAGCCTGACCGAACCATAAGGATCGGGTCGCTGCTGAAATGGAAGCCCCGGTTGGAGCTGATCGACTTTCTTTGAAGTAATGCTGATGTCTTCGCCTGGTCAGCCTTAGATATGCCTAGGATTAGTCCGAACGTCCTTGTCCACCGTCTTAATGTGGACGAGATATTTCGACCCATGAAGCAGAAGAAGAGGAGCTCTCCCCTGATCGGCAGAGAGCGATTGAAGAGGAGGTGGATAAGCTCATCAAGGCAAACTTCATTCGAGAAGTAAATTATTCGAGCTGGCTGTCCAATGTTGTCATGGTGAAGAAGTCAAATGGCAAATGGTGAATTTGCATCGACTTCACCGATCTTAATAAAGCATGCCCGAAGGACAGCTTCCCTCTACTCCGGATCGACCAGCTCATGGATCCCACTTCCGGCCATCAGATGCTGACCTTCATGGACGCATATTCAGGCTATAACCAAATTCGGATGGCACCCGAGGATGAAGAAAAGACTGCCTTCATAACTGACCGAGGTACCTATTGTTACCGAGTCATGCCTTTTGGTCTGAAGAATGTAGGCGCCACCTACCAAAGGCTGATGAACAAGGTCTTCAAGGAGCAAATCGGTCGGAACATGGAGGTATACGTTGATGACATGCTGGTCAAAAGCAAGGAAGCTTGCCAGCATATCTAAGACCTCTCAGAGAGCTTCGCGATGCTTCGAAAGTATCGGATGAAGCTCAATCCGACAAAGTGTGCTTTCGGCGTCACCTCGGGAAAATTTTGGGCTTTATGGTTTCTCAGCGAGGCATCGAAGCCAACCCACAGAAGATTCAAGCCTTCAGCAAATGGCACCCCCGACATCTGTCAAAGAAGTCCAGCACCTGACCGGAAGGATTGCGGCCCACAATCGCTTCGTAGCTCGGTCGGCCGAGAGGAGCCTCCCTTTCTTCAAAGTTCGATCCGCTAAGAACTTTCAATGGACTCCTGAATGCCAAAAATCATTTGAAGACCTCAAGAAGTATCTCGGCTCACCACCTCTCCTGGCAGCCCAAATCCGGGAGAGATGCTATTTTGTACCTGGTAGTTTCAGAAGGCGCAATTAGCTTAGTCTTGGTCAGAGAAGAGAAGAAGACCCAAAAGCCGATCTACTATGTCAGCAAACTACTCCGGGACGCCGAGACAAGGTACACCCGAATTGAGAAGCTAGTTTTGGCCATGATAACGTCGGTTCGGAGGTTGTGACTGTATTTCCAGGCGCATTCTGTAACAGTCCTCACCGACCAGCCCATCAAGGCGGTGGTCCACCGCCCCGAAACATCAGGGAGAATAACAAAGTGGGCCGTTGAATTGAGCAAGCATGATATCCGATATCAGCCTCATCCGGCCATTAAAGCGCAGGTTCTAGCTGACTTCCTCCTTGAATGCACTATCCCATAAGATGGCTCTGCTTTGGACTCATCCGAGCATCCAAAGTCGAGCACCCTGTGGTTGCTTCATGTCGACGAATCCTTCAACGCCAATGGCTCCGGTGCTGGTTTAGTCCTCACCAGCCCAGAGGGGGCGACCTTCGAGTATGGCGTTAGATTCTCCTTCCCAGCCTCTAACAACGAGGCCGAATATGAAGCTCTGCTCGCCAGACTCTGAATCGCACGTGATCTGAAAGTGAAGAAGCTAAATGCCTTCACCGACTCTCAGCTGGTAGCTGGTCAAGTGCGGGGCGATTTGAAGCCCGAGAGCCAAACATGATTCGGTATCTCCAAGAGGTGCGGAACCTACTCTCTCACTTCTCTAAATTTGAAGTTATCCAGATCCCAGATCTGAAAATGCTCGTGCCGACCTATTATCCCGGCTAGCAACTGCGGAGTCAATGGACTTCGAGCGGAAGTTTCCCTTGGAAATCCTGGAAAGGCCTAGCATCGCGGAGGCAGACCGAGTGATGCAGATTGAGGTCGAACCGTCTTGGTTTGACCCTATATTAAAGTATCTTAAAGAAGGGTCGCTCCCAGCCGACCGCAGGGAAGCAAGGAAGCTGAGACTGCAAGCTACCCACTATGTGCTGATCGAAGACCAGCTCTATAAGCGGTCCTTTTCCATGCCGCTGCTCAGATGCCTCCGCCCATCTGAAGCTGATTATGCTCTTTGGGAGGTGCATGAAGGAATTTGCGGCAATCATCTAGGAAGTCGATCTCTATGCCACAAGGTGCTTAGCCAGAGATATTACTGGCCAACCATGCAAAAGGATGCTGATAATCTCGTCCGAGTCTATGACCCATGCCAGAGGCACTCCAACATCTAGAGGCTCCCCTCTGCCTGTCTGGTCCCTATTTCCTCCGCTTGGCCCTTTGCTAAGTGGGGGATGGACATTCTCGGCCCTTTTTCCCTCGCCACTGGACAGAGGAAGTTCTTATTCGTCGCCATTGATTACTTCACTAAGTGGGTCGAGGCTGAAGCAGTTGCCCAAATAACCGAAGCTCGGCCAGGGATTTATGTGAAAATCCATCATTTGCCGTTTTGGTCTCCCGCACCATCATCACCGACAATGGCAAGAAATTTGATAATCCCAAATTCCGAGAGTTTTGCGAGGATCATGGCATTAGTCATCGCCTCACCTCAGTATGGCATCCGCAAGCTAACGGAGAAGCCGAGGTAACAAACTGGACCCTACTTCAAGGGATTAAAGCTCGGCTCGCCAAAGCCCAAGGCAGATGGGCGGATGAGCTTCATCATGTTCTATGGGCCTACCGCACCACCCAGAGAATCCCTACCGGCGAGACCCGATTCCGGATGGCCTTTGGAACGGAAGCCGTCATCCCTGTGGAGATAGGCCTTCCCTCTCCGCGAGTGGAAAGCTACTTAGAAGAGGCTAACGACAAGCAGCTCCGCACCAATCTTGACTTGGTGGAAGAGATCAGGAAAAAGCTCGAAAGAATGGTCGTGTACCAGCAAAGAGTGGCCTGCTATCATGCCTCCAGAGTCAAGGGTAAATCCTTCTCGCCTGGCAACCTTGTCCTCCGAAAAACATCCGTCTCCAAACCGCTAGAGCAAGGAAAGCTCTCGCCGAACTGGGAAGGCCCCTACCAAGTAGCGAAAGTCATTGGACATGGCACCTACAAGCTCCAGATCTAAGCGGAAAATCCATTCCCCGGATGTGAAACTCGGACAATCTCCGCGTATACTATCGGTAGGGTAGGCCTCTTTGACTTGCCCCGTTTATAACTTTGGCATAGTATTCTATTATCTACGACATGGCCGCTTCTTTGGAAAAACTGTGATGAGAAATGGATACCTCTAGCTCACTCTCGGCACAACCAAGCTATTTCTCCAGTTTTCAATTGAATCTCCGAACCTCGGCTGGGTCAAGTCCTACTTTATAAAGACTCGGTATGCCGAGTGCCCCCAGTATGATTAAGAGCCAAACAATCTCCGAAACTTAGCTCGGATTTGGGCCGCTTACAAGCCCCGGCCGACCTAAGCGATCTCCAAAGTTTCGTTCAGATTCAGGCTGCTTACAAGCCCCGACCGACCTGAACGCTCTCCTAAGTTTAGCTTGGATTTGGGCCGCTTACAAGCCCCGACCACCTAAACGTTCTTCTAAGCTTAGCTCGGATTCAGGCAGCTTACAAGCCCCGGCCGACCTAAGTGCTCTCCTAAGTTTCGTTCAGATTCGGGCAGCTTACAAGCCCCGGCCGACCTAAACGTTCTCCTAAACTTAGCTCAGATTCGGGCAGCTTACAAGCCCCGGCCGACCTAAGCGATCTCCTAAGTTTCACTCGGATTCAGGCCGCTTACAAGCCCCGGCCGACCTAAACGCTCTCCTAAGTTTCGTTCGGATTTGGGCCACTTACAAGCCCCGGCCGACCTAAACGTTCTCCTAAACTTAGCTCGGATTCGGGCAGCTTACAAGCTTCAGCTGACCTAAGTGCTCTCCTAAGTTTCGTTCAGATTCGGGCCGCTTACAAGCTCCGGCCGACCTAAGCGATCTCCAAAGTTTCGTTCAGATTCAGGCCGCTTACAAGCCCCGACCGACCTAAACTTAGCTCGGATTCGGGCAGCTTACAAGCCCCGACCGACCTAAGCAATCTCCAAAGTTTTGTTCGGATTTGGGCCGCTTATAAGCCCCGGCCGACCTAAATGTTCTCCTAAACTTAGCTCGGATTCGAGCAGCTTATAAGCCCCGGCCGACCTAAGCGATCTCCAAAGTTTCGTTCGGATTCAGCCACTTACAAGCCTCGGTCGACCTAAACGTTCTCCTAAACTTAGCTCGGATTCGAGCAGCTTACAAGCCCCGGCCGACCTAAGCGCTCTCCTAAGTTTTGTTCGGATTCGGGCAGCTTACAAGCCCCGGCCAACCTAAGCGATCTCCTAAGTTTAGCTTGGATTTGGGCAGCTTACAAGCCCCGACCGACCTAAACGTTCTCCTAAACTTAGCTCGGATTCGGATAGCTTACAAGCCCCGGCCGACCTAAGTGCTCTCCTAAGTTTCGTTCGGATTCGGGCAGCTTATAAGCCCCAGCCGACCTAAACGTTCTCCTAAACTTAGCTCGAATTCGGGTAGCTTACAAGCCCCAGCCGACCTAAACGTTCTCCTAAACTTAGCTCGAATTCGGGTAGCTTACAAGCCCCGGCTGACCTAAGCGATCTCTAAAGTTTCGTTCAAATTCGGGCTGCTTACAAGCCCCGGCCGACCTAAACGTTCTCCTAAACTTAGCTCAGATTCGGGCAGCTTACAAGCCCCAGCCGACCTAAACGCTCTCCTAAGTTTCGTTCGAATTCGGGCCGCTTACAAGCCCCGGCCGACCTAAACGTTCTCCTAAACTTAGCTTGGATTCGGGCAGCTTACAAGCCCCGGCCGACCTAAGTGCTCTCCTAAGTTTCGTTCGGATTCGGGCCGCTTACAAGCCCCAGCCGACCTAAGCGATCTTGTTGGTCCAGATAGCAACCCAAGAGGGGGGATGAATTGGGTTTTTCAAAAATTAAACTCCTTTTAAAAAACAATCCCCCAGCGGAAGTGAAAACTTAGATGTATACGAATTAAAACAAAGTGTGCAAAGATAGAGAGTAAGAGACAAGGAAACAATCACTGCAAACACAAGAAGTTTTATAGTGGTTCGGTGTACCTACACCTACATCCACTCCCAAGTACCTCTTGGGTCCACACTATAATCAATCTGATTACAGCAGAGTTATTTTACAAGCTCACAACTCAAACTTGTTGTTTTCCTGGGTGCACAACGAATCCAGCTAGTTTTCAAGGCTCACCAGCACACAACCTTACAACACAAGCAACAGCTTGCACAAGGCTAACAGCCTCAACGGAATCATCCTCTGATTGATCCAGCAAACAATAACATTTTTACAAATTTAAAAGCTCCTCCAATGAGCAAATATACAATAATAGAACAACAATAAAGAGATAGGAATCAAAGCCTGATTTGCATATCTTGGTGGCTTACTTTTTCTCTTCTCTTGAGTGGATCTTCCTTTAGAATGCTCTTGAAGCTCCGAAGATTAGAAAGCTAGGGCTTGCTTCTTTTTTTAGGATTTCTTCAAAATAGAACAAGGAATGCTAGAAATCTCTCTCTTTTCTTTTGGGAGATCAGTATAATCTTTCCTTTCGAATTTTCCCTCTTTTCTCTTTGATTTTCTGATGGATTTCAGTCTTGTTTTTCTAATTTTTCTCTCTTGTTTTCTTGCTTGTCCTCATTTTTTTTTGGATACAATAAAACCTCTTCTTGGGTCCACACTATAATCTCCTCAATTACAGCCGAGTTGTTTTACAAGTTCACAACCCAAACTTGTTGTTTTACCCGGGATCACAACGAACCCAGCCGATTTTACGGGCTCACCAGCACACAACCCTAAACTCAAGCTAAACTAGCTTGACCCGAGGTTAGCAACCTCCACTAGTTCAATCCCCTTTGATTGAACTAGGCACAAACAAATATAAGAATATTTTACAAAGTTTCACAGCTCCTCAATGAGCAAATATTCAATGATAAGTAAATAGGTTTAGAAAAGCCTGGTTTGAAGTTGTTTGGCTTTGAGCTTTTCTTCTTTTCCTCTTCTTCTTGCTGGGTTGAATCAAGCCTCAGCTCCGATTCCTCACAGTAGATGCAGTTGAGAAGATTGAAAAGTTGGTCTTTTTCTTCTAGTTGAGAATCCTCCAATTTTTTCACTATTTGAATGGCTTGGATTCTTCTTTGAGCTTTGTGGAGTGGAAGGATTTGAATTTGAAAGCTCCTCTCTTGGATATAAGGCTCAAGACTTCTCGGATTTTGATTTTTGATTTTTATCTATCCGTTTCTATTCTCTTTTTAAATGGTTGTTTTTTCCCCTTTTTATAGATTTTCCTTTGATTCATTTTGGATGGAAATCTAGCCGTTGGAGTGTACCTGGAAGGATTTTCCATTCATAAAAAATAGCCGTTAGATGTCAGAAATCAAAAATATTACCGTTAGAGCTGATCTAGCATTTTTAATTTTTTGTCCAGGTGGGTTGGAGTCGGCTCCAGCTTTTCAGGTGTCGGCTCCAGATCATTTTTCCATAAATAGTAAAATCTGAGTTCGCGTGGAGTCAGCTCCGCAAAAGTAAGTGTCGGCTCGCCGTCGTCAGGTGTCGGCTCCCGAATACTATAGGTGTCAGCTCCAGGATGCTCAAAAATTAACGTTCTATCCCCGCATCGGAGTCGGCTCCAGACACTGTAAGTGTCGACTCCGAAACTTTAGGTGTCGGCTCCGAAACTCTAGGTGTCGGCTCCGAGCTCTAAAACTTTGAAATCTCTGATTTGTATTTGATTCAAAATTCATTTCTTAATTCCTTTAAATTGATCAAATAAATTTAAGTCCTGAAACACTTATGAAATCCATTAGTAATCAAATAAATATACTCAATTCCTTTATTAATCAACAAAATCAATAAATGGATCAACAAATTGACCGAGAGAATAGCCCGATAGGAGGAGGAGGTACGATATCGTCTCTTTAACTTCCCCTATTTTCTCATTGTTGCACCGACTAATCCTGTGCTTATAGATGGAGAAGGCGAAACTCGAGGGCCAAAGTCAACTAGAGACCCTGGAAGGAGAACTGGCGTCGAGTCACCGGAGGAGCTTGGAGCTCGAAGGCCAGGTCGCTGAGACTGAGAAGCAAGTTGCCTCACTTTGGAGTCAGGTTGCTGAGACTGAAAGGCAACTCGCCCTACTTCGTGGCAAACAAGATGCGACATGCGCTGAGGCGTTCCAGCTCAATGTGATGGAGGTTCATGCCAGGATATCTCGGGAGCATCTGGAATGGGACCTCTCTTTCCTTGAGGTGGAGGGTCATGACGTGTAGACCCCAGGGACCAAGTTATCAGCAGAGACCGAATATGAAGAGGTATCGGATATTGACATGGATGCCCTCCTGGGGGCTGATATAACTGTAGACTCGGGTGTGGATGGTCGAAAGGGGGAGAGCCATCTGAGCGACGCAGAGGTGCCCGAGGCTCATCGATCGGCCACCTTCGAAGTGGATGGACCGAGCCATGTTTCTCCAGTGTCGACCACTGATGCCCCTGAGGTCGGGCTCGTGCCCTAATAACTGAGGTCCGGTTCAGATTTTGTATTATTATTTTTCTCTTTGTTGGCCATCTATAGAAGACTTCAATGAAATTTAAAAATTTCTTTTATCTCTATTATGCACCTCTTTCCTTTTTTCTGCATTATTTCGAGGATATTTAATTCAAAGGAGTCCGGCAGATCAAAGGGAGTTTGATCCCAAGAGGGGGGCGCCTCTTGAGCGCCTCGTTGCTATTTATTGATCCTCTTCGGTGAGGGGGCGCGACTCTTCATTTCCTGCGAGCGCCCACTGAGACGGTGACGCGCGATGAGTTTCCGCGATAGTGGTGTTGGAGTTGATGGCCCGGGCGATCAAAATACCCGCCAGAAGTAGTTTAAATATGGATGGGGGATGCCATCATTACTCACTTCTCCTGTTGACCTCCCGAAATTTAGGATAGTAGGATGGCTTCTGAAAATGAAGGGGGGTCTACTAGAGCACCAGATAATGGCGATGATGGCCACGGGGGGCAGAGCCCTCCACAAGGGGGCCCCGATTGGAGCCGTGTTCTGATAACTATCGATAGGGAGGACCTGTCGTTGATGCTCGTGGGCCGCGACCAACTCCGAAAGATGGTCGAAGAATACTTGGCTATCTCCACGAGGGAGCACGAGCTCCTTCGTCAGATCAACAGTCGGCTGGAAGGGCAAGTGGTGACTCTCCAGCAACAAATTGCTATTCTCACCGCTGAGCTAAGCTTGCGGCGTGGGGAGAGCTCGGCAGCGCCCGATGGAGACGATAAGCCCCAATGAGGGCTCTTGTGTCTTTTTCTTTTCTTTTTGTTTTTCTTTTTATGATGAATAAAAAAGAATTTTTGCAACTTTCGTGTTCGCTGCCATCTTCAAAACATTCGTTCTCATCATGTGAGTCTTACAAACGAACCACCCCCTGGGGGATCTCTAGTGATCTTGTCGAGACTAAGGTATGGTTTTCCCATTTTAGCCTTGGTAAGGGAAACTCATAAGTTCTAGTCGGAGTGTAGTATATCACTCGGTTTTGCTAAAGCATAAGGAGCATCCCGTTAGTGTTGGGGCAAGAATAGTTATCTCAGTTTGGACCGGGGAATAAGGGAACGTTCAGTTTTTATCGAATAAAAAAGAGATACCTCGGTTTTTTTCGAAGGAGACTATCTCGGCTTTGAGTCGAAGCAAAAAGCGATGTCTCGGTTTAGGCCGAAATATAACAGATGGTTTGGCTTCGGGCTGAAGTAGGAGATATCGGCATGTCTTTATTGAGGAGTACTTGGTTTCTGCACCTTTTTATTGCTCTGCCAGTGCTTTGTCTTTTTCAAGGCGAGTTGGCTTTACGTGGCCGACAAGCATCCAGTTTTCATTGGGGGACATCTTTTTCAGTGGGGATTTTCCAGGCTTGTCCATATCTCGGAGATCTGCAGGTGGTTTTCTGTATTTAAGGCTCCCGATTCGAGATCATGGGGAGATCTTTTGCCTTCCATAATGATTTGAGGGGTGCGCTTGGTGTGCTTTGAAAGGTGCTCTTTTATCCTGAACCGCCACGTGGTAGCGTGGTCAGGGCATTTTGAATCCCGGGGCTTTCTGCTTTAATGACTGCTCCCGATCTGTTTGCCTATAAAATGGGGAGAGCGGGCCATGTTAGGCTATCTCCCAAGGCCCTCCCTTTTTGTGACTTGCAAGGGCTTCCATGGCGTCCGTTTCATTGAAGTTGAGAGTGGAGAGATTGAGTTTTCGTTTTGAAGGCTGGTTCGTCCCAGATAGTTGGAGTGATGAAGAAGCTGCTGAAAAGCGAGCAGTCCTCAAGGAAGAAATTCTTGGAGGTCATATGGAGAGCGCACGGGAGGCCCGCAGAGGTCATATGGGGAGCGCACGTATGCCTTTCCTGTGTGTCCTTTATGGTCCGCCATGGGGACAACCAGAAATGCAAAGCACATGCAGTCCCCATGGGTTACATGAACTTCCCCTCCCCTAACAGGATGAACTGAGTGACTCGATTCGAGGGGAGGTGTCGGTTTGCTGGTCCCCTGTCTATGTCTCTGGGTAGCAGTTAGCAGCCCAGCATCCCACTATAGGGGGAAGGAGCCCTCAGCATCGGCATCCACAGGTCTTCGGCCCAGTTTGGGTCTTTTGGCTTGTCCATCCGAGGGATCAGCGACTCAACTGGAGTCATATGATTTCTCTGATTTCTTGGATGCTGCAGCGACACCAAAGGCCGAAGCTGCTTTTTAATTCATTTGTTTTTACTTCCTGCGCTGTAGTGCGCTTGTAATACTTCTTCAGAGATTGTATTTCTCATCGATTAACAGAATAAAGAAAGTTTTTTGTTCTTTCTTTTTTCAAATGTCTGCTTTTCCCTTTTGCGTGACTATGCAGTCTTGTCTGTTTTAGGCTTACCGAGTCATGCTCGGCTCGTAAACCTTTGACCATGCTTGGGTAGCACTGCCTTCGTTAGGCATTTTCATAGTGTTTGACCCCTTCAGAGGAGGCACTGGTCTCTGTTCAAGTCAGAGGGAGGCCTGGGCGACCTTACCGATTCACAAGATAGGCGCGGCCCGATAAAAAGGGCTAAGTAGGTCTTTCCTTATGGAGGAGAGACTTGCACAACTCTGTGATGAGCAGAGAGATTGATTGCCTATTTGCGCCGAAGTATGATAAGATGTATCAGTTGCGCTAAAATGTCTGAGAAATCAACTGGCCTTGCTGTTACTGCAGAATTGCCGGGGCCGCTTGGCTTTGTCCAAGGCTTCAAAGATTAATAAGAAATTCATTTGGCTTTGGCCGAGGGTTCTGATATGTCACTCGATCTTGGCCGAGGTTTCTGTTAGTAAGAGATGCACTTCGGCTTTGGCCGAGGCTTTCGATAATAAGAGATGCACTTCTGATGGGGACATCAGCAAGAAAAAAAGGTTGCAGACTGACACTCTTTGATTTTGTAGTTAATCTACTTTCCGCATGTTCCACTTACTGGAGCCAAGAGTTTCAATTTCTCAAGTGGCAACTTATGCTGCAAAATTTCAACTTCTGCCAAGTCTCAAAGTATCGACACTTCCTGCCTTGAGTCAACACTGCTATCAAGATATCAAGTCTTCTCTTTGGAAGTCAAATCTTGAAGGACACATGGAGGTATCTGATGATGACACATGATAACTTAGAAGTCAAATCTTAGAGGACACATGGAGGTATCTGATGATGACACATGGCAAACTAAGGAGGTGCCACATGGAAGCTGGTGCAACCAAATTTGTTAGGGATTGATTGTAATTAGTTAGCTATATCATAACTAATCCTTAGATTGTTATGATCTTTTAGTTTTTGGGCTGAAATTTCTGGAAGTCCTTTGGCCTATAAATAGGCCAAGCTTTCCCTCTTGTAGATATGAAGTTTGAGAAATAAAATCAAGTTTATTTGATTTCTTTTGCCAAGTGCCTTGTTCATCTTTGAGTATGAAGAGGGTGAGATACTCTTAGTTTGAGTTGAGGCTCGTGTTTCCTAGTCTTAGATCTAGGTCACTCCTTGAGGGAGAGGGTGAGAGGCCCAATTTGCTACTCTAAACCATTCTACCAGGTTCCATAATAGTTTCAGGAAGAAGGACAAGTGCTACCCAAGTCTGAACAAAATTTTTCAAATCCTTCCTTTCCTTGTTCGATTTTTTATTTCTTCAATTCCTTTGCCTCCACGGTCTTACTTCTGATCACTTGCAGGTTCTCTTGAGGATGTTAGAGTTGAGGATGATGGCTCCACATCAAGGATCAAATGCCAAGGTGAGTTCTTAAGTAAGGAGTGTAGATCTTGTCAACCAACCCTCAATTCTTTGAGTGTTGAGTGCATCCCTTCCACTTTAAGATCTTACTTCATTGTTGGAAAAAAAAAAAACCTTTGGTCCTTTAGATCTGAAGTTTTAAATGTGGCTTAACTTAGTTTGAAGGTTTCCATACCTTTAGATCCTAATCTTTTTATTTCTTTGAAAGAAGCTTGCACAAGGGTGTTTAGATTTCTGCTTCCGGTTTGATGTTCTTCATTTCTTCCATGCATGAATTCAGCCATAGCTTGGGCTCAAATATTCATTAAGGGTGGTAATCATTAGAACACATCACCATCCCTCATTCCACCAATTTTTTTTCGCGCCCCATCAGCTTTGGTATCAGAGCTTTGGTAAGTTGTTGGAATTTCTGTTCTAGTTTTAGTCCGAGATTTCCATAATTTTTTGTAATTTTTTTAAGGGTTAAAAAATAAATAAAAATTCATTTACTGCACTTTAGGACTTTAGGTTTCAAAATCTAAAATTAAAAAATATATTTTAGAGTTTTGGAATAAAAAAATTGAGTTCTTAGGTTGTTTTGGAAGACTGTTTTGGTTCCCTCCATTAAATTTGATTTTAAAATTTTTTTTTTAATTGAGATCTGAGATTTAGACTTCAAATTCTGTTATTTTCCACTTAAATTTTAATTTAGAGGGGTTTTTAAATTTAAAATTTAAATTTTGAAATAGGTAGTAGAGAGTTTGTTAAGCTGCTAGAATCTTCTAGCAACTACTATCATAACAACTTCCTCAACCAAATTTAAAAAAAAAATTGAATTCAAATTTTAAAATCTAGGATTTTCACTCTGAGATCTAACTAATTCAATTTTATTTTTAATTTTTAAAAATTTAAAACTTTAAATTTTAAATTTTCAAAACCGGGTTAGTTGAAGGTTAGTTAGAAGCTGCAAATTTTATTTAACCACTTTTACCTCCAAGAATAAAATTTTAATCTAAATTTTAAAATTTAAAAAAATTAGCTTCTGAAATCTAGACTTCAAGATTTAAATTTCTCAATTTAAGTTTGCATTTGCTGAATTTTAAAATTAGATTAATTTTACTTAATTGTACTAAGTCTAGTCGATTGTGCTAGTTAATTGCTGAAATTGTGTGCATCCATATATACATAAACCATCTTAAGGGCATTCAATATAACATAAGGGGAGGAGTTAATAACCTTTCCTTAGCCCACAACAACCATCCTCATTATGCATTGACCTAAGCCTTAATTAAAATCAAGTATGCACCTAAATTAAGGACACCAACAAGTCGGGTTCAAGTGCAAGAGGAGACAAAGCACTATTTGAGTTTGTAATTATTCTTAGAAACTGGTGTCTAAGACTAGAGGTCTAATGGAAAATGCCTTAAGCGGACTTGCAGTTCTTTAATTGGGTCCTTGCAAAAGCAAGGGGGCCTCCCGCATTCCCACCTCTTACATGGCCAGTGACAAAGGTAATTGCATCCTTAACTAGTACCTAGTCAAGTCTTGTATTTTGAACTTCTAGGTTTAGGAGCCCTAGAAGCTAGGTTTGTACTTCTTGTCTTATAGGTCAAAAGTTCTATCTTTCTTGGTTTGTACCTATGGATCCTAATCTTGAACTCTTTATGAGGACCCTGACTGAAAAGTTAGACACTGTAATTGAGCAATTAGGGCAAATCAACAAAAATTAGGTCAAGTAAAAGATAGAGTTGAGACCCTTGAAGAGCCTCAAAGGATCCCCATCGAACCTGAATCATCTAGGTCAATTCCTCGAGGTCCAAGAGCCCAATATCATGTGCACATCCCTGAATACAATCAAGGAGACTTGATCCTGATTTCATGGAAGAAGCCTGTCGAGTCCATCGGCCTGACTTTACTCCTGATCGTATCCCTAGGCGACCCACCAGGATTACTTAGATCAAGATGAAAGAGCCATGAGGAACATTCGATTAGAGGCTCCTATCTTTGATGGAAGCCTAGACCCTAAAGCTTATGTTGATTGGGAGGGAGAAATGGATCAATATTTTGAATGGTATGAGATGACCGAGGAGAGAAAGTATAAGTTTGCCAAACTGAGGTTAGTCCGCAGGCTAGGTTATACTGGGAGAATATCGAGCGAATGCTTAGGCAAAGAGGAGACATGCCCATAACCACTTGGAGAGCTATGAAAATCAAGCTTAGGGAAAAGTATGTCCCTATGTCCTATCACCAAAGACTATTAGATCAGTGGCAAAGATTATACTAGGGCAATAAGACTGTGTCTGAATATATTACCAAGTTTGATGAGTTTGCGATGAGGTGTAACATTGATGAATCAGAAGCTGTAACATTGTCTAGGTTTAGAGCCGGTTTGCGTGAAGAAATTCAAAAGGAATTATTTCTAAGGAGAAATCACTAACCTAGACCAAGCCTATCAAATAGCCAGAGATTGTGAAAGGTTTCAAAGGGGACCGATAGTCAGAAGACCCGAACTAAGTAAGATTAGCACCCCTACTCAGAAACCAGGGTTCAACCAAATGCGACCAAATCACCCCACTCCTACTATCCCATCCGGTCAAACGAGTGACAAGGGTAAGGCCCCTGTAGTTCAAAAGAGTAACAACCCGAATGTCCATTGTTTTAAATGTAACAGGAAGGGACACTATGCCAACCAATGCCCTGCCCGTTCTCTACACATAGGAGAACTAGCTGAAGAGGACCCTAAAGATATTAAAGAGTTTGAAAAAGAGGTATATGAGGCTGAATCTAATCTGATCAATGAATATGATGAAGAGGAAGAAGAGATTGATTATGATGAGACTTTGGGTGTTGTTAGAATTTTGACCCAAACAAAGGAAAAGGAGGATTGGAGAAGAACTAATATACTCCAAACATTTGTTAAGATAGGGGAGAAGGTTTATAAAATCATTATAGACAATGGGAGTTGTGTGAATGCTATTTCCACTAAAGCCATTAAGAATTTAAGCTTGACCCATGTTCCCCATCCCAATCCATACAAAGTTTCTTGGATAGATTCAACATCCATTCCCATTAAATCCAGATGTCAAGTTCCCATTCAAATCCAATCCTATCATGAACAGTCTGGTGCGATGTACTACCCATGGGAGTAAGTAGCATCATTTTGGGTAGACCTTGGTTGTATGATCATGATGCAACTTTATATGGTCAATCCAATTCTTGTGCTTTCAACCATCTAGGGAAAAAGCTTATCATTAACTCGACCCCACCTAAGGACAATATCAAGAAAGGGTCTAGTGATTTGAAAGAGAAGAAACAAGATCTGAATTTGATCAGTGTCAAGGAAATAGAGAAAGAAATCAATGAAGGATCACCTATGTGGATTTTGGCACTTAAAGAAAGTCGGAATGAAGATCCTAAGGAACCACCTCAAGAAGTTACAAAGATCTTAGAAGACTTTAAGGATGTATTCCCAAAGATTTACCCAATCACCTGCCCCCACTTAGGGATATTCAACATACAATTGATCTAGTCCTAGGAGCCACCTTGCCTAACCTACCTCACTATAGAATGAATCCTACTGAGCACGCTGAGCTACAAAGACAAGTTGGAGATCTCCTCAGAAAAAGTTTATTAGAGAGAGTTTAAGTCCTTGTGCAGTACCTGCCCTACTGACCCCGAAGAAGGATGGCACTTGGAGAATATGCATCGATAGTCATGCCATCAATAAAATTATGGTCAAGTATCGATTTCCTATCCCTCGCCTTGATGATATGCTTGACATGATGACCGGAGCCACTATATTTTCCAAGATTGATCTTAAGAGTGGTTATCACCAGGTTAGGATCAAACCTAGAGATGAGTGGAAAACTGCATTCAAAACTAAGGATGGTCTTTATGAGTGGTTGGTTATGCCCTTTGGTCTATCAAATGCCCCTAGTATATTTATGAGGATCATGACTCAAGTTTTAAGACCTTTCATGGAAAATTTGTTGTAGTATATTTTGATGACATCCTCATCTATAGTAAGACTAGGGAAGACCATTTAGATCATCTTAGACAAGTCTGTTACACCCTTAGAAAGGAAAATCTATATGCCAATATGAAGAAGTGCGAATTCATGACTAACAGAGTAACCTTTCTAGGGTTCATTGTTACTACTAATGGTGTTTCTGCTGATCCGAGAAAATTAAGTCCATAGTCGAGTGGCCCGAACCCAAGAACATACATGACGTCCGTAGCTTCCATGGTCTTGCCACCTTCTATAGGAGATTCATCCAAGGGTTTAGCACCATTGTTGCTCCAATCACGGATTGTCTTAAGAAAGAAATTTTGAATGGACCAAACAAGCCAATAAAGCCTTCCTTGAGATTAAAGGAAGAATGACACAAGCACCAATCTTAAGGTTGCCTGACTTCTCTAAAGTTTTTGAGGTTGCTTGTGATGCCTCTGGGATTGGAATTGGTGGAGTTTTAAGTCAAGAGAACCATCCGGTAGCTTTTTTTAGCAAGAAACTAAATGGCGCAAAGTTGAGATATTCCACCTATGACAAGGAGTTATATGATAGTTCAGCTTTGAAATATTGGAACATTACTTGTTACCGCAGGAGTTTGTTCTATTTTTCGATCATGAAGCCCTCCGATTCCTTAGCTCCCAAAAGAAGTTAAACCCTAGGCATGGAAAATGGGTAGAGTACATCCAAGCTTACACCTTTGTTCTAAAACACCGTGCTGGTTCTGACAATAAGGTTGCCGATGCTTTAAGTCGACGTTCTATGCTCTTGACGTCCGTAAGTACTGAAGTCATAGGATTTGATAAGTTGAAGGAAGAGTATAAAAGTTGCTGACTTTAGTGAGATTTTTGAATCTATCAGTCTAAGGCCTTCTAGAGAATACAAAGACTTTACTCTTCATGATGGGTTCCTTTTTAAAGGAGATAAGTTGTGTATTCCCCGAACCTCAATTAGGGAATTCTTGATTTGGGAAATCCATGCCGGAGGTTTAGCGGGCCATTTCGGAAGGAATAAAACTATTCTAGCTTTGGAGGAACAATTCTTTTGGCCCAGCTTAAAACGAAATGTTGCCCAAGTCGTAGCCTAGTGTAGGACATGTGCTGTTGCTAAAATGCAAAAACAAAACACTGGACTATACACCCCTTTACCCATCCCTGATCGACCTTGGCAAGACATCAGTATGGACTTTGTGTTGGGACTACCAAAGACCTTAAGGAGACACGATTCCTTCTTTGTGGTAGTCGATAGATTTTCTAAAATGGCACATTTTCTGCCTTGTTCCCAGACCTTCGATGCATCAAAAGTGGCCAAGTTATTTCTAGATGAAGTGGTTAGATTACACGGGTTACCTAAAACCATCGTGTCTGATAGGGATGTTAAGTTCACCAGTTACTTTTGGAAAACCCTATGGCACCTGCTAGGAACCAAGTTAAACTTTTCTACCACTTATCACCCCCAAACTGATGGTCAAACAGAAGTTGTAAATAGAAGTCTTGGAAATATGTTGAGATGTTTAGTGGGAAAACATACTGGAAATTGGGACCTTTTACTGCCACGTATAGAGTTTGCCTATAATAGAAGTCCTTTTGAGATTATTCATGGGTACAAACCAAGAAAGCCAATAGACCTCATTCCATTGCCCATGCATGTATGAACATCAGAGTCTGCTGAGTCATATGCACAACACATTAGGGATTTACACAAAGAAATTAGCGAGAAAATCCATATAAGCAATGAGAGTTACAAGCATATGGCTAATTCCCATAGAAGAGCAAAAGAATTTCATGTAGGAGACTTTGTCATGATAAGGCTCAGACCTGAACAGTTTCCAAAGGGAACTATGAAGAAACTACATGCCCGTGGTGCAGGTCCTTTCAAAATAATAAAAAGAATTGGACCTAATGCTTATATACTGGACCTACCTTCTGACTTTGGTATTAGTTCACCTTTAATATTTCAGATCTGGTAGAATACAAGGAACCAACAATGAATCCCAGTGAGTTTTTAGGACCTGATCCATCCTTTGAGAGTGAACCAATCCCAGAGTGTCCACCAGCCACAAAGCGAGAAAGAATTGAACGGATATTAGATGACAAGATTGTCACTACCTGAAATAAAGACTATCAACGCTACTTGGTCCATTGCAAGGTAGACCTGATTCTGAAGACTCATGGATCACTCAAGAAGAACTGCAAAGGATCGATCCAGATCTCCTTGAATATTACCAAAGCCAAAATGATCCATACTCGTCAGGGCCGAGTTTTTTTCACCCGGAAAGAATTGATGGGGACATCAGCAAGAAGAAAAGGTTGCAGACTGACACTCTTTGGTTTTGTAGTTAATCTACTTTCCGCAGGTTCCACTTACTCGAGCCAAGAGTTTCAATTTCTCAAGTGGCAACTCATGCTGCAAAATTTCAACTTCTGCCAAGTCTCAAAGTATCGACACTTCCTGCCTTGAGTCAACACTGCTATCAAGACATCAAGTCTTCTCTTTGGAAGTCAAATCTTGGAGGACACATGGAGTATCTGATGATGACACATGGCAACTTAGAAGTCAAATCTTGGAGGACACATGGAGGTATCTGATGATGACACATGGCAAACTAAGGAGGTGCCACATGGAAGCTGTGCAACCAAATTTGTTAGGGATTGATTGTAATTAGTTAGCTATATCATAACTAATCCTTAGATTGTTATGATCTTTTAGTTTTTTGGGCTAAAATTTCTGGAAGTCCTTTGGCCTATAAATAGGCCAAGCTTTCCTCTTGTAGATATGAAGTTTGAGAAATAAAATCAAGTTTATTTGATTTCTTTTGCCAAGTGCCTTGTTCATCTTTGAGTATGAAAAGGGTGAGATGCTCTTAGTTTGAGTTGAGGCTCTTTTTCCCTAGTCTTAGATCTAGGTCACTCCTTGAGGGAGAGGGTGAGAGGCCCAATTTGCTACTCTAAACCATTCTACCAAGGTTCCATAATAGTTTCAGGAAGAAGGACAAGTGCTACCCAAGTCTTAGCAAAATTTTTTAAATCCTTCCTTTTATTGTTCGATTTTTTATTTCCTTCAATTCCTTTGCCTCCACGGTCTTACTTCTGATCACTTGCAGGTTCTCTTGAGGATGTTAGAGTTGAGGATGATGGCTCCACGTCAAGGATCAAGTGCCAAGGTGAGTTCTAAGTAAGGAGTGTAGATCTTGTCAACCAACCTCAATTCTTTGAGTGTTGAGTGCATCCCTTCCACTTTAAGATCTTACTTCATTGTTGGGGAAAAAAAAAAATCTCTTGGTCCTTTAGATCTGAAGTTTTAAAGGTGGCTTAACTTGGTTTGAAGGTTTCCATACCTTTAGATCCTAATCTTTTTATTTCTTTGAAAGAAGCTTGCACAAGGGTGTTTAGATTTCTGCTTCCGGTTTGATGTTCTTCATTTCTTCCATGCATGAATTCAGCCATAGCTTGGGCTCAAATGTTTATTAAGGGTGGTAATCACTTAGAACATCACCATCCCCTCATTCCACCAATTTTTTTTTCGTGCTCCATCAACTTTGGCTCTTGCCGAGGCTTTGATAATAAGAGATGCACTTTGGCTCTGGCTGAGGCTTTGAGGAGCCACTCGAGCATGACAGGGCTTTAGGAACCATATAGTGTATACCTGGTGGCGCCATGGCGCGGGGAACATTGCTCGGCCCTATCGAAGTTCGAAGACTGTTCGGGGATCATTCGATTCGGCCGGGGCTCGTAAGTTGCCCAAATTCGACCGAGGCTTTTACGCCATTTTGCCCAGCCGGGGCTTGTAAGCAGCCTGAATCCGGCCAAAGGCTTGTAGATCACTTTGTGGAATAGGACTCGGCCCAGCCGAGGTACGAAGATTTAGCTTGGCCCCCGGGCATACCAAGAGTGCTCGGCCATACCGAGTCTTTGTGGAATAGGACTCGGCCCAACCGAGGTACGGAGATTTAGCTTGGCCCCCGGGCATACTGGGAGTGCTTGGCCATACCGAGTCTTTGTGGAATAGGACTTGGCCCAGTCGAGGTACAAAGATTTAGCTTGGCCCCGAGCGTACCGGGAGTGCTCGGCCATACCGAGTCTTTGTGGAATAGGACTCGGCCCAGCTGAGGTACGGAGATTTAGCTTGGCCCCCGGGCGTACCGGGAGTGCTCGGACATATCGAGTCTTTGTGGAATAGAACTCGGCCTAGCCGAGGTACGGAGATTTAGCTTGGCCCCCGGGCGTACCGGGAGTGTTCGGTCATACTGAGTCTTTGTGGAATAGGACTCGGTCCAGCCAAGGTACGAAGATTTAGCTTGGCCCCCGGGCGTACCGGGAGTGCTCGGCCATACCGAGTCTTTGTGGAATAGGACTCGGCCCAGTCGAGGTATGGAGATTTAGCTTGGCCCCCGAGCGTACCGGGAGTGCTCAGCCATACCGAGTCTTTGTGTAATAGGACTCGGTCTAGCCGAGGTATGGAGATTTCCTGCTCAAGGAGGCAGCTTGGTCGTGCTAAGAATTGGTAAGCAGCATTTGTTTTTTTATTATGACTTTTCGAAAAAATGATTGTAGCGATCATGCCGTGGATCATAGAAACAAGATGCTAATATTGTAAACGGGGCAAGTCTATAGAAAGCGTACCCTACTAATGGTATATGCGAAGATTGTCTGAATTCCATGTCCGGGGAATAGATTTCCCGTTCAGATCCTGGAGCTTGTAGGTACCGGGCTCGATGACTTCCACCACTTGATAGGGGCCTTTTTAGTTCAGAGACAGCTTTCCTTGTTCTAGTGGTTTGGAGATGGATGCTTTCCGGAGGACAAGATCGTCGGGCAAGAAAGATTTCCCTTTGACTATGGAGGCATGATAGTGAGCCACCCTTTGTTGATAGGCAGCTACTCTGATCCGAGCTTTCTCTTTGATCTCCTCCACCAGATCGAGGTTGGTGCGAAGCTGTTCGTCATTAGCCTCCTCCGAGTAACTCTTCACCCACGGAGAGGGGAGTCCTATCTTCATGGGGATGATGGCTTCTGTGCCGAAGGCCATCCGAAACGGGGTCTCGCCTGTGGAAACTCTTTGGATGGTGCGGTAGGCCCATAGGACGTGGTGAAGTTCGTCCGCCCATCTGCCTCGGGCTTTGGCAAGCCAAGCCTTGATCCCTTGAAGTAGGGTCCGATTAGTTACTTCGGCTTCTCCGTTGGCTTGCGGATGCCCGACTGAAGTGAGGCGGTGACAAATTCCATGTTCCTCACAGAACTCTTGGAACTTAGGGTTATCAAACTGCTTGTCATTGTCGGTGATGATGGTATGCGGGAGGCTGAAGCGACAAATAATGGATCTCCACACAAAGTCTTTAGCCCGAGCTTCGGTTATCTGGGCAACTGCCTCGGCCTCGACCCACTTGGTGAAGTAGTCAATGGCGACAAATAAGAACTTTCTCTGTCCTGTGGCGAGGAGAAACGGGCCAAGGATGTCCATCCCCCACTTAGCCAAGGGCCAAGCGGAGGAAATAGGGACCAAGCCGATGGAGGGTAGCCTCTGAATATTAGAATGTCTCTGACAAGGGTCGCAAGCTCGGACGAGACCGTCAGCATCCTTTTGCATGGTGGGCCAATAATACCCCTAGCGCAGCACCTTGTGGCATAAGGATTGGCTCCCCAGATGGTTGCTGCAAATTCCCTCATGCACTTCCCGAAGAGCATAATTAGCCTCAGATGGGCGAAGGCACTTAAGCAGCGGCATGGAGAAGGACCGCTTATACAGTTGGTCATCGATCGGCACATAATGGCTGGCCTGCAATTTCAGCTTTCTTACTTCCTTTCGGTCGGCTGGGAGCGACCCTTCTCTAAGATACTTAAATATGGGGTCGAACCAGGATGGTTCGACCTCGACCTGCATCACTCGGTTAGCCTCCGCGATGCTGGGCTTTTCCAGAATCTCTAGGAGAAACTTTCGCTCGGAATCCATCGATTCTGTGGTTGCCAGCCGGGACAATAGGTCAGCGCGTGCATTCTCGGATCTTGGGATCTGAATGACTTCAAACTCGGAGAAATGGGAAAGTAAGTCCCGCACCTGTTGAAGATACCAAATCATGTTCGGCTCCCGGGCCTCGAACTCGTCCCGCTGGATGAGCCTCTCGATTTCGTTCTTCAGCTGCCAGCATTCTTCAGTGTCGTGGCCATGGTCCCGATGGTAGCGGTAGTACTTGGTGGGTCTCTTCGGGTCGCATTCCCTCGGAGAGGAGGCGGCCCAGGGAGTTGGCATTCTATCTCCATGAGGATCTGCGCCCTTGGGGCAGTGAGCGGGGTGAACCAGTCGAACCTCCTAAGCGGGCTCCGAGTGCGGTTTCTCGGCAGCGGCGGAGGAACCCTTTGGTGGCAAGGTGGGCTCAGCTGACGGACAGATCAGTACTTGTCCGAGCCCTT
Organism: Calamus simplicifolius; assembly: GCA_900491605.1. Taxonomy (NCBI): domain Eukaryota; kingdom Viridiplantae; phylum Streptophyta; class Magnoliopsida; order Arecales; family Arecaceae; genus Calamus; species Calamus simplicifolius. The sequence goes on along the minus strand of UESW01001390.1, from coordinate 372,241 downwards.
GGACTCCTTCTTCCTTGCCAGCTTGGTGCGGGCAGTCCTCTGCGATTCCTCGACTCTGGCGTACTTGTCCGCCAGGGCCATCATATCGAAGAGGTTCGGAGAGTAACTGACCTCCAACGCTAGGTAGAAGTCACTCTCCTTTAACACTCTACCCGCTAGGGCAGACATGGCCACCTCATAGTTAAGGTGGTCCACTTCCAACATGGCCATGTTAAAATGACCGAGATAGTTCTTCAAGGATTTCCCCTCTCTCTACTTAACCTCGGAGAGGGAATCAGATCTCCGTCGGTGACGGCGACTGCTGACGAACTGGCTGATGAAGAGGCGACTCAGCTCATCGAATGAACCAACGAAACTTGGTTTTAAGGTATTAAACCAGGTTCAAGCGGACCCCCTAAGGGTGGAGGGGAAGGCGCGGCAGAGAATCGTATCTAATGCCCCATGGAACATCATGATCGATCGGAAGCTACTGAGGTGGTCGTCGGGATTGGAGGATCTGTGATAAGGCTCGATGGCGGACAGCTTGACATGGGAGGGAATCACTTCTCCCATGATCTCCTTGGAGAAGGGAATGCCTTGATCCACCTTATGCTGAAGCGGATGGACTTGCTTGGCAGCGTCCAACTCCTGGCGCATCTCCCGGATCTGTCGGCAGATCTCCTCTTCGGGCATAGCAGGAGGGGCTGGGCGAGGAGAATGCGGAGACGGTGTCGAGTCGTGGCGAGAGGACATTGAAGAGAGGGATCGGGCCCGCGAGATCTAGGGAGATCCTTGTCGCAGACCCTTGCGGGGCTGGCCCAGCTCCCTTAAGACGACGAGGGGGGTCTGCGACTCCATGCAGATCGGAAGAAGAGATTGCTGGGGAAATGAGGGCCGCGGCCTCCTTAGGAAGGTGCGGAGCAGGAGCAGCTGGATGGGGAGCTTCATGGCGTCCTTGAATCAGATGGGTCAGAGCTTGAACCTATTGGACTAGTGTGGCAAACTGGTCCTGGGTCACTGGGGCCGCTGGTGGCAATGGAGTCTCAACTGGTGGTGGGGGCAGCGCCACACTGCTCACCGGATCAGGCCTTTGAAAGGTGACCTGGTCCTGAGCTTCAGAAGTAGCCCTTCTTCGATTGACCATTGGAGGGGTTCTCTTCAAGATCGAGATCCTTATCTCCTTCTTTTTTTAAGTTTTATTGGACTTGAGGCCCTTCCTCTAGCGCCAATTTGTTGTTGCTGGAATCCATCCTCCGACTCGGGTGCGGTCGAACTTCAGATTGGGCTCCATCCTAGGTGGACCTGCAAAATAGTCCTCACGCGAGAGGCGTTGGGGGTGGCCCTCTGCGGAAGACCCTCCGACGCTCAAGTCAGCAGAGATCAACAATGAACAAATATGGGAAGAGGGCTCTCGCTGAAGAGTCCCTCCAGGGTGGCCTTTTGGGAGCTCCGAGCAGAACGTTAATGGCGGAAAGGGGTGAGCAAAGATAGAATGAGAGTAGTGTTGAGAATGCGTCAGGAATGCCTTACCTTAGAGAATCTAGGACTATGCTATTTATAAGCGATCACCTGATTCTTTGAGCGTGTCATAGGAGGTCTAAAAGTTGTTGGGATTCGAGGCTGATTCGAATCAGGCTGTTGTTAGGCCGGTGGGATCCGTATCTTGTTAGTTAGAGGATCGACGGCCGAGAGGGCTATCCGGCGCTTTGAGATTCAGCGGTCATATAGGTTCTAGGCCATTTCTGGTAGTATAGGCATGATTGCCTATGTGGATCCTTGTTCGGTCATCATGGTTCTGTAGAGGAAGGTGCCTGAGTGCCTCGGTCGGGCCGAGGCATAGAGAACGACCTGATCCACTGAAGTATGGAAAGGCTTGGTTTACCGAAGTATAACAAAGTAGTAAGCTGAACGTAAGGACAGTTTGATTCCGCAGAAGTGTGGATATCGCTTGGGCATGCTGAGTTATGGACCGCCCGGGCTAGGGCCAAGAGATAGGGATCGCTCGAGCTAGGATCGAGAGATAGGGATCGCTCGGACTAGAACCGAGACATAGAGATGTAATCCGTATCCGAGAAATCCTTGGTTCGCCGAGGGGCTAAGGTGCCTCGATCCACCGAGGTATAATGGTTGGTTCATTTCTTGCGGGCACCGCGCAGCGAGTGGGAGTCAGGACTGATCCTAACCCCTTGCATAGTTATCAATGCAACGACGATTTTACCCCTCAACAAGTTGGTACTAATACAATCCATGGACCATTGGACTTCTAGTCCAATTGCCTCATTTTTGTGGGTCTTTCATTTTAGTTGTCTCTATAGATCGTGCCTTATCTAACTTACTATCTAATTACAGTGTCATCAAAACAAAGTTCCCTAAGAACTCTACAACCCATGGCTTCTCAACTAGCGGTAATAGAGATGACCAATGAAGGAGCAGTCGGACCAAATCCTTCCTAACATCTACCATAGTCCAATGTAGCACTAGGTGAAGTTCTAGTGGTCTTAAGCTTCGATTCAGCCACTGGACATGATCGTTGTAGGCCATGACAAATCCTAGAAGTAGAGCATGGCTGCACCTTTAGTTCCATCATCATCATTTTCTAGCGATTGTCAGCAATTGATCCCGAGACTAATTATTTCTAGTACGAGACCACAACAAAGGAAAGGAATTACTTGTTCAAACTTCTCACCGGAAAGGAGGAAGACGCTGGTGGAGCAACTGAATATTGACCTTGTTCTTCTTTGGCAGAAATCTCGATATATTCTCGATCTCTATTTTATGATCTTCAATATCTCTCAATAGCACCCTATTCAAAATCACCAGATCTAAGCCCTCTCTCACCTTCGTTAATGGTTAGAGGAAGGTTTTGATCGGGTTAAATAAGGATCGGGAGGCTTTTGCTAAGCTTTATCTCCCAATATTTAGACCTAGGAAGGAGACGATGTCCACCTCACCCACAGCTCTATTTCGGTTCTTTTTCGCTTCTTTTTTTTTTATCACTTGGTTTAGCATGGATTGGTCAAATGAATCAGGTCCGAATGGGGGTATTATAGAAGCAATCGCTTTCAAACCATGCAAAAGCAAGAAATCAAGACGTTAGAAAAAGATAATGAATGGAAGAATTTCAAAGGGTTTAATCAAAGTGAAGGAAAGGAAAAAGATCGCCAAAAACATTAGAGCTCACCTAAGGTGAGTCCATGAAGAAAAGGGGTTCATGCGAGGTCCATGTTGAGGTCTCTCATGAGTCCCCCCCAGCTCTCGATTGAGAGGGTATATAACACTTGGGTCTCAAGAGGGGATGTAAAGCTTTCAATCAAGTGATCCAAATCATTCACCAACCTTTCCTTAATCATTATTAGAGCACCCTTAAGAATTTTCAATACCTCATTTTCAACCGAATATCTATAACCGTCAGTATCAAATGTGCTGAAGGAATTAAGTTCTTCACTAACTTTAGGATACCCCAATTCTGTAGGGATATCACCATATACTCAAACATCTTCATATAAATTGTCTTAATTCTTACAGTATCTACTACTTTGTTGTTACCCGATGGACCTTTCATACTTTTGGTTGATAGGTAGAAACTAATTTATGTTAAAGGTCAAATGAAAAAAATAATTAGAATCAAGAATCTACTTCTTACTACAATTACTAATGCTAATTAAGAGTACCTTACTTTCCTCATCATTGAAATTTTTTATTGTATTCCCTTTGTCTATACTTGCTCTAGCTTCAAAGGTATTTTTCTTCTTATCACTTTTTTCTTTCCTCGGCCCCACCATTGGGTTTTCCATCACCACCTTGAGGCAACTCTTCAAGGTTGACCATTGCATGAGGACTATGTTGTGGAACTCCAAGGAGGTGATCCAATTAGAGGTGTGGAAAGCATCGCTGTGGTGCTAAGAGCTATCATGGATGACTTGTAGTGGAATGACCAACCCAAGTTCACTCAAAAAGGAGATTAGAAGGACATCTATGCGATGATGAGAGCTTGCACCTACCACCAGTCCAAAAAGTAGCCTTGTGTCATCCAAAAGCATCTCAACAAGCTATTCCCTAGTTTGTAGTTGTTATAGATAATGAAAAAGACGTACTAAAGTCCATGATAGAGCCCTCAAGACTGACCGATGGAGCGGCAAGGAGCTCTTGGAATAGCCATTGAGACTCATTGTGCATCATCCTTTTCTTTTGGTTTTTAGGAAGGATTCATGATATTAACATTAAAGTTTGAAATTGATAAATTTAATAGAGCTAATGACTTTCACGATTGCTAGATCAAGATGTAAGCTCTTTTGATGCAACAAGGATTATAGAAGGCGTTAGAAAAAAAAAAAAGATTTCTGACTCCTATATTTGATGAAGAAAAATATGAGTTGTTGGTATAAGTACATAGTTTCATTCAATTATTTTTAGTAGATGAGTTTCTTAGAGAAATCATTAAGGAGAAAGATATTAGTTTGACAATAGTTCAAGTTGGAATGTAGGTATATGATAGAATCTCTTACTAATCAACTGCATGTGAAGCATAGGCTCTAGCACGTATGGATGAAAAAAAGATACATCGATAAAAGATCATATAGATGAGTATCATAGAACTATTCTTGATTTAAGAAATACTAAGACAAAGACAATATGATGATCAGACACTTTGTGCTCATTACCACCCTGACTTCATCAATATGTTATTATATGAAACAGAGAGTCTTTTAATTGATAATGTAAAAGATGCATTGTAATCTAAAGAATTAAAGGTGTTTGAGACCTACGAGGAAAATCAAGAAGAAAGCTTGCTTGCAAGAGATAGCAGGCAAAGAAAAGATTCGAACAGTAGAGATAAATTAAGTTCCAAGTTAAGACACTGAAAACTTTATTACTTTTCTTATTAAGGGCCTTAGGCCCATGGATCACCTAAGTCCCCTACTCCCAACACTAGGTAAGGTCCTATTATTGAGTGCCAATGCTGTGAGAGGCCATCGCCTCCAATCATAGTAGTACTTTGACAAACTTGTTGTTAGCCTCAATGATGGTGTTCTGCAATGGCTAAAGCCCTAGCACCATCGACCGAAAGTCGCAGGCTGGCTAGGACATCTCTTAGAGCTCCATCTCCTCTTGCTCTTTTGGCTTGATGAGTTCCTGCCATACACCAATGGATTCCAAACAAGAATCCTATGTTACGGTCATCGGAATCTTGGACTTGCCGCAACATTATTCCATCCTTTATTGTAATTGACTAAATCTTAAGGTTGCATTTGATAGCCGGTAATCTATCCAGATATAATTTAAATAGGCCCATCAGATAATTATGTTTGGTACATATTTTGAATAACAATCTATTTTATAGTGGTTGTTGCGGCCGAATCACGTATGATGAACGTCGGGCAGTCTAGGATCACCGTGTGCAGAGAGATCACCGTCTTCCTCCTAGAGCCTGCAAAAAGTCCCGGGCCGGTAGTTCCGGCGGGGACCCTCCGACGCCCAAGTTAGTGAGTCGTCGAACAGGGATCTTAATCTTTTGTTTGATTATTCTAGTGGAAGTTTTTCTGAAAGAGAGTCCCCCTTCGCATGGAGCTCGGGTCCTCCCTTTATACCTGTTGGGAATCCCGTATATCTTAGCCTGTTGGAACCGTCGAATCTGCTTCATCGAACGGTAAGTTGTTGGACTGTTGCGGGATAGGGGGCCGCTTGTAGCGGTAACTTCTGATCGGGCTGAGACCTGCCCGCGATTTGGGGCTGAGACCTGCCCGCGATTTGGGTAAACAGGCTGTTCGGCAGTAGACCTTAAATCGCGGGGTCCTAGCCGCTGGTGCCGACGCGTAGTGGGCCTTTGGTGCTGACGCTGAGGGTTGACGTTGAGGGCCGACGCTGAGGGCCGACGCTGGGCGGCCTACGCTGAGGGCCGACGCTGAGGGCCGACGCTGGGGGCCGACGCTGGAAGCCGACTCTGAGGGCCGACGCTGGGGGCCGACGCTGGAAGCCGACTCTGGGGGCGGTGCTAGAGACCGACGCTGGTGGCCTTGGGTTTCGTTGTCACATCATTGCTTTCGAAAGTCGTGCAGAAGATAATACTACCCCGGGAAAACCGCCAGCCGTATCAGATGCCCCCCCACCCTGAGATTGGTGAGCGTTTACTTACCTGCGAAAGGGGTGTGAATATCTTCTAGGGGGCCGGTTTCCACGTTATCATCTTGCTTTTGTTGGGATTAGGGAAGATTTTCCTCGGGCAGTGCTACGAAAAGGCGGACGGCATCATTGCGGTAAGGTTAGCACCCCCCCTTTTTACATTTGTGGTCTTTTCGACCTTTTCGTATCGGCGGGTCGTCGAAACGCCTCCCAACTGAAGACGGACGCGTGGTTGAATCGGACGGTTAGGGGTGTTCCGAGATGGTGTAATGATGGCGAATTGCCCTTATCTTCCTATCTTCCCTCTTTCTTCCGCCATTGCCCCCTTTTGAGCCCGCCTGCGTTTCCGTCTTCTGTTATTCTCCCCGTGCTCTGCCCTTGCTCGCGTTTTTCTTCTCAGGTCAGTTCCCATGGCTTCTTCTCCTTCTTGCTCTATTTCCGGTTCTTGGGAGGGTTCTCACCATTCTTCCCAGTCTGAGTCCCAGTCCATCCAATGGTCCACCTCATCTTCTGATCATTCACCAGAGCCACGACCAGCCGATCGTCCCTCCATCGGGATTCGTCCGTCCAGCGGACAAACTTCTGTTAAAACCCGTCCGACGGTTGCCGGCCCTTCTAGGGTTACCAAGGAGTCCCCCGAGGGACTGCGTCGACCATGTCTGCCCAGGACATTGCGAACTTAAGGGCTAGGTACGGCTTCCCTCCGGACCTTCACCTGTTCGTCCCCACCTCCAACGATAGGGCAACCTCCTCCCGTTCCGGGAGGGTCGCCCTGTACGGGGCCTTTTTTAAGGCCGGGCTTAGGTTACCGATTCACCCCTTTATCCTTAATCTTCTGGATAGGTATTCCTTGACCCCGTCTCAACTAGTTCCCAATTCCTTCCGAACCATAGTTGGGTTTTTGGTACTTTGCCATCTGCAGGGTATAGAGGCTAGCATTTCCTTGTTCCGCAGCTTCTATACCTTGCGCAAATAGTCGGGGTGGTGGTCTTTCACTCCTAGATCCAATAGGATCCTTAGGTTGTGCCTTCCTTCCTCCGTTAAGGGATGGAAGGACAAGTTCTTCTTCGCGGACGTCAGCGGGGTTCGTGGAAGCTGGGGGGTACCCAATATCGATGCCAACAGGGACGCCTCCATCCTTCCACGAGACCGGATGGCATTTGGGCAGCTCCTAACTGCTGAGATTCCTAAGTGCAATAAGCTGATAGCCGAAGAGAACCTTCAACGTGCCGGCTTAATTCCCTCGAGGGGTGAGCATTAGTCCACTTGCCTTCCTTCTCTGTTCTTCTCCCTTCTCTCCTTTTTTCTTCTCTTTTTTTTTTTTTAACTATCCCTTGCTTGCGTAGGGATGGCGCCGTCATTGCACAAGCTCAAGCAGGTGGCCGCTAAAAGGAGGAAGGCCACGGGGACTGTATCCCCTGCTGAAGGGAGGGCTGCCACTAAGGTTCCCAGGAGGGCCGACGCCGGGGGGTTAGTGGCAGAGAGATCGGCGCTGGGATGACCGATACTGGAGGAACTATGGTCGTGAAGCCCCTATGCGCCAAAGTCCCAAAGAAGGGCGGCCCCAAAAGGGCCGTCACTAAAGGAGTCGACGCCCAGGAAGCCAAAGCAGTGGGGCCCATGTGCATAGGTGAGGCAATCCGACCCCAAGCCGAAGAACCCGTCCTGGAAGACGCGGCAAAGGCCAAGGCTGGCAAGGAGGTGGAGCAAAGCCCGCCGGCAGAAGAATCTCCAGTCCCGGCTCCTCCAATCATTTACTTGATTTATCTCATGAGGGGAAGATACCGTCTCCCGTGCCTACGGAGGTGGGTAAAGCTCCGGCGGCAATAGCGGCGACTCCCGCCGCTGCCTTGCCCCCAGTTGAAGCGCCTCTATCGGCTAAAGAGCCGGGGACGGCAGGTTCTGAGGCAGAATCAGCCTCCGTGGGCCCGTCGTCCAGGGAAGGGAGGACTATCGATCCTTCCTTCCAGTCACTGCTGGCGAATCATAGCCGCTGGGCTATGCGGGTTATAGAGGAGGCTTCAGTGGAGGAGATGCAAGAATATCTCCAAAGTCGAAAGTGTGCTACCTTCTTTCGTGAAGCTTCGGTGGCGCACCTCTGGGTGAGTTTTTGTGCCACTATTATCCTTTTCTTTTCCCTTTTTCTGGATATCACATATATATATATACATTTTTTTTTTTTTTAGGCCTTGAACTCCCTTGTCGCCCTCAAAGATCTCTGGACTTTGAGCGACACCGCCCTTGAGCAAGCACGGGAGGAGATGGTCTCCCTTCAAGTGAAAGCTGAAAAGTCGGCGATGGCCTTAGAGGACACCCGGGCCACCCTGACAGGCGAGGTAGAGGCTATTCGGCTTAGAGCCGAAAAAGCTGAATACGCGCTGGAAGTTGCCCAGCGCCATGCTGCCAACGAGCTGGACAACGCTCAGGTGGCGGAAGAGAAGCAAAAAGCGGCCGAGGAGAAGCTGACGGTGGCCGAGGAGAAGCTGATGGCGGCAGAGCTGGAGGTATGAGTTCTAAAGACTCAGATGATCTCTGCCTTTGCTGAGACCAATGCGGCTAAGGAAGCCACCCGCCAACACATACTTAAAATCACGGATCTGGAGGCGGTTGTGGCGGAGGCCCAGAGAAGAGCCACCGAGGCGGAAGAGAAAGGGGCCAATGCCATAGAGGATTATAAGAAATCCGCAGCCTTCGATGACGAGGTAGCTGAGTCAGCGGCGTTAGCTTATGACGCCGGCTTCCAAGATTGCAAGAAGAAAATACAGGAGCTTTACGACTTGGAAGATATCGAGGAGCTGCAGCCTGACGACGTCCCTGAAGATGACACCCCGCCTTTGGATGCCCATTAACTGCTTTTTGTTTTTCTTCCTGTTGGCAATTTTGTAAACTTCATCATCAATGAATATGTTTAATTTCTTGAGCTTCATTTGTTCGAGCCGCTGTGAACTGCCAGTTGATAGGAATATGTATAGTAGGTTACGCTAGATAGGACCGTGAGCCATGATGCCGTCCTAAGCATCGGCAAGGCCGATATTCAGTGGTCCTTAGTGCCAGCACAGTTGGTCTCTACGGCTGACGCTAAGCGCCGGTCTTTTGCGCCGATGCACAATTGGGTCTTTGTTGCCGACGCTAGGCGCCAACGCGGAGTTGGTCTTTAGCTGTCGGAGCGGATCCGGTCTTCTGTTGCCGACGCTGGGCGCCGGTCTTAGGTGCCAACGCGGAGTTGGTCTTTAGTTGCCGGAGCGGATCCGGTCTTCTGTTGCCGACGCTGGGCGCCGGTCTTAGGTGCCAACGCGGAGTTGGTCTTTAGTTGCCGGAGTGGATCCGGTCTTCTGTTGCCGACGCTGGGCGCCGGTCTTAGGGTGCCGGAGCGGATCCGGTCTTTTGTTGCCGACGCTGGGCGCCGGTCTTAGGTGCCAACGCGGAGTTGGTCTTTAGTTGCCAGAGCGGATCCGGTCTTCTGTGCCGACGCTGGGCGCCGGTCTTAGGTGCCAACGCGGAGTTGGTCTTTAGTTGCCGGAGCGGATCCGGTCTTCTGTTGCCGACGCTGGGCGCCGGTCTTAGGGTGCCGGAGCAGATCCGGTCTTTTGTTGCCGACGCTGGGCGCCGGTCTTAGGGTGCCGGAGCGGATCCGGTCTTTTGTTGCCGACGCTGGGCGCCGGTCTTATGGTGCCGGAGCGGATCCGGTCTTTTGTTGCCGATGCTGGGCGCCGGTCTTATGGTGCCGGCAGTAAAACTCCTTGTTGCGGGGGGCTCCGGACTTCAAGGGAGCTGGTCACTTGAAATATGGTTCCTCCTCAATTTCTAGCAGGATGTGGGAGATGGGGGCCATGAGGGAGTGAACTGCTCTTTAGGAACCAGCGCTTGTGGCCGGCGATCCGAGCGTCGTGGAGGCTCGGGCTTCCTAGGTTGTGCACCAGCGCGGTCAGAAGGCGGCAGTTTGTTACCGGGGTTCTTGTCAATGTCTCTCCGGGAAGAATCTGCTTCGTCAGCGCGGATGTATTTCTGTGCCCGGCTCAGAAGCTCGGCGTAGGAACGCGGAGGCTTCTTATCCAGAGAGTAAGCGAATCTGGACGGGCGAAGTCCTCTCTTCAGGGCCAAGGTGGCGACAGAGTCTTCCAGGTTGTACACCTCCAGCGCTGCCTCCTTAAATCGAGCAACGAAATCCTTTAAGGTCTCGCCACTTTTCTGCTGGACAGCAAAGAGGCTATCGGCAACTCGTGGGATCTTTCGACAGGCATCAAAATGAGCCAGGAAGGACCGCTCAAGTTGCCGAAAGGAGTTGATGCTGCGTGGAAGTAAACGGGAGTACCACGCGCGTGCCGCCTTACGGAGCGTAGCCGGGAAGGCGACGCATAATAAGGAATCCGTCGCTCCCTGGACCTGCATGAGGACTTTGTAGCTTTCCAGATGGTCCAGGGGGTCCGTCGTTCCATCATATGGATCCAATTGAGGGAGACGAAACCGGGGGGGGACCGGTTCCTTCATGATATGGCGAGAAAAGCGGAGGGCGACGTTCGTACTCCGCTGCATAGGGATCGGCGATCTGACGGCTGAGTTCGTCCAACCGCCGATGGTACTCGTCAAGCCTTTGCTCGGCCCGCCGAGTGGTTTTCCGGGGAGTGTCACCTCGAGATGAGTCGGAAGAAGAAGATCGCCGGCGCCAAGAATGTGCCCGCTTGGACTCTTTTTCTTCCGGTCGGTGATAGGGGCGACTGGAGCAACGGAAAGGAGACCGCCGTCGCTTCGAGATCCCTTGGGATGAGTCGGAAGAAGAAGACCGACGGCGCAAAGAAGGCGCCCGCTTGGGACGACTGGAGCGACGGAAAGGAGACCGTCGTCGCTTCGAGGTCCCATGGGATGAGTCGGAAGAAGAAGACCGACGGCGCAAAGAAGGCGCCCGCTTGGACTCCTTTTCTTCCGATCGTTGGAGGTGGGGACGACTGGAGCGACAGAAAGGAGACCGTCGTCGCTTCGAGGTTCCTTGACGATGAGGTTCGGGGGTGAGCGGTGAGAGACCTCAGGCGGGGTCCCCCCTTGGTGAGACTGTACTATTCCTCGTACCCCTTCGCCCGTTACAGGGGGTTGAGTTACAGCAGCCACATAGCGCTCTTGCAGCCCTCGGACCATCGTCGTCAGATCCTGGACCTGATGGGCTAAATCATCAAGCCGGTAAGGTTGGCTCGTTGGTGCAAGGGGTGGAGCATGAGGGTTGGCCTTCGAATGCTCCACTCGTGGGATGTACCGGCTGCCTGGCTAGAGGAAGCCTCTTGTGCTCGTGTGGTCACCATCGCTTCCTTTGCAGAATCGGAGAGATTTCAGGGGAGAGTCTCGACGTGGTCTGCCTTCTGCCTCGTCCCCTTCCTGGCGCGCCAATCTGTTGCGGCCGAATCACGTATGATGAACGTCGGGCAGTCTAGGATCACCGTGTGCAGAGAGATCACCGTCTTCCTCCTGGAGCCTGCAAAAAGTCCCGGGCCGGTAGTTCCGGCGGGGACCCTCCGACGCCCAAGTTAGTGAGTCGTCGAACAGGGATCTTAATCTTTTGTTTGATTATTCTAGTGGAAGTTTTTCTAAAAGAGAGTCCCCCTTCGCATGGAGCTCGGGTCCTCCCTTTATACCTGTTGGGAATCCCGTATATCTTGGCCTGTTGGAACCGTCGAATCTGCTTCATCGAACGGTAAGTTGTTGGACTGTTGCGGGATAGGGGGCCGCTTGTAGCGGTAACTACTGATCGGGCTGAGACCTGCCCGCGATTTGGGGCTGAGACCTGCCCGCGATTTGGGTAAACAGGCTGTTCGGCAGTAGACCTTAAATCGCGGGGTCCTAGCCGCTGGTGCCGACGCGTAGTGGGCCTTTGGTGCTGACGCTGAGGGCTGACGTTGAGGGCCGACGCTGAGGGCCGACGCTGGGGGGCCTACGCTGAGGGCCGACGCTGAGGGCCGACGCTGGGGGGCCTATGCTGAGGGCCGACGCTGAGGGCCGACGCTGGGGGCCGACGCTGGAAGCCGACTCTGAGGGCCGACGCTGGGGGCCGACGCTGGAAGCCGACTCTGGGGGCGGTGCTAGAGACCGACGCTGGTGGCCTTGGGTTTCGTTGTCACATCATTGCTTTTGAAAGTCGTGCGGAAGATAATACTACCCCGGAGAAACCGCCAGCCGATCAGTGGTAATCTAGATTACCTCATAAGAGATATTCAAATTATCTTAGGAAGGAATGGTTATCCATGTTACCAAAGATATGATAATCTAATATTTTTTTTGATAAAATTACTTCTGCTTCCTTTGATCACTCTCTATTTGCCTCATCTTCTACCGACCTTACTGGAATCTCCGTATCCTATTTTCTTTTTATCTTGTTATGCATGATAAGCAATAAGTACAAGTCTAATGGCACAAGAAATTATAAAAGAGGTTGAAGATATTAAAGAGGATATAAAACAAATGGTTGGAGTTCTATTTGAAAAAAACTTAAATTCTATTTTTTAAAAAAAGTTAAAACAATATCCTCCTAACTATTATACTTGTTTTTATCTTCCTCCTTTCTTATGATAACACATGATACGTTAACAAAATCATAATACTCATACAATTAAGCAATTATGTAGAGGGTAATATTCAAAATTACAATATTATGAACGCCTGCTTGCTTTTCTGCACAAATTATGACCTTAATATTATCTTGTCTACAAACTTGATTTAGAAGTAGGGGTCCAATTTGGGCTGAGTGAGACTCAATTTAAAAGTAGAGCTCTAATTGGGTTGAGGGAGGCTTTTTTCGGAAGTAGGACTCTAATTTGTATCGATTATAAGTAGATTTTAGAAAAAGACTCCAATTTGGGTTGAGTTTGGCTCCCAGTTCTCTCCAAACCAGTGACAATACCTCTTGTCGGTTTCACGAAAGACTGTTAAGGATGAAATTTCTCTCAACTCAAGAATGATAATAAAGGTAATTTTATATTTCATCATATGCTGTGTCTTATATTTTTATGATGAACCCTATAGAATAAGGCAATGCTTTTAGCAAATAGAAATTCCCTATCTTCATGGAGCCAAAAGCTAATAAAAATCTATCTCGAACTTCGGTTATAAACATTTTTTTTTCATTCGAGTTGGTTTTGACACCATGTGTAAATACTTATCAACTTTCACATACTACCGTTTTATGAGTAGCTCTTTCCTTAAGGTTCTGAGTCACACCCTCTTTCACCGAGTCAGATCGCGGATTTTCGTCGCCCAATGGTCCCATGGCCATCTCAAATGCTACGGAACTTCTTCCAATCGGTAGCCTCCGGCATCCTTACCGACCACTTCGAATATCATTTATAAATATAATTTTTTTAAAATATTATCATTTATAAATATAATTTTTAATTAAATATATAATAATATATAAATTTTTAATAAATTTAATTTAGAAGTATTTAAGAATTTGATATTATATGACTAGTAATCTGTTTTTCATACTAAATAGTAATCAATATTACTATAGCATTACCTATGTATACCAAATATAGTAATCAAACATTACTAGTAATCTATCAAGTGGTAATCTATCTTATAGGTAATACATATTATCATTCAGAATTGTTTGGCAATGCACCAAACGCAACATAAGTATCAAGCGTTTTGACCTCGAGGACCACCACATCCTCAATTCAACAAATAGTGATGGAGAGGAGAAACTGATGGCCTTGTTGTGGCCAACATCATCTAACCTCATCTTAAGCATCCAATGGCTTGATCAGAGCTGTTCTAACGAAGACCTAGTGTTGAAAGAAGAGGAGTAGAATGAAAAAAAAAGGGTTTTAGCAATACTCTTGTAGAACTAGGATAGGCCAACGGGGATGGGACTTGCTTCCCTTCCTTTTCTTCATTGGCTCAAATGGCCCTCTCTTCTACAGCGACGAAGAAGCAGACGCTCCTTCACTTGGCCCATATGATGCACTAGCTTTGATGGCCTTCTTTGTAGGATGGCCCTCTTTTGTCATCGTCACCTACCAAGGAATCGATGCCAGTATCAACGCTGTCATTCGGACAGCCTTTATAGGCTATGTTTAGGTACTGGAGCTTCGAGTTAATGATCTTTTCACTTTTGCAGCGAAAGAGTTGTTAGAACTGAACTAAGTTCTGACACTACTTATTGAGTTAGGGAGGAAGAAATTAATAAAAGAGAAGATAGAAGACAAAAGTACACATAGGATTTGCATGATTCGATTAATAGACTTATATACACAAGATTAAGAGATCACAGGTATTTTCTACTCTTACAAACTCACATTCACAAACCTTAAGAGTTAAGAGTCTTGTACATCCAACAAAACTATAATGCTCTTTTGGGCTCACATCATTTTACCTCACTTGTTTACAAAAGATTATACATGCTTAAATAGAGAAGGATTTTACCTCATCCAATAAGAATTAGGAACCATGTTCTCCATGTATTACATTAACTCAAAATAAAACTTCAACAACCATTGCGTTAACAATAAATTTATCAAATGCTCAAGTTTTTTGTGTTCGAGCATGCTGGAGGAATTGGGAGAGGGGGGTTGTGGCATGCCTTGTGATGACGCTCAATCACCTTTCCTGGATGTCGGGAACGGGGGCTCTCCTTCTTCACCAGGTTACCTGCAAAGAAGTCCCAAGATCGGAGAGGGTTCTCCGGTGGGACCCTCCGATGCCCTAATTAGTGACTGAGGTCACAGCAGAGAAGGAGCTCGAGAGAGCTCTTGAGAAGGGAGAGATCTCGGAAGAATTGGATTGTTCTTCTGAGAGTTAGGGCATAAGTGTGTAAACTTGCGTTACCTGGTTTTCGACGTGATTTACCCTTTTATAGGGGTTGACGCTAGCACGATCACATGGGTTTTTCGTGAAGTCAGAATGTCTGCTGAGCTGTTGCATGAATCTGGGCTGGTTGGTGGGTTAAGTCCCCTCAGTTGTTGGGTAGGTAGGTTTTGTCCCATCAACGACGTTATCGGTAGGTTGTTGGATCCGGCGTTGTCAGGCGGCGCACGTCAGAGATGGCGCCCTGAACTGATAGGGCCATGCTGGGCTGGGAGGTGCCGGGCTGCCTAGCTTGGAGACATAGGGGGCCGACTAGGAAGGTGCCGGTCTTGGAAATGCCCGCCTTGGTGGTTGTAGCCAAAGGCCGGAGCCAAAGGCCGTCGTTGAAGGCCGACGCTGAAGGCCGACGCTGGAGGCCGGAGCCAAAGGCCAGCGCTGGAGGCCGGAGCCAAAGGCCAGCGTTGGGGGCCGACGCTAAAGGCCGGTGCTGGAGGCCGGCGTTGGAGGCTGGCGCTGGAGGCCGTAGCCAAAGGCCAGCGCTGGGGACAACGTTGGAGGCCGGCGCTGGAGGGGCCGTCCAAAAAATTTTATTTTTTATGGGGTCAACTAGCCCCATCAAATGCCCCCCACACTCTTGAGCTTGCATGCCCCGCATCAGCTAAGCGAAAGGAGTGTAGAACTTTTACCTTGGCATCTGCTCTTTCATGTCAGCTTTAAATATGATTCCTTCTGGGCGGGGAAACCTCTTTCCTCTTGCGCTGCCTTGGATGGACGTCTGTGTACCTTCTTTGGCTAGCTGAGGGCAGCTAGTAATCCTCTCCCAACGCGGAGTCTGGAAGTCTTTTGAACCCCGAAGGGTGACCTGAGAGCTGAGAGTCGTCAGGTTCCTTTTTAACTGCCTCGAGGGTGTGGGAACTGCTGTGAGGGGCGACTCAGCCGGGTACGGAGCCTTTAGGGTCTCAACCTACTCGGGGGCACCGCCGTGCCGGGGCCGAGTGGTGTTCCGTGGGCCGCGATGCCAGTGAGCTTCTTTTGAACCAACCTGGGGGTTTGTGTTTCACCCAAGTGGCGACTCAGCCAGGTACGGAGCCTTTAGGGTCTTAAACTACTCGGGGGCACCGCCGTGCTGGGGCCAAGTGGTGTCCCGTGGGCCGCGATGCCAGCGAGCTCCTTTTGAACCAACCTGGGGGTTTGTGTTCCGCCCAAGTGGCGACTCAGTAGGGTACGGAGCCTTTAGGGTCTTAACCTACTCGGGGGCACCGCCGTGTCGGGGCCGAGTGGTGTCCCGTGGGCCACGATGCAAGTGAGCTCCTTTTGAACCAACCTGGGGTTTTGTGTGCCGCCCAAGTGGCGACTCAGCCAGGTACAGAGCCTTTAGGGTCTTAACCTACTTGGGGGCACCGTCGTGCCGGGGCCGAGTGGTATCCCATGGGCCGCGATGCCAGTGAGCTCCTTTTGAACCAACCTGGGGGTTTGTGTTCCGCCCAAGTGGCGACTCAGTTGGGTACGGAGCCTTTAGGGTCTTAACCTACTCGAGGGCACCGCCGTGCCGGGGCCGAATGGTGTCCCATGGGCCGCGATGCCAGTGAGCTCCTTTTGAACCAACCTTGGGGTTTGTGTGCCACCCAAGTGGCGACTCAGCCGGGTACGGAGCCTTTAGGGTCTTAACCTACTCGGGGGCACCACCGTACCGGGGCTGAGTAGTGTCCTATGGGCCGCGATGCCAGTAAGCTCCTTTTAAACCAACCTAGGGGTTTGTGTTCCGCCCAAGTGGCGACTCAGCTGGGTACGGAGCCTTTAGGGTCTTAACCTACTCGGGGGCACCGCCGTGCCGAGGCCGAGCGGTGTCCTATGGGCCGCGATGCCAGTGAGCTCCTTTTGAGAGACTTGGCGCAAGGGAGGACAAGCTGTGTCGTCAGAAGGGGCCTTTTTTATTACTTATGCTTCTAGGAGTACATCATTGGTAATATTGGCGAAGGTTGTCCGCATTCCAGGTACGTGGAATGGGCTTCCCGTCAAGCTCTTCGAGTTTGTATGCCCCCCGGTGGAACGCCTCGGCGATGCGGTAAGGACCTTTCCAGTTGGGGGATAGCTTGCCCCCTCGGTAGGCTTGGATACCTCGGCCTTTCGTAGCACCAAGTCTCCGCGGCGAAAAACCTTGGGACGAACCTGGGCGTTGTAGTACTTGGCCGCTCGCTGACGAAAGGTCGCCATGCACAGTCTCGCTCTGTCATGCGCCTCGTCGATGAAGTCTAGGTTGGCCCGAATCAGTGCGGAGTTGCCTTCCTCACTGAAGGACTCTACATGTGGACTGGGCAATCCGATCTCGACGGGGATGATGGCATCGGATCCGAAGGAGAGGCTGAAAGGAGTCTCACCCGTCGGGGCTCTGGGAGTTGTGTGGTAAGCCCATATCACACTGGAGAGCTCTTCTACCCAGCGTCCCTTGAAACCATCTAGGCGAGTCCTGAGCCCTCTGAGGATGGTGCGGTTTATGACCTCAGCCTCCCGTTGGTCTGGGGGTGGCCGACAGAGGTGAATCGGTGGTGAATGCCTAGCTCCTCGCAGAAGACTTTGAATGCCTCGTTGTTGAATTGGCGGCCGTTGTCCGTGACGAGGGTGTGAGGCAAACCAAAACGGCATATGATCGACTTCTAGAAGAAAGCCTTAACTTTGCTCTAAGTGATTTTGGCCAACGCCTCGATCTCGACCCACTTGGTGAAATAGTCGATGGCAACTAACAAGAATTTTGTTGCCCTGAAGTTGGGGGGAATGGCCCGAGGATGTCCATTCCCCACTGGGCAAAGGGCCACAGAGCCGAGAGCGGACTCAGCGGGGCAGGCGGCTGATGCTGTATGTGCATGTGGTGCTGGCAGCCGTCACACCTTTGAACTAGCTTGGCCGCATCCTCCTTCATAGTGAGCCAGAAGTACCCCTGACGGAGAGCCTTCTGGGCTAAGGATCTGCCTCCCAGATGGTTCCGACAAATGCCTTCGTGGATTTCTCTGAGGATGTAGTCGACATTGGCGGGGCCTACGCACTTAAGCAACGGGTAGGAGAATGACCTTCTGTATAGGTGCCCGTCGAGGAGGATGAACTTGGAGGCCCTCCACTTGAGCAATCTGGCTTCGCTGCGGTCGTTAGGGAGGGCTGCTGGTAAGGTAGCGGACATAGGCATCCATCCACGTAGGTTCTAGGGTGAGCGAGAGGACTTCCTCCCCGCCCTCTATGCTGGGCCTCTCTAGGTATTCAATGTAGGCGTCCCTTGCCAAGCCATCGGCGGAGGTAGCCAGTCGAGAGAGGACATCAGCCTTGGCATTTTCACTTCGGGGAATGTAACTGATACTGAAGTAGGGCAATGAGGAGGTCAAGAGTTGAACCTTTTTTAGGTATTGTGCCATAACGGGGTCGCGCGCCTCGTACTCTCCGTTGATTTGCCCGAAGACGAGTTGCGAGTCCGTGTAGGCTCTGAGGTGCTTTGCTCCAACCTCCTGGGCTAGTCTTAACCCGGCCAGCAGGGCTTCGTACTCCGCTTGGTTGTTGGTGGCTTCAAAAAGAAATCTTAGGGCGCACTCGGTTTTTTCTCCTTTCGGCCCGGCAAGAATGAGGCCGGCGCCACTCCCTTGAGAATTCGATGCGCCGTCCACATGGAGGATCCAGGTCTCTCCATCACCGCTCGGCTCGGGCCTGGGCTGCTCCCCAGGAACCTCTTTGAGATCTTCTTCTGCCCAAGTGCACTCGACAGGAAGTCGGCCAGGACTTGGGACTTCAAGGCCGGTCGTGCTTGGAAAGAGATGTCAAATTCTCCTAGCTTGATGGCCCATTTGGCGAGTCAACCCGAAGTATCCGGACATGCCAGGATGGCTCAGAGAGGTTGGTCCGTGAGCACCATGATAGGATGGGCTTGGAAGTACGGGTGAAGACGCCGGACAGAAACTATCAAGGCGAAAATGACTTTCTCTGTTTTGGAATACCTGACCTCGGCGTCGTGTAGGACCTTGCTCACGTAGTAGATAGGCCTTTGGGCTCCGTCAGCGTCAAGGCGCACCAGGACTGAGCTGACGGCTTCTGAGGAGGTGGCTAAGTAAAGGAAAAGACTCTCCCCGTCTCTCGGCTTGGAGAGGAGCGGTGGGGAGGACAGGAACGCCTTTAAGCCGTCGAAAGCTTCTTGGCAGTCGTCCATCCATGCAAAACCATTCACCTTCCGCAGGGCCTTGAAGAAAGGCAAGCACCTCTCCGCCGATCTGGAGAGGAAACGACTCAGAGCCGCTATCCTTCCCATTAGCCGTTGCACTTCCTTCTTGTTGGACGGCGGCCTCATGTCGAGTATGGCACTGATCTTCTTTGGGTTCGCCTCGATTCCGCGCTGGGTCACCATAAAGCCCAGAAATTTTTCTGCCATGACCCCAAAAGCACACTTCTTAGGGTTCAGCTTGACTTGGAAGCGACGGAGGTTGTTAAAAGTTTCTTCCAGATCGGAGATGTGGTCGGTGGCACGGGTGCTCTTTGTCAGCATGTCGTCTACATAGACTTCCATGTTCCGGCCGAGCTGGTCCTGGAACACCTTGTTTATCAGCCTTTGATAGGTCGCTCCTGCGTTCTTGAGGCCAAAAGGCATCATCTTATAGCAGTAAATGCCTTTCTCTGTCACGAATGAGGTGTGCTCCTCGTCGCTGGGGTCCATCCTTATCTGGTTATATCCGGAGAAGGCGTCCATGAAGCTGAGAAGCTCGTGACCAGAGGTGGAGTCGACCAGTTGATCGATTCTCGGCAAGGGGAAGCTGTCTTTTGGGCACGCCTTGTTGAGGTCAGTGAAGTCTATACATATTCTCTAGCTCCCGTTTGCCTTGCGCACCATGACTACGTTGGCCAGCCAACTCGGATAGTGCGCCTCTTGGATGTGGCCGGCGCTGCTCAGCTTGTTGACTTCTTCATCAATCGCCCTTTGTCGGTCGGGGGCAAAGCTCCTCTTCTTTTGACGGATTGGACGGTGGTGCGGGTTGATGTTGAGCTTGTGGGTGATGACCTCCGAAGGGATGCCAGGCATGTCAGATGCTGACCAGGCGAAGATGTCCGAGTTAGCCCGCAGGAAAGCTAAGAGGCGCTCCCGGTCTTCCAGGGGAAGGAGTCCACCCACACGGATGGTCCTTGCTGGGTCATCTTTGAGAGGGAAAGTCAAGAGGTGCTCGGCGGGCTCCCCTCCTTTGGCGGAATCTCTAGGATCGGACGCCTCCAGGGCCGGGTCGGCCTCCAAAGGGCTTGACGTCGTATGATAGCAAGGTAAGACCGGGCTTATCTTCCCGCGCATCTCTCCAACCCCTGCGCCAGTGGGAAATTGCACCAGTAGACATCGGGTGGAGATAACCGCGTCCAATAGATTTAGGCCGGGATGCCCAAGAATGGCGTTGTATGCCAAAGGGACCCTCACGACTAGAAATTTTATGATCACGGTCCTCTAGCATGGTGGGGTTCCGACCGTCACAGGCAAGGATATTTCGCCCTCAACCCTCACGAAATCTCCAGTGAACCCGACCAGCGGGGTTGCCACGGGCTGAAGGGAGTCAAAAGATAATCCCATCCGAACAAAGGCATCGTAAGTAAGGATGTCACCTGAGCTGCCACTATCAACTAATATCTTTTTTACAGGGTGTTTGGCGATCGTCATAGCGACGACTACGCATTCATTGTTTACATTTTCCATGACAGCAGTCTCCCCCTGGGGCGTTACATTATTCGGTGCCTCCTTCCCCCTCGGCCGCTTGGACGCAGAGGCTGATCCCCAGGATACCATCCCGATAGACCGCTCCGTGGGAGTGTTGTCGATGGTGGCTTGAGCTGGTGGAGGTCCTATGATGGCCGGCAGCGGCTATGGCATCTTCTGGATGTACTTGCCGAGGTAGCCCCGTTGGATGAGCTCCTCAATGGCCCGCTTCAAGATGTAGCAGCTGTCGGTGTCATGGCCGTAGTCCCGATGGAATCGATAATAGCGGCTTCTATCGCGGGGTACACCTTTCTTCATGGGGGGAGGATGTTGAAGGTAGGGCTCGCCCTCGATCTCCATCAGGATGTGGGATCGAGGGGCAAGGAGGGAAGTGAGCTTACTCTCATCGAGGACAGGGCTTCGGCGCATGTTGTCGGACCGGCGAGGTGGGTCAGATCGGCAATGTCGGGGAGGTCTGCTCGGCTCAGGGCGAGCGGATTTGTGGCTAGAGCTCTTTGAAGATTCCTGGTAGGTGAGGTCGGCTTCGTCCGCCTGGATGTACTTCTGGGCCCGGAGGAGGTCGGAGTAAGAGCTCGAGTCTTCTTATCCAAGAAGAAGGTGAAGCGGGACAGAAGGAGTCCCCGCTTCAGCGCCAGGGTGGCCACCGCATCATCGAGATGGTAGACCTTGAGGGCAGCGGTTTTGAATCGGGACACAAAGTCTCATAGTGACTCTCCTTCCTTTTGGCGGATGGAGAAGAGGTTGTCTGCCACCCTTGGGATCCGGCGGCAGGCATCAAAGTGGGCCAAAAATGCCCTCTCCAACTCCCTGAAGGAGTCGATGCTCTGAGGGGGCAGGCGCGAATGCCATGCACGGGTGGCCTTCCGCAGAGTTGCAGGGAAGGCCTTACAGAGAAGGGCATCTGAGGCGCCCTGGACTTGCATCATGGCTTTATAGCTCTCGAGGTGATCGAGAGGGTTGGTCGCACCGTCGTATGAGTCCACCTGGGGGAAGCAAAACCTGGAGGGAACCGGTTCTTCCAGTATGCGGCGGGTGTAAGGAGGACGAGTGTCGAACTCTTCCTCCGGCTGATGGTTGATCTTCCTGGCGAGCTCGTCAAGGCGCCGGTTGTACTCCTCCAGGCGTTCCTCCGCTTGGCGGTTGACCGTCGGAGCCCTCCGGGATGGCTCGGAGGAAGAAGAAGAAGAGGAAGCAGAAGGAGATGGAGACGAAAGTCGGGACTTCCGCCTGGGTTCCTCGTGATGATGTGGCTTGGGAGGAAATTCGCTGGGGCTGTGGTCAGGGGACCGTGGCCGCTTGGAGGGCTCGCGCCGAGGCTTCCTGAGGGAAGCTTGATGTCGGCCGGTCTCTCGCCGACCGACCTTCCGCCGGGGGGAGCCTTCCCTCGCCGATTGCTGACTGGCGGGGGGAGCGGTCTGGTGCTGGGTGGCCACAGACTGCTACTACTGGAGCCCATGGACCATGGCAGTGAGATTCTGAACTTGCTGGGAGAGGGTTGCCAGCTGCTCCGCTGTTTGGACAGCGGCGTTCGGTGACAGGCCGGCAACCGGAGGGTTAGCAGCAGGGGGATCGGCCTCCTACTGCCTAGCTGGCGGGAGGAGCCCCACCGGACAACTGACGGAGGCATCCTGAGCTCGCGTCACCACCATGGCTTCTGGAAGAAGAGAGGGGACGAAGGATGTAGCTTAGGGAGAACGTTCGCTACTTTTTCTTACCCCCCCTTCTTGGCGCGCCAATCTGATGACGCTCAATCACCTCTCCTGGACGTCGGGAACGAGGGCTCTCCTTCTTCACCAGGTTACCTGCAAAGAAGTCCCAAGACTGGAGAGGGTTCTTCGGTGGGACCCTTCGATGCCCTAGTTAGTGACTGAGGTCACAGCAGAGAAGGAGCTCGAGAGAGCTCTTGAGAAGGAAGAGATCTCAGAAGAATTGGATTGTTCTTCTGAGAGTTAGGGCATAAGTGTGTAAACTTGCGTTACCTGGTTCTCGACGTGATTTATCCTTTTATAGGGGTTGACGCTGGCACGATCACATGAGTTTTTGTGAAGTCAGAATGTATGCTGAGCCGTTGCGTGAATCTGGGCTAGTTGGTGGGTTATGTCCCCTCAGTTGTTGGGTAGGTAGGTTCTGTCCCATCAATGATGTTACCGGTAGGTTGTTGGATCCGGCATTGTCAGGCGGCGCACGTCAGAGATGGCGCCCTGAACTGATA
Organism: Calamus simplicifolius; assembly: GCA_900491605.1. Lineage (NCBI taxonomy): Eukaryota > Viridiplantae > Streptophyta > Magnoliopsida > Arecales > Arecaceae > Calamus > Calamus simplicifolius. The sequence continues at coordinate 349,421 of UESW01001390.1, read as the reverse complement.
GGGCCATGCTGGGGCCGCCTAGGAGGTGCCGGGCCGCCTAGCTTGAAGACATAGGGGGCCGGATAGGAAGGTGCCGGTCTTGGAAGTGACGGCCTTGATGGTTGTAGCCAAAGGCCGTCACTGAGGCCGATGCTGGAGGCCGGAGCCAAAGGCCAGCGCTGGAGGCCGGAGCCAAAGGCCAGCGCTGGGGGCCGACGCTAGAGGCCGGCGCTGGAGGCTGGCACTGGAGGCTGGCGCTGGAGGCTGTAGCCAAAGGCCAGCGCTGGGGGCCGACGCTAGAGGCCGGCGCTGGAGGCCGGTGCTGAAGGCCGATGCTGGAGGCCGACGCTGGAGGGGCCGTCCAAAAAATTTTATTTTTTATGGGGTCAACTGGCCCGATCACCTTGAGTTGTTTGTTGAAATTAACATGAGAAAAATCGTTCAAACACCACGTAGAAACAAAGGGATCCACCGGTTTCTCTTCCATAACCCGTCCCTACCCTTTCCTTACCTAAACAAAAAGAGAAAAGGTCAAGAAATGAAACAAAGTTGTAAGCAAATGGTAATTGAGCACCACCATTTCGTTAAGGATATGAAATGTAGTTGGTGAGGCGGAGGAGAAGATCCTCACCTGCAATTGAATTACAAGGGAAAAGGAAAAGGAAAGCGGAGGAGAATTGGCTGATATTTTCTATTTTATTTTCCATTGGTTCACAAATGAATCCAATTTTGCCTTGAGGAAAATTCATCGTGTGTTAGTATAGCTGGCCATTTGGAACTCAAGAAATTAAAGAGTATTTTAAGGATAAATTAGCACGACTCGAAACACTACAGACCTTGTTGCCGCCGGGATTCGTCCTCCGACTTGGGCGCGATCGGTCTCCTAGTCGGGCTTCCTCCGGGCGAATCTGCAAAGAAGTCCTCACGTAAGAGGCGTTGGGGTGGCCCTCCATGGAAGACCCTCCGATGCTCAAGTCAGTGGGGATTGGCGATCAGCAGAAATGAGGAGAATGATCTCTCTGGGGAGTCCCTCCAGGGGTGGCTAATCGGGAGCTCATGCGGAGCGCTGACGGCAGAGAGATGCAGTGAAAGAAAGAGAGAGAGTGAGAGTGAGCATGGAGCTGTGTACGGGAGCTTGTGCGCGTACCTAAGAGAATCTGGGAGCGTCTTATTTATAGGCAGTCACCTGAATCTTGAGCGCCTTCTGAAAGGTTCGAAGGTTGTTGAGATATGGAGACGATTCAAATCAGGCCGTTGTAAGGCCGGTGGGATCCGTATCTTATTCATTGAAGGATCGACAGCTGGGAGAGCTCTCTGATGGTCTGAGATCCAATGACTGCGTAGGTCCTAGGCCATTATTGCAGATCCTAGGCCACTCCTCGATATGATTCTTCGTTTGAGATTCTGTTACGCTAGACTCGGGTTCTCCTGCGCCAGGTTCCGCGGAGGCACATGTCGAGCTATGGATTGCTCGGGGGTCGCTCGGGGGAGCCGAGCTATGGGTTGCTCGGGGAGGCCGAGCTACGGGTTGCTCGGGGGGACGAATTATGGGTTGCTCGGGGAAGCCGAGCTATGGGTTACTCGGGTGATCCGAGCTATGGGTTTCTCGGGTGATCCGAGCTATGGGTTGCTCGGGGGGACCGAGCTATGGGTTGCTCGGGGAAGCCGAGCTACAGATTGCTCGGGGGAGCCGAGCTATGGGTTGCTCGGGGGAACCGAGCTATGGGTTGCTCGGGGAAGCCGAGCTATGAGTTGCTCGGATGAACCGAGCTATAGGTTGCTCGGGGAAGCCGAGCTATGGGTTGCTCGGGAAGCCGAGCTACAGGTTGCTCAGGGGGACCGAGCTATGGATTGCTCGGGGGGACCGAGCTATGGGTTGCTCGGGGAAGCCGAGCTATGGGTTGCTCGGGTGAACCGAGCTATGGGTTGCTCGGGGAAGCCGAGCTACCGGTTGCTCGGGGGGACTGAGCTATGGGTTGCTCGGGGAAGCCGAGCTATGGGTTGCTCGGGTGAACCGAGCTATGGGTTGCTCGGGGAAGCCGAGCTACCGGTTGCTCGGGGGGACCGAGCTATGGATTGCTCGGGGTAACCGAGCTATGGGTTGCTCGGGGAAGCCGAGCTAAGATTGCTCGGGGGAACCGAGCTATGGGTTGCTCGGGGAAGCCGAGCAATGGGTTGCTCGGGTGAACCGAGCTATGGGTTGCTCGGGGAAGCTGAGCTACAGGTTGCTCAGGGGGATCGAGCTATGGATTGCTCAGGGGAACCGAGCTATGGGTTGCTCGGGGAAGCCGAGCTATGGGTTGCTCGGGGGGACCAAGCTATAGGTTGCTCGGGGAAGCCGAGCTACAGGTTGCTCGGGGGGACCGAGCTATGGGTTGCTCGGGTGAGCCGAACTATAGGTTGCTCGGGGGAACCGAGCTATGGGTTGCTCAATCCGCCAGATTATACTAGCTAGCTCGTTCTTTGTAGGCACAGCGTAGCAGGTGGGGACTAGAGCTGATCCTAGCCCATTCGCACGGTTATCAACGCAATGGCAATTTTACCCCTCAACACATGCCTCCCACTCCCTAGTTCGAAGCGTTTGTTCGGGCATAGGGAGTGTAGACTTAGGCGACGCAATTTGAATGGGGGATCTATATTGGCAGCCCATGCAATGATGCCCTAATTAATGCTGTGTGGTCATTCTGCCTTTTCGAGGCAAATCCATCGTTTCTTAGGAGCGAAGGCAATGATAGGGGAAGCACCACGTAGGAAATCCCGATCTTTGCAGTGCCTACAGCGGCGGTTCCGTACGTCTTGGTTGAGACGCCTCGTCTTCTCCCTGAGGCGGTTTCTTTTGGAAAAAATGGAGTCGTAGCGGCGCCATCCCTATTTGTAGTGCTCTTTTGTTCTCCCTTAGAGAACTTCGTCTCCCCGTTTTCTTAGCGACCTTGCTCAGTGCCTCTCTCGATCAAAAACATGGTGAGTCCAAGTGATCAGGCTTCGGAGGTGACCCTAGCGGATCTGGAATGGATACGCCGCCTATACAAGATTCCCCAAGATGTTACCTTGTTGCTCCCGACAGCTGATAACAGGGTGACATCCGGATTAGGGACGGAGCATTCTGCTATGAGGAGAGTTTAAGGGCAGGCCTTAGGTTTCCTCTTCACCCGCTGGTGCGGGAGGTGATGAGGTTCTACAATATATGCTTCACCATGGTGGCCCCCAATAGCTGGCACAACCTCATCGAGTTCATCTTGTTGTGCAGTCGTGTCGGGGTGACCGTGACCCTTCCAATGTTCAGGGTGTGCTACAATCTGGTCTCCGGGAGGGCCTCAGAGTGGCCTTACATCGGTCTCCGGAGGTCTTTCAAGATGATTTCAGACAACCCATCGTCGATAAAGGAATGGAAGTCGCGGTTCTTTATAGTCGAAGTGAACATTGGCTCGGATTTCTCTCGGGTGTGGGGACGGTATGTAAAGGATCCAGAAGCGCACCCAGAGTTATCCGAGCAGGAGAAAAGGGATCTGATCGTGCTATGCGGCAGTTGAGTGCTTTCGGCCAGCGCCTTTCTATCGGAGGACGCCCTCTTTGCGACCGGATTGAGTCCTATTGATCCTCGTGGTGAGCATTACTCTATAGCCAATAGCTTAATGTGATTTCGACTTTGATTTCTGTGTGAGCTAACGAGTGAGTCGTATTGCTCCTACAGCCGAAAGGTCGGCATTCGTAGATCAGATGAGGGAGGAGCTAGGAAAGCATCGCAGGAGATCCAGCTCCAGCAGCAACCATAGAGCCGAGAAGAGGTCTCACCCTTCCGGCTCTCACCCTAGGGGATCAGGAGAGATGGTGATGATCGGCGCTCCTCGTCGCCGCGGCTGGAAGTGTCGATGCTCCGGCGGCGCATGGTCCTTTGGTGTCGGAGGAAGGTCTGTCAGGGGGGAAGACCAAGATATCGCAGGGGTTTCGGAGGAGGCTGCTGAAATTTTCTCTCCAATGTTGTCGTTTTGTCCGATGTTGGCGAGGGAACGACATCGGTTCACTTGGAGACCCCGTGGCCGAGGCAGCTCGGTCTCCCTCACTGGGGGCCGATGGCTCGGAGAGGTTGCAGGTGGAGGCGGGAGAGGCCTCCGCCTCGATTGAGGTGGGGGAAGCGGCTACAGCGGCTGAGGTTCGGCCCGAGATGCTGGTGGGAGAGCTAGCAGGAGACAAGGGAGTAGCCGAACTTGCCAGACCAGCGACCGAACTTCACGGGGTGTCTTCCAGTGAGGGGCCTTCCGCCGAGGCACAGGAGGCCTTGAGGGGAACCAAAGTTCAAAAAGAGTCTGACGGGGGCAGAGAAACGTCCGAGGAAGCAGAAGAGGAGGAAGAAGAAGGAGAAGGAGGGGAGCCATCGAGCGAGGGGATGTTCGGGCCGGAGCTTCCCTTGCCGGAGCCGAAATGCCCGAGGCCTCTCAAATGAGGGCTCTAGTGGAGGTTGGCCGAACAGGGGCCGCGGGCTCCCTGAGCGTAGATTTTCACTCATGCGACCCGGAGGTGAGTGCTATGCTCTCTGCTTTGATGCGGTCCGCATTCCAAGGGGAGAGAGTTCTTTGGCAGGAGGGAATGATCCGGAGGATCTTGTCGAGATGGCATTTAGGCACATTGGAGTGCTGAACGAGGCTTTTCTTCTTACCGGGATTGATGACCTCGCCCTTACGAGGATTGCTACGGATTATGCATCTCAGGTAAGTCACCATGCCGAAGTAGGGTTTTTAGTCAGTTAGCTCGACTGTGTTCCTCATATGTGCGATTCTTTTCGCAGAATGCCCTGATTATGAGGACGCTAAAATGGCGTCCGCATCTGGTCGTTGGAGCTTGGGTTCGGGCCCATAAAGAGGTCGATCACCTCAAGGAGAGGGTGGACTCTACGGTTAAGCTTTCCCAAGCCTTGGCGGTCCTCCAGGGGGAGCTCGAGGAGGCTCACAGGGTTCTTGCAGTTGAGAGAGAAAGCCTCTCAGCTCGCAACGTAGGTCAACGAGCTCCAAGGCTTCCGCGAGCAATCCGAGAAGGTCAGCCATGAGCTATCTTAGATCAAAGCGGAGCATGAGGACAAGGTCAATTCACTGCAGCGGTTTTTCGACAAGAGATGGGACTAGTTGAAAGCCAGCCACGCCGAAGATATGGGCAACTGGAGTAGGAGGCTCGAGGAGGAGGAGCACAAGTGTCAGCGGCAGTAGGACCAACTTGCCCGTCTGAATAAGGAGCTCGCTGACACAAAGGATCGGCTAAAGTGGTCAGACGAACGAGCTGCTCGACTCTCTGACGAGCTCGACTATGCCCATCAAGAGATTGGAGACACTCAGTCCCGGGTAGATGAACTCAAAGAGAGCCTTCACCAAAATCAATCAGCTAAATCGAGGGCCCTCAATAAGGTTCAAGCGCTGGGCGATCAACTAGCTCGGCGGGACGAGCAGGTAAGGTGTTATCTGTTTTATTCGTTTTGGTTTTTCGACTTTTACCTTACTTAACTTTTCGTCTGCAGGTGAACAAAATGAGCCAGGAGTTTCAGGGGCGGTTGACGGCCTTCAGAGAGGAGGCGGCCTCGAGGCTCCGAAGGATCTCCGAATTGGAGAAGCAATTGGCCGAGGCGAACACGCAGGCTTCTTCAGCAGTGGTGGAGTACAAGAACTCCACCCAATTTGCCGAGGAACGCAGGGCGGCCTGCGCCGATGCTTTCTGGTTCGGCGAAGAGGAGGTGCGGGCCAAGATCACCCAAGCTTATCCTGACCTGGACCTATCTTGTCTGGAAGCCGAATATCATGAGGCACGCACCCCGGGGGCCGAGGAAGATGAATATGAGGAGATTTATGACATCGATCTCGAGGCTGTTCTAGGTGTTGACGCTGCTGCCGAGGTATCTCGGCGGGACACTGCCAAAGAGGGGGAGCCAAGTGACGCACCCGCTGATGCTGCCACAGGGGACGCCGGGTCTGATATCAAGTCTTGACCTCTTGGGGCCCCCATATGTATTTTCTATTTCTTTTCTTTTGTAGTTCGACCAGAAATCAATAAACGGGTCAATGTTCTCATTTGTTAGCCTTTCTTGGATAATTTTGTGTCTCAAATTTTTCCCAACCGCGAGCAACCTATGGCTTGCTGCGCTGCTTGGTTGGTTTCTTGGCTCGAATTTGAGGGATCCTTTTGGCCGAGGCCAAGGCACAGGGATAGCCCCGACATAGGAGCCGAGCGACAATACAGCTTGGTACAAGAGGGGTTGAGAGACGATTCAATTGGCTTAAGCCGAATGACGCAATGGTTCGGTTAGGGCTGAGGGATGCGATGGCTCGACTAGGGCCGAGAAAGGAAATAGCTCGGCTAGGGTCAAGAGGGAAATAGATTGGCTAGGGCCGAGGGAAAAATGCTCGGCTAGGACCGAGGGATGAAATGCTCGGCTAGGGCCAAGGGATGAAGTGCTCGGCTAGGGCCGAGGAAGAAATTGCTTGACTGGAGGGAACTAGAAATCATAGAAGCTTCCTGGCTAGGACCAGGGTAGTCCGTCTCATCAGTGGCAAAGCCGTGGTTGCGCCTTCAACAAAAGGAGGGGAGTTTGCTCCCGAGCCGGGGGTTCGTCGAATCCTCATTGTCATCCTTTATTCTTTTTGGTCAAGAGAGGGTTTTGCCCTGCGCTTCTTTATTACCCCCGTTAATGCTTTGTCTTTTCCGAGGTAGGTTGATTTTCGTTTCACCGAATAGATAGTACGGCTCTACAGCCAGCAAAAGGTCGCCCCGGCATTTCCCAGGGATTTGCTATGTCGATCTTTTCCAATGCAGGTTTCTTTGGCATGTGGTGTAAGCACTTATTTACCATTGGAGGATGTCATTTTGCGGGATGATCCCCCAGATCTGCCAGTACCTATCGTTGGACAGTTATATTATAAAGCTCGTGATCCGGGATCAGAGAAAATCTTTTGGCATGCGTCATGGTTCAGGCGACGTACTTGGCGCGCAACGAGGGGCGCTGTTTTCATCTCGGGAGGCCACGTGGGACGTGGGTCAGGCATTTTGAATCTTGGGGTTTTCCATTCTGATAACTGCTCCCGGTTCATCTTTGCCTATAAAAAGGGGAAAGAGGGCTGTGTTGGGCCATCCCAGAGTTTCCTTCTCTGCGAATCGTGAAGGTTTACGTAATGTCTATCTCTTTGGGGTCTAGAGCGGGAGGATCGAGCTTTTCTCCTGCAAGTCGTTGCCCTCCGGACAGCTGGGGTGATGAAGGAGCCGTCGGAGAATGGCTCGTCCTCAAGAAAGGAGTTTTGGAGATCGTATGGAGAGCGCATAGGAGGTTCGCAGAGATCGCATGGAGAGTGCATATACGCTTCCTGTGTGTCCTTTGCGATTTGCGTTGGGGAACGCAAGGCAGGAAGTGTATGCGCGCCCCCATGACTTACATGAACTTCGCCTCCTCCCCTGATTCAGATTCCTGGGCTCGTCCGCCTGGAGAATCTTTTGCCACGTGAGGAGGGGCGATGGTGTGTTGTTCGCTAGTACATTGCCTTTGACTTGGGCAGCGGCTAGCAGTACACACTCGATTTGGGGAGTACCCCGTTATCAGAGTCCGTGAGCTTTCTTCCTACCCGTCGGAGGACTCTGCAGATGGGTGGCTTGGGGCAAAGCTCATCCACCCTTTCTGATTTCTCTGATATCTCGGACCGGATGCCGAGATATCATTATTAACTGAAGCTGGTCGCAACAGTCGGGTCGAGTCATTTAAACATTATCAGTGCGAGCTGACTGGTTAGCAGCTTGCCCAGTTTGCTGGATCGAATGCCAAGATTCATTGTTATCCGAAGCTGTCTTGGAGCAGTTCGTCTGAGCTATGTACTCATTTTCATTTCCCGTGCTTCGACGCACTTGTAATGCCTCTTGGGCGGTTGTAATTCGTTTGCTGGTAATGAAATGAGGAATGTTTTGTCCTTTTCCCTAGCTTTGTTTCTTTTTGTGTCGGGAGTCGTCGCTCCCATGCCGTAGCATACTTTGCCGCTCTGCTTTTGCCAAAATCGCAGCTCGGCTCTTAGTAGGAGAGGCCGTTTGTTCCTGTTTGAAGGGAGACCTGGGCGTCGTACGGATTCACGTGGTAGACATGATTTTGCTTGTGAAACGAAACAGTGTTTCTTCGAAAAGAGAGCTTGCATGCCTCTTTCGAGTAGGGGGAGGTCCTTCACCTCTACCAAAGTACTACAAGGCGATGACCTCATTTTGGCATGTTTCAGAAGCTACTTGGCTCGTCTGAGCTTTCATATACTATCTTACTTGGCGTAGGATAAGGTGCGGAGATATCGTTCGTTCTTGGGCGAGGATTTCGCGCTACCCGACCCGGTCGGGGCTTATAAGCTGCCCGAATTTGGATGGAACTTTGGAGATTACTTAGACGTGCGTCTCGACTTTATGTTGGGGCTTTGATAGTGGGAAGAACTCCTCGGCTTTTGCCGAGATTCTCAGTAATAGAGCACATTCCTTGACTTTGGCTGAATTTCGAAGATTTCCTATATGGCCCTGCCGAGGTTCGTGGTCTATTGCTCGGCCCTGCCGAGGTTCGAAGATTTATTTCTCAGCCCAGCCGAGGTTCGGAGACTTATTGCTCGACCCAGAGGTTCAGAGACTTGTTGCTCGGCCAGCCGAGGTTCGGAGATTTGTTGCTCGGCCTAGCCGAGGTTCGGAGATTTGTTGCTCGGCCCAGCTGAGGTTCGGAGACTTGTTGCTCGGCCCAGCTAAGATCAGAGATTTATTGCTCGGAGGAATAGCTCGGTCATCGCCGAGACTCCAGATGTTTGGTTCTTGTGAGATTCAGTGCGGAACACCAAAGTGAAACGGGCGGTGCATGGGGATGCCCGATATTTATAATCTGGTGATTCCCGAGGGAAGTGAGTCGTCAGCTGCCGACATGCCCTTTTCTTCAATTTTTCCAAGGGAGGCCGATTTGAGGAAATTTGGTGGGGTTTCGAGAACATTTACTCCGTGAGGGCCCGGCAGATTGGAAGGAACCCAGTTTCTAAAGAAGGGGGGGGGGGGGGTTCCCAAGCGATCATCGTGCTTACCGATTTTCCTTGGGAAAGGGCGCGACTCTTCGCTTCCGTGGGCGCCAGCCAAAGTGGCGACATGCGGCAGATTCTTACGGGTCGGGATTAATGACCCGACTGCTCGACATACTCGCCAGGGGGGTATAATATAGACGAGAGGGATGCTGGTGCTCGTCGTCTCTTGGTTAGCCCTTCAACAACTCCTGAGAGCGGGCATGTCTTCTCAGGGCGAAAGGCAATCGTCCGAAGAATCGGGCGTGGTTGGCAATGGCCAGGGGGGTCCCGGGGAGCCGCTCCTCCGTGATCGTCGACAATGGCCTTGACTGCCCTGGCAGCCCACGAGGAGCTCGAGAAGTCGGTCGAAGAGTTTCTCTCCGTTTCCGCAAGGGAGGCCGAGGCTCTTTGCCGGGTGATCAACCGGCAGGAGGGGTGATCGCATCCCTCCGTCAGCAGGTCACCGAACTGACTCGGCATGGGGAGGACCCGCGGCCCCTGGGAGACAATAGGCCCCCGTGAAAGCCTTCTTTCTTCTCTTTTTGTTTTTTTGTATCTTCGTCCACAATGAATAAAGAATGAAGTTCTTTCTTTTTTGGCAATCTTTTGTTTCTGCTGAGATCGTTGCTTGGTTTATAAAGAAGGAAAAAACGTTTGTCCCTGTTCGAGCCGAAGGGAGACCTGGGCGGTTCCGTGGGCTTACGCGGTAAATTGTGGTCTCGTTTGTAGAACGAGATAGGTGCTTAGTCGGTAAGGCGTACGGACATTGCCCGTTAGCCCAGGGACTTAGTAATAGGAGAGGTTCCCTGACTTTGTCTGGGGTTCTTAGGCGTCCGTGTAGGGCCTGTCAAGGCCTTTAGGGGTTTGCTAAAGGCGCGGAATTCATACCCACTGGTGATATTGCACGACGTTCGGAAGCTTACCGATCTCGAACCGACTGAAGCTCTGGCGACTGTTCGGAAGTCCTTCGGTTCGGTTGAGGTTTGTGTGCTTCAGTTTTTCCAGGGCTTACGCACTCCGATTTTAGCTGGGGCTTTATGCACTCTGGTTTTGGCCGGGGCTTTGGAATCCATCGCTCAGCTCGGCAGAGATTCAGATATCATTGCTCGGCCCAGCCGAGTTCGGAGATTAGTTGCTCGGCCCAGCCGAGGTTCGAAGATTTGTTGCTCGGCCCAGCCGAGGTTGAAGATTAGTTGCTCAGCCCAGCCGAGGTTCGGAGATTTGTTGCTCGGCCCAGTCGAGGTTTGGATATTCCTGTTCAAATAGGTAACTTGATCGTATCGAGGATTGGTAAGCAGCATCTATTTTTTCCACGATTTTTGGTGATATAATTCATGGTGATATATGCCATGAACTATGAAACAATATACCAACAAAAATTTAAGAAGGTGAGCTATAGAGGGCATACCCTACTGATGATACTTGCGGAGATTATCCGAATTCCACGTCCGAGGGATGGATCTTCCGCTTAATCTTGCAGCTTATAGGTGCCGGGTCCGATGACCTCTGCTACTTGGTAGGGGCCTTCCTAGTTTGGAGCTAGCTTTCCTTGCTCTAGCGGTTTGGAGACAGATGCTTTCCGGAGAACAAGGTCGCCAGGCAAGAAAGCTTTCCCTTTCACTCTGGAGGCGTGGTAACAGGCCACTCTCTGCTGGTAGGCAGCTATCCTGATCTGAGCTTTTTCTCTGATCTCCTCTACCAGGTTGAGGTTGGCGCAGAGCTGCTCGTCACTGGCTTCCTCCGAGTAGCTTTCCACCCGCAGGGAAGGGAGTCCTATCTCCATGAGGATGACGGCCTCTGTACCGAAGGCCATTCGAAATGGGGTCGCCTGTGGGATCTCGGGTGGTGCAGTAGGCCCATAGGACATGGTGCAACTTGTCCGCCCATCTGCCTCGGGCTCTGGAGAGCCGAGCTTTGATCCCTTGAAGCAGGTTCGGTTGGTTACTTCGGCTGCTCCGTTAGCCTGTGGATGCCCGACCGAGGTAAGGCGGTGATGAATCCCATGCTCCTCGCAGAATGACGAAACTTGGATTGTCGAAATTATTTGCCGTTATCAGTAATGACGGTGTGGGGAGGCCGAACGGCAGATGATGGATCTCCACACAAAGTCCCTAGCCCAAGCCTTAGTTATTTGAGCAACCGCTTCCGCTTCACCCATTTGGTGAAGTAATCGATGGCGACGAATAAGAACTTCCCTTGCCCCGTGGCGAGAGGAAACGGGCCGAGAATGTCCATTCCCCCATTTGGTAAAGGGCCAAGTAGAGGAAATGGGACCAGGCTGGCAAAGGGGAGCCTCTGAATACTGGAGTGCTTTGGCATGGGTCACAGCTCGGACAAGGTCGTCAGCATCCTTTTGCATGGTTGGCCAATAGTAACCTTGATGTAGCACCTTGTGGCATAAGGACCGGCTCCCCAGATGGTTGCCGCAGATTCCCTCATGTACCTTCCGAAGGGTATAGTTCGCTTCAGATGGGCGAAGGCATCTGAGCAATGGCTTGGAAAGAACCGCTTGTAGCTGGTCGTCGATCAACACGTAGTGGGTGGCCTGCAGCTTCAGCCTTCTAGCCTCTCTTCGGTCGGATGGGAGCGACCCTTCTTTAAGATAGTTGAGGATGGGGTCGAACCATGATGGTTCAGCCTCAACTTTGCATCACTCGGTCGTCTCCACAGTACTAGGTCTCTCCAAAATCTCCAGGTGGAATTTTCATTCGGCGTCCATTGATTCCGCGGTCGCCAGCCAGATAACAGGTCGGCACAGGCATTTTCAGATATGGAATCTGAATGATCTCGAATTTAGGAAAATGGGGAAGTAGGCTTCGAACCTCTTGGAGATATCGGATCATGTTCGGTTCTCACCTCAAACTCCCCTCGCACATGACCTGCCACCAGCTGAGAGTCGGTGAAGGCGTTAAGCTTTTCCACCTTAAGGCTGCGAGCGATCCGGAGACCGGCCAGTAGAGCTTCATATTCGGCTTCATTATTGAAGGCCGGGAAGGAGAAGTGGACGCCATATTCGAAGTCGCCCCTCCGGGCTAGTGAGGACTAAACCCGCACCGGAGTGATGGGCATTGGATGACCCATCGACGTGAAGGAGCCACCGGACTTCAGGCTTTGTCTTCGAGTTGGGGGTAGAGCCGTCCTCTGGGATGGTACACTCGAGGAGGAAATCGGCCAGCACTTGGGCTTTGATGGCCGGGCGAGGTTGAAAATGTATGTCATGCTCGCTTAGTTCGACGGCCCATTTGGTCATCCTCCCCGATGTTTCTGGACGGTGAACCACCGCCTTGATGGGTTGATCGGTGAGGACCGTCACTGAATGTGCTTGAAAATAAGGCCGTAACCTCCGACTGAGGTGATCAAAGCCAGCACTATCTTCTCAATCCGGTGTACCTCGTCTCCGCATCGCGGAGCAGTCTACTTACATAGTAGATCGGCCTCTGGATTTTGCTTTCTTCTTTGACTAGCACCGAGCAAACTGCGCCCTCTGAAACGGCCAGGTACAGAAATAAAGTCTCTCCTGGGATCGGACTACTGAGAAGGGGAGGATCCGAGGTACTTCTTGAGATCTTGAAATGATTTCTGGCACTCGGAGTCCATTGGAAATTTTTGGCTGACGGAGAGTTTTGAAGAAGGGGAGGCATCTTTCGGCCGACCGAGCCACGAAGCGGTTAAGGGCCGCTATCCTCCCGGTTAAGCGCTGGACCTCTTTAATAGACGCTGGGGGTGCCATTTGTTGGAGAGCTTGAATCTTCTGGGGGTTAGCCTCGATACCTCGCTGGGAGACCATGAAGCCGAGGAATTTCCCGGAATTGACGCCGAAGGCACACTTAGTTGGGTTGAGCTTCATTCCATATTTGCGCAGCGTGACAAAGCTCTCCGCGAGGTCCTCAACATGCCGCAGCGCTTCCTTGCTTTTGACCAGCATATCATCCACGTACACCTCCATGTTCCGGCCGATTTGCTCCTTGAACACCTTGTTGACCAGCCGCTGGTAGGTCGCTCCTGCATTTTTAAGACCGAAAGGCATAACTCGGTAACAGTAGGTACCTCGGTCGGTTATGAAGGCGGTCTTTTCCTCATCTTCGGGGGCCATTGGATCTGATTGTAGCCCGAATAGGCATCCATGAACGATAGCATCTGGTGGCCCGAGGTGGCGTCCACGAGCTGGTCGATCCGAGGGAGGGGGAAGCTATCCTTTGGGCATGCCTTGTTGAGGTCGGTGAAGTCGATGCAGATCCGCCATTTGCCATTCGACTTCTTCACCATGACGACATTTGATAGCCAACTTGGATAATTCACCTCCCGAATGAAGTTGCTTGATAAGTTTATCAACCTCCTCTTCAATAGCTCTCTGCCGCTCTGGGGCGAAGCTTCTCTTCTTTTGCTTGACGGGCGATACATCTCGTCCACGTTAAGGCGATGGACGAGGACATCGGGGTTAATCCCTGGCATGTCAGAGGCGGTCCAGGCGAAGATGTCCGCATTGCTTCGGAGGAATTGATCAGCTTGTGACGAGGTCTCCTTCAAGTCGCGACCCGATCCTTATGGTTCGGTCGGGCCGAGCTTCGTCCAGCGGTACTTCTTCCAGTTCTTCCGCCGGTTCTCCCGTTGTTCGGCGAAGTCCTCACGAGCGTCTAGCCCGTCAACCTCGGGAATCCTGGACTGAAGGCTCGTGACGAAACATTGCCGAGCCACGGCCTGACTTCCCCGACAACACTCCAACTCCTTGCTCGGTGGGAACTTCATAGACAGATGTGGGATGGAGACGCCTTGAGGGACATCAAGCCAGGCCTCCCAAATATGGCGTTGTATGGGGACCTGAGGTCGGTTACCAAGAAATCAGTGTGAACGGTGGCCACAAGGGGCCAGGTTCCCGCACGGACCGTCATGTTACGATTCCTTCTGGGACGATGACGTCGCCAGTGAATCCCATCAGGGTGGAATCCACGGCTCGAAGATTTTCCATGAGAAATTTCATCCTGGCAAACACACCGAGGTACAAAACGTTTACCAAGCTTCCACTATCGACGAGGATCCGGCTTACATCATAGTTGTTCAAGTTAAGGATACAACAAGTGCATCATCGTGTGGGAAGCTGTATCCCAAGGAAGATCATCAGAGAAAGGAAAGTTCGCCCGTGCGCGCTTCTTTGGCAGCGGCGCATCACCGTTGCCCCTGGAGCTCGATCCGCTGGCCTCTTCAATCATGTTGATATGGCCAACCACAGGCGGATTTGGTGGAGGAGGAGGCTGTGGGAGCTCGGGCTGGCGGTCACCCCCTTGTTGTGGCTCGGGCGCCCTCCTGAACTGGTTCAGTTGCCCCCGTTGGATCAGCCTCTCAATCTCGTTCTTCAACTGCCAGCATTCTTCAGTATCATGACCATGCTCCCTATGATAGCGGCAGTACTTGGCAGGATCTCTCGGTTGGGTTCCCTCGGAGAGGCACCGGTCGGGGAAGCTGGCGCTCTATCTCCATGAGGATCTGCGCCTGGGCACAGTCAGCGGAGTGTAGCGATCGAATCGCCTGGGGGGACTCCGGGAGCGATTCCTTGGCGGCAGCGGAGGGACTCTTTGGCGGCGAGGCGGACTAGGCCGACGGGCAGGGTCGGTGCCTGTCGGGAGCTTTGGGCTCTGCTTCTTCCTTGCTTGCTCAGCGCGGGCACCCTTCCGCGACTCCTCGACCCTGGCGTACTTGTCCGCGAGGGCCATCATGTCGGAGAGGGGGGTAGCTGACTTCCATTGCCAAATAGAAGTCGCTCTCCTTTGAAACTCCCCCCGCCAGGGCGGACATAGCCACCTCGTGATTAAGGTGGTCCACCTCTAGCATGGCCTTGTTGAAATGGCCAAGATAATTTCTCAAGGACTCCCCCTCTCTTTGCTTGACTTCGGAGAGGGAGTCGGATCTCCGTCGGTGGCGGCGGCTGCTGACGAACTGGCCAATAAAAAGGTGGCTCAGCTCGTCGAAAGAATCAATAGAACCCGGTTTCAAGGCGTTGAACCAGGTTCGGGCGGATCCTCTGAGGGTGGATGGGAAGGCCCGACAGAGGATCGCATCAGATGCTCCGTGGAACATCATTATTGACCGGAAGCTGCTGAGGTGATCATCCGGATCAGTGGAGCCGTGATAGGCTCGACGGTCGGCAGTTTAACATGGGAGGGAATCACTTCCTCCATGATCCCCTTAGAGAAGGGGATGCCCTGCTCTGCTTTGGGCTGAGGCAGATGATCTGCTTGGCGGCGTCCAGCTCCTGACGCATATCCCAGAGTTGTCGGCGGATCTTCTCTTCAGACGTAGAGGAGGGGCTGGGTGCGAGGAGAGCGCAAGGATGGCGTCGAATCGTGGTGGGAGACGACTCCGGAGAAACGGGACCGGTCCCATCGAGATTGGGAAATCCTTGTTGTAGCCCCCTTCGCGGGATTGGCCTGGCCTCCTTGGGTCGATGTGGGGGTCCGCGGCTCCATGCGGACCAGAGGAAGAGGTTGCCGTAGAGAAAGGGGTACGGCCTCCTCAGGGAGATGTAGAGCGGGGAGTTGCGAGGCACTCCTGAACCAGATGGGTCAGAGCTTGGACCTGCTGGACCAGTAGCGAACTGATCCTGGGTCACGGGATAGCTAGCGGCGATGGGGTCTCGACTGGCGGGGTGGTGGCGCCGCGTTACTCATCGGATCAGGTCTTTGGGAGACGACTGGTCCTGGGCTTCAGAAGTTGCTCTTCTCCGATTAGCCATTGGAGAGGTTCTCTTCCGGATCGAGATCTTATCTCCTTTCTTCAAGTTTTAATGGGACTTGAGACCCTTCCTCTAGCACCAATCTGTTGCCGCCGGGATCCGTCCTCCGACTTGGGCGCGATCGGTCTCCTGGTCGGGGGGGTCGGCGGACCTGCAAAAGAAGTCCTCACGCGAGAGGCGTTGGGGGTGGCCCTCCGCGGAAGACCCTCCGACGCTCAAGTCAGTGGGGATTGGCGATCAACAGAAATGAGGAGAAGGATCTCTCTGGGAGTCCCTCCAGGGGTGGCCAATCGGGAGCTCCAGAGCGCCAAAGAGAGATGCAGTGAGAGAAAGAGAGTGAGAGTGAGCCTGGAGCTGTGTAGGGAGCTTGTGCGTACCTGAGAGAATCTGGGAGCGTCTTATTTATAGGCAGTCACCTGAATCTTGAGCGCTTCTGGAAGGTTCGAAGGTTGTTGGGATATGGAGACGATTCGAATCAGGCCGTTGTAAGGCCGGTGGGATCCGTATCTTGTTCATTGAAGGATCGACGGCTGGGAGAGCTCTCTGATGGCCTGAGATCCAATGACTGTGTAGGTCCTAGGCCATTATTGCAGATCCTAGGCCCACTCCTCGATATGATCTTCATTTGAGATTTTGTTACGCTAGACTCGAGTTCTCCCGCGCCAGGTTCGCAGAGGTGCATGTCGAGCTATGGATTGCTCGGGGGTCGCTTGGGGAGCCGAGCTATGGGTTGCTCGGGGAGGCCGAGCTACGGGTTGCTCGGGGGGACGAGTTATGGGTTGCTCGGGGAAGCCGAGCTATGGGTTGCTCGGGTGATCCGAGCTATGGGTTTCTCGGGGGGAACCGAGCTATGGGTTGCTCGGGGAAGCTGAGCTATGAGTTGCTCGAGGAGGCCGAGCTACAGGTTGCTCGGGGGGGCCGAGCTACAGGTTGCTCGGGGGGACCGAGCTATGGTTGCTCGGGGAAGCCGAGCTATGGGTTGCTCGGAGGAACCGAGCTATTGATTGCTCGGAGGAACCGAGCTATGGGTTGCTCGGGGAAGCCGAGCTACGGATTGCTCAGGGGAACCGAGCTACGGATTGCTCGGGGGAACCGAGCTACGGGTTGCTCGGGGAAGCCGAGTACAGGTTGCTCGGGGGGACCGAGCTATGAGTTGCTCGGGGAAGCCGAGCTATGGGTTGCTCGGGGGACCGAGCTATGGGTTGCTCGGGTAAGCCGAACTACAGGTTGCTCGGGGAAACCGAGCTATGGGTTGCTCGATCCGCTAGATCATACTAGTTAGCTCGTTCTTCGTAAGCGAAGCGTAGCAGGTGGGGGCTGGGGCTGATCCTAGCCCATTCGCACGATTATCAATGGAATGGCAATTTTACCCTCAAGACCTGTATGTTAGAATGGCACCCGAATTCATCAGCACTGGGAGATGGTAAACACTACAATCCTGAAGCTCTGGAATGTTCTTGGCTTAACAAGCTCTTTCAGTCTCTTTGGTACCCACTCCTCAGTCCAGAGGACTTCAGTACCTCAGTGAAATCGTCGGTGCTGGATTTTTAATTAGAGATCGTTAAGGCAAGATTTTACGCATTAATTAAAGCTGTTCATCTAATTAAATCTTTAGTTAGGAACCTCCTGGGAGGACATCAAGATGGCCATCGCTTTGAAAAGCTACAAGACTTTGGGTAAGG